>CM021107.1:581159343-581759343 GCA_007115665.2 Sequoiadendron giganteum
AATTTAAAAAACAACTAATATATATATATATATATATATAATATTTTCTACATTAAAAAAACAACTTAAACTGTTAAATCTTAATAAAATTTAAGTTATTTAATTTAAATAAAATTTAAACTATTAAATCTAAATAAAATTAAAATTATTAAATCTAAACAAAAAATTAAACTATTAAATCTAAATGAAAATTTAAACGAGGTAAATCTAAATTAAATTTATGAAAACTTATTTCTAGTTTTTTCTAATAAATAAATAAATTAAAATTTATATTTAATTTCATTTTCTTTATAAAAAATTTAACAATTCTTAATTTAATTGAAAGAATATAAAATTTATGCAATCAGTTTTGAGATTTTACACACAAAATTAATTGATTATAAAACAATGGTTAAAAAAGTTCTTCTTTCATCAAGGTATGAACTTGAACGATGGAGTCTATAACATCACAAAATAAAAATTGCAAAATGATTTTGATGTCTATTTCCAATGGATGTATGATGTAAGCCAAAACTAGTCCAATAATTTCTGTTTGGTTCACAATTATTTTGGTTATTATTATTTTACCAAAATTTTAGCTATTAAAATTAATATTTTATTTTATTTTAATATTTTATTTTATTTTAATATAAATAGTATAATGAATAATAAGAAATATTAATTAATAAAAATATTTTTGACACCAAATACATTGGCAAGGTGTTTAGAGAATAAAATTTTAATGACAAAACCTATGGTTGTAACAGTTAATTGGTAAATTTTGTCTATGTATAATCTTATAGATTATTTTTTGAGTATTTTATTATGCCGAAGGCGTGTCCTATATGAGCTTTAGAAGCTCATTTTCTCCTTCAACGGTTGAGATGGAGTTTCATAGCATGATTGACAGGAAAACAATTCTCAACCGTCCATCATTTTTCGCCACTTTTCCGACTGTTTTTGCCATGTTTGTCTGTTTTCCCCGCCGTGCTTTTCTGCTTTCCCCGCCGCTATCGGTTCTGCTTTCCCCGTCCAAACCTTTCACTTCTCCAATTTGGCGAGCTGCAGCCTGAAAACGACGGGGAAAATAAAGTCTCCACGAGGGTTTTAGAGTATGCTTATTTATTTGATTTTAACATCACGTTGGACATTTCTAAAATTGCCACATGATGGGCTCCGCACATGTCGCTCAAAAGGAGGTCATTGGAAGCTCCACCCGCGCTTTGAGCTGCCTCCATTTCAATAAATATTTTAATTTATTCCTTTTGGGGAGTAAATAATATGAATATGCCAACGTATTGAGGAAAATAGTATACCCGTGACCTTTTCCTTATGGCTCATTTTTAAATGTAATGAGTATTTTATATTTTTTTTTTTAATTATCTGTTTTCAAAGATTGAGTTTCAATTTTATTTTTTTTAATTATTATAGATCAAATTGTTAAGTGTGAGTCATTTTTAGAATTATAGATTTGAATCTTGAACTTTTAAAATTTGAATTTAATATAAATTTTGTTGATTAATTGATGTAAATCAATTTTGTATATGTTTTTGTTGATTTGTTTAGTTGGTTGTATTTTGTTCATATGAAAATCGTCTAGGAATATGGTAGGGTTATCAAGAGAATTAATCAATTTTTTTTTTTTAAATGTATTATAAAATTATCTTATAAATAAATAATTTTAATATTTATTTTTATAAAATTAATATTATATTTATATATATACAATTATCTTTATATTATTAATATTTTCAATAAAAAAAAAATTCTATGACAATAATTAATTTGATTGAAAAGCTTTTAAAAGTGATTATGTGTCATCATTACATATTTTAACACTACATACATGAAATTACAATTAATATATAATATATATTTTAGGTTTTAAAATTTTGACAACCTTCCCGAATCCTTAAAATAAGGTTTCGGGCATTCGAAACTTTATATCCCTACATAATTAATATAGTATGTTTATTAAAATGAAAATTATGACCTAATAACGAGCACATTTAGGTTTTAACATTGCAGCATCCTTTCCCTTATAAAATATAATAAATAATTAGTTTTAAATATATAATAATATTATTCTATAATAAAAAATAAAAAATAAATATTAATATTAAAATCATTTTCTAATGACCTATCATTTACTACACAAATGTGTGCAAAAAATAAACCATTTTTTTCCTAATTCACCTTCCACACCTCTTCGGCTTACCCATGGCAAAGGTGCCATAGCTAGTAATAGCCCTATTCCAATGTTACTATTTTCAATAGAACACACATAAATTAAAAACATTAGCACTGGTATTTTTTAAAGGATGCGGGATTAAATTAAATCAATATATCTTCAATGAAAATATCAACTTGCGGCTCTCTAACATGTCTATCTAAAAAGGAAGACTTAGATATTCATATTGCTAACAAAGAACATGTATGCTAAAAAGATGGGAAATTGTGTTTCAAAGACTAAACATTTAAAATAGTTAACAAAGCAACCAAAATTTTACCTCTACACTACTAATACAAGCGACCACGAGATACTCTCAATTTGAGAACCTAGAAGGATTTAAAGGATCACAATCAGAGGATCAGAAAAGTGAGAGCCTCCGGTTTGTTTCATCTTCCCAAATGCATGATTTTTTTGTCAAGAAGGCACTCTATGTCTAGCTGTGATCCATCTACAGAGAGAAAGCTTTCTTAGATGTCAAAGCAACATATTAAACGATTAGTTCAACTTCCCAAAAAGACTAGCTTTGTTATTAAACATCCCTAGTCTATTCCTCGGGTTGGGGATATTGCTAGGGAAAATGTTGTGACGACAATAGTAGAGGAGAATCATAGGATGAGGAAGACCGATTCCATCCTCTAAGAGAAAAAATAGAAATTTTAGATTCATCTACAAAAGATGTCAAGAAAAAAGGTGCTTACACAATGGAGGATGATTATATGCAATCAAGCGTACACATTATGAAAAACATTTCAGTAAATGAAATGCAACGTGGATGCCATGTTCAGAAGTGTAATAGCCCTCTCAACTCTACAAAAGAAAGGAATCTCAGGCCTATTTCTATCAATTATGCACTCAACAACTTTTGCAGGCAGAAAAACAATGTAGATTCATTAAAAGAAAATCTCAATACAACTAAATCAAAAGATAAATTCAAGAAGAGGAAAATTAAATTATAGAGAAAGGACTGATGGAACCTCCCAAAATTCGATTTGGTTCGATTTTTAGTCTTGCAATATTTGGCTTAGACCTTTGTTTTTAGGCTTAGGGTTATGTTCCTCACCAGTGCTTTGGGTTTGTGTTGCTAAAACCTTTCCAAATTAATCTTTAAGTCTGAGGGTCCTAACTGAAATTCTATTTTCTTATTGACCTTTTGGTGTAGGTTCCTAGTTGTCTAAGTTGTGACTTGTGCCATCAGGTTCATTCTTTTACCGGCCCCTAAGTCCTAATGATACAGGTCAATTTTTGTAGTCATTATTTTTGCAGGGTTGATGTCCTTCAAGATGATTTGCCTAAGTTTATGATTGGATTTTAATATTCACCTTGGGACTTAATCCATATATTCATGTCCCCAACCATCATTTTCCTAGTGATAACCCTCTTTTAAAAGCTAACATTTGCGGCATGTGTAGATTTTTGTTGTGTGATGACTATTCGATCATCGTGAATAAATATCGACTGCTCCAGGTGTGTCTGCCCTGTTTAATTTATCATTTAAAAACTCACATGGGTTGGTGGGTGGTTGCCACATATCATATCCAACGGTGGGTCCAGTGCTTTCGAAAGGTTAGCAGGTAGAGCTTTGAGGAAAATCAACGACCAATATCATGAGATGTGTCTTCATCTGGGCCATTCACTGTGTGCCCGCCCTATTTCATTTTCCATTATTTTAATCACAAGGGCTAGCAGGTGCAAGCCACGTGTTATCTATAACTAGTGGGCCCAATATCCTTTTATGGTTTGCGAGTAGTATCAAAGTGGAATCTGCGATGGTCGTTGGGGTGACGTTGTCTCATCTCGACCGCTCCTCGCCACCCTATCCGATTTTATTTGGTATTTTTAATCACGAGCTAGTGGGCAGATTGACACTTGTTACCTTTCGGAGGGGCTCACTTGATCTGGATGACAGTGAATGTTACTGTTTTGCTTGAATCGACAATTGATAGCAAGTGATGTGGTTCAATCTTGACCACTCCTCGCTATCTCGTGCGGGTCCCACCCTTGTTGCCAAGTTCACAATGAACGAGCGGGAAACTACCATGTGGAATATCTAAAGGGCTCAGATTAAATTTAGTGGACATAAAGTATTGCTAAAATTTGGTCAAGGTGACATGAGGACTAAAACGGTGCCATATTGGAACTAATTTCTTCAGGCACATGTTTGAGATTTGGGAAATGATTTTGATTGTGACCGTCAATTATGTCAGATGTTGGTGCATGTGGGAAGGTGAAATTGATGTAAGGGTATAGGCTGATTTTCTAAGATTAAATCATGACCATTCCTTGTTGTCTTATGGTGATGTGTTGCAAGTGGATTAATTCCCATGAGCGAGTGGCTAAACATGAAATGGAAGGCCTTTTAATGCTAAGTATATGATTAAATATGAAGATAGAGTGGATGCGTATCCACTTGGGATTTTTTGATAAAGAAAAAGGCACAAAGCACATGTAATTAGCTTTGTCATAATTAATTACCCTGATTATAATTATCCATTGATTTATCTCAATGTGTGATCAACTACCGAGGTTCAGAAATCAAGTAGTTGATCATCATCTTGCTCACATAAGATTTCCTTGAGTATTAATGGTTGGCATGCTTACATTGCTCAATATAATGAGGACCACTAGCCATATTTTTCTTCACAGGTTGCAATCAGAAGCTGAAAATTAAGCTTAAGTCCATGAAAGGGTTTGCGAAGAGTTTCTTTGGTAAAAGGTTGCAGAGGTATCGTGATAAAAATTTCCCCAAGTAACTAGGTACTCATACCTACTTGTTTCTATATCAGTTTGTGGGTTTCTGAATCATGGGGTGATGAGGGTTATAGTTTGCATTTTATTTATGAGTTAATGGGAATTGTGGAGGCTTGAGTTGTCTATTCATTAAGAGACTTTTTAAGAGTAATCCCATGAGGGTTTTTCTGCAAATTAAGAGTCCTTTTTCTCATTCTATTCATTGTAAAAATGAGTATGCCAAGTGATTTTGTCAAGCTAGTCTGAAGGTCTACGAGACTTAATCTATTTGAAGTCCATACAATGCTCCTGAAAATGAAATTAAGATACTGTGAGCTCCTGAAAGACCAATGGAAAAGAAAACACGTAAAAAATCTAAGAAGGGCGGTGTTAGGATTAGTTACCACCTAAGGAGTAGGATCATTTTAGAAGACTTGGTCAAGTTTAAGGGGAAGGAGTCAGTTGAACTTGTGAAGAGAGAAAATAAAAGAAACAAGTACCATAAGGCCTACCTGGGGAGGCGCAGTTCTCCCATTGAGGTTTTTGATAGCCCTTTGGATGGTAGAGGTGATACTGACCCAGAGTACGGCCATTACCTTCTTTCTATGGTGTCATTTGAAGACTCTAATGAGGGAGGAGTAGTTGCTCCTTTAGTTTTAGCGTGAACATGAAGAGGGGGAGAGAATCTGATGCTGACAAATCAAAGTAGCGTCTTGGCCCAGTTTTTGTTTTCGATGACACCATTGCAACTGCATCAGTATCATCCTCTTCAGCATGTGTGTCATTTCTTTTATCTTTGGTGCTAATGTGGAAATATTTTTAGTTGGTATAGTGGAGAAGTGTTGGACTTTGTATCCTCAACAGTAAATATGCCTTACCCAAGAAGTGTGAGTTTTTTCCTCTAGTACTTTTGGAGAGTCTTCTACATGGACATGAGATTTTGACGATGTTGCATCAACAAACGATACCTTTTAGAAGGTTGGCTTGTCTTCTTCAACTGACTGCATGGAGTTTGTTTTCTTTTGCTTCCCCTTGACTTGAAATGATTAAGTGTAACCGTTATGGGAATCTCTAAAATTAGGGTGAAATTTACCCTCAAATGCAAATGTAATTGTAATTTGGCCTATTGCTAGTTGCTCCCATGTCTTTATAAATGGGATTCTAGGGCCTATTACAAGAGGTTGGGTAGTGAGTTATTCTGATATTTGGTCATACTGGGATTAAAGGATTATTGAATAGTCCAGTGATATGTCTTATGTTTGAGTCTTTCAATAGGCATATAATATTAATGGTAATATTGGTAATACAAAATAGTAATAGCACAAGTTCACCATCATTTTTCTCTCCTATGTACTAGTTTTACAAATTATGAATAATAAAATCAAGGTTATCTTATTTGTCTCTAACAATTTTAGATGGATGTGTGGCTCTATTCTTGTTTATTAATTCAAATAATTAATGTAGATGCTTGAATATGGCTATAAATTTGTATTAAACTAAATTCTAGGATGCTAGTAAGAAGTAATGGTTAAAAGACAATGTTGAAACACTATAATGCAACATTTTAGAGCTTCATAAATTGTCATGTGTAAAAATTACTTTCATGTTATGTAGGTATTAATATTGATTTCATTCTGAGGATGAGGCATGGGATTAAGATAGGTAGTTATGTAGTATTGTGTTGACTAACTCAACCATTACCCATTCATTAAATCAAATTATATCAAAAGGGTTATAAATTTATGATGTTCTTCCATTCTCATGCCCTAGGAGTGAATTGTGTTTAAGAAGCATTCAACTTCTCTAATACAATTACTAATTGAGCATCTATATGAGAATCATCTATGTATATTGCAGTGTTATTGATACAAATGGCATAGGAGTATTATTCTGAAAACATTGCTAGGGATCACCCTCCCAAGTTTCATAGAGCTCGAAGTGAATAAGTGAGGGCCTCTGAACCCTTACTTATGTGTTGGCCATTCCTTACCCTTGCTAACCATTGAATTCTACCATATTCATAGGTGAGCGGTAAAACTAAGTTTGGATCCTAAGAAAATAACCAACAAAAATGGCAACTCTACTGGGGACTAACTTGAGAAAATTTTGATAGAAGATCATCTTTCCTTATAGAGTCATTGAAGTTTCAAAATAGTTTGTAACCAGAGATTGAAAATTGTGGATTCTTATTTTCCCATCTGAGTCACCAATAGACTGGTGACTCTACTCGGGAACATTAGAAGAGTATCCATTTGGAAAGATTCAAGAATTTGGTGAATCTGAACATCTAGTCTGGATATTGAGAGGTTTTTAGACCTAAAATTGATTGTGTTGTAGTAGTTTTCAAAGAATTTATGTGTGATTAGATGTTGTTGATAAAGATCCAGAATGAAATCTATCTTTAAAAGAGCTTCATACTGCTTGAAGTTTAGTCCTCTATGAATAGAGGTGGTGACTTATCAAAAGAACCTATTGAAGATGTGAATAACATTTCAGATCTACAAGTATTTCCAATCAGGAAGAAGTTTTTGTAGTAGATGCAACATATCTAGGGATTTCTAAATGTTTTGGTTTTCAAGAAGCGTAAATTTGTGTGTGAAAACCCTATTTGAAAGTCTTGAAATTTTCTGGTTCCCTATTGAGTGAAACTAAGCACTAAGGAAGGGAAATAGTGGTGATTATCTTGCATACTTTTTTATTACTAGATTGTAGCCTCTATTATGAAGAGAAGTATGAAATATTTTTGAAGAAACTCATTTAGAAGATCTTAAGCAAGTTGAGATATAAATTTGCGTTGTAAAATCTTAAGATCATGTTGTAAAGGGAGTTTGAGTTGTCTTGTGTAATTGCAAAGTTAATATGAAAATTCATGTATAGGTGCAATAAAATGTATCATCAACCTATGCATCCCTATATGGACCCAAATGTAAC
This sequence comes from Sequoiadendron giganteum, assembly GCA_007115665.2. Lineage (NCBI taxonomy): Eukaryota > Viridiplantae > Streptophyta > Pinopsida > Cupressales > Cupressaceae > Sequoiadendron > Sequoiadendron giganteum. Next base: position 581,167,214 of record CM021107.1, read on the forward strand.
AATGCATAGTGTGCAACCCCTGTCATGTAATAAAAGAACTTTCAAGACTAAAAGGTACAAAGCCGTAAATTTTGATGGAGTTTTTGGATTCCCAAATGTCATACCATCTAAAATTAGAGATAAAATACTAAAATTCAATGGTGAGAAGTCTGAATCAGCAAGAAAACATCTAGAATAATTCAATAATTTAATGGATGACTATGAGGTAGATCATGAGGATGTGATCATGAGGCTATTTTTTCAATCTCTAAAGAGAGATGCAAGAGATTGGTTCTCTTATTTACCAACATTCTCTATGTATTCTTGGGTAGAGTTCAAAGAAGTGTTCATGGAGCAGTTTGGTGAAAGATTCTTGATGCTAGTTTTGTGCTCAATAGATTTATGAGCATTGAGAAAGAAGAGGATGAGTTGGTTCTAGCATTTAACTCAAGATTTGCTAAAACATTCAGGGATATTCTTGAGGTTTTGAGACTAAGTGACGCAATGTGTTTGGTTGTTTATTTGAGAAATTTTGATAATGGAATGATCTATTTGTTGAGAAATTAGGATCCTAAAACCTTGCATCAGGCCTATTGGATAGTCATGAACATTAAAAACAATCGAAAATATGGAATGCACAAGGGTTATTTGTCTGCAAGTGTTTTTTGTCCTAAGGCACCTAATGCTAATGAAAGGTATATTTCAGAAATTGAAAATGAATGTCATAACACTTACACCCCTATTGTCCTAGTTTATACACTAGCACATGGTGTTGATCACATAGATCCCCAAACAAATTATCGAGAATCTGCATGCATTTGTGATCCTATGGTCTTTGTCCAAGCCCTCTTTTGCATAAGGAGACATGAAGGAGAATCATCATATGATCTCTATGCAAGATTTATGGATACTCAGTCTACAATTACTAAGTGTCACATACTTGAAGAATTGGTATGCATTGATTTATTTTATGAATATTATGAACCAGGTTTGAGTGCTATGCCAAAGGAGTTGAAGCCTATTAAGCTTGACCAAGTGTGTGAATAATTTTCTCTTTTTGAAAATATTAGAGATAATCATCAAGAAACTATCATGTTTTCAATCCATGATGATGATGTTTCTACTGCCCCATATGAGTCAAGCAGTGAGATATGACATGAAGAAGAAGGGAGTAGAGCAAAGGTTGAAAATGCATACCTCAGTGAAGCAAATGAAATTTGTGGTTTCAATTCTTTTGAAGATCCTAGTACCTATAGTCCTATGGAAGATATAAGACAACAATCAATTTGAAGAGCCTTCTGACCATGCTATCTCAAATTATGTGGATAGGGTAGAAATTTTAAATATGTGTGCTAAACAATTAAAGGATGAAATGAAAGATAGTGTTGGTTGCTATGAGTTCAAGGATGATTGTGATTATGCCTATGAAGAGGACATTGATTGTGGTGTTTTAGAATATAGTGATACTAGGGAAGATTTGGAACTCCATGTGGAGGAGGTATAAGTATTTGCATAAAAAATGAATGTAATGGAAAACGCCTTCTTTGATGAGCCTCCATCTTCACTAGAGATGAGAAATGATGATCCTTATTGGTGTAGAGATAATCCATTCTTTGATGAGAAATTTGATGATGCATCTGACATAGGGTTAGAATGTGGCTTTGAGAAAACAAAGCAATAGATTTTGATGAGCTCCTTAAGGGCATTCACTATAAGTGTTTTACATTTGATATAAATGTTATAGAAAAGGTTGAGTATCATGATGCCAGAATTGGATGTGGTTTTTCAAGGCGTTGATGTGGATTTTCAATGATCGATTGACTCAATCTGAGTCGTCTGACATGCCAGGTCTATTCTACATCAACGGTGTAGTTTCAAAGAAATTATTGATCATCCATGTGACGAGCTTTCACGCTCTGAAACTTATTTTATTAATGGCACCAATTTTTCCAGAGGATCTTCTCCTAATTTTCTCTAGTGTGCGAACAATGCCCTCCTAATAGAAACAATTATGGTGGCTATGTCAGCCACTTATGGTTCACATACTTGTATTGCAAAAATGCAATTAATATCCCTCACACAAATTCACTCTATAAATGCTTGCTAAAGTTACCTGATGTTATCATTGCATTTTTGAGTTGTTTTGTTTGCAGGTGGTGGCTATTCTCTTGTATTCTTTGAAGCTATTTCTTCAATGGATAAATCTATAGGGCACAGGAGTGCCAAAGTAGGAGCTAGGAGGTCACTGGTTGAGAAGGAGCAACTTGCTCCCAGAACACCTGAATTTGCTACTAAAAGTGTTGGCAAAAGGCCAGAGCGTTGCTCATCCCCTATTCTGATTTCATCAGATTCTAATGGGAATGGGTCCGAAACTGACTCGGATTACCGATCTTACCTAGCAGCCTTGATCGAGCTCATGGGAGTGAATGACGAGGTCCTTCCAATCGAACCAATAACTACAATGGCATTGTGCTAGGTTGTTGGGTGTTGTGCTGATGTGGTTGGAGGAAAGAAGGTGGTTTCACCTTTAACTAAGGCAAGAACCAGAAGCGGTCGCTTGTATCGGGGCCGTGTGTCTACTTAATGGTTGTTGGTGTTGGGTCTATTGGTTGTGGGCAGTAATTTTCCTGGTGTTTCATCTTGTTGATGTGGACGTGCACATGCCTGGCATGCTTTTTTGTGTTTCTCCGACTGGCTACTATGTAACCATTTTTTGATTCCTTGGATCATGCACTTTGCTATCCAATGATGAGGAATGTGAATTTGAATTTCATTCTAAATGAAATTCAATTTTGAAATTAACAATGTAGCCTAATGCTTTGTTGATCTCCTGTCCTATAAAGGAGATTTCATGACTCATTGTTATGGTCTGATTTTGGATCCTGAAAGTTTTGAATATATGTATAGTTAGTTCATTTTACTGTAATTTTCTTGGAGGCTTCAGTTAATATCTTTTCTGGTCAGCTGTCTATGAAGCAAGCAAGCCTTGCTAATGTAATTACAAATATTCAATCAATAAATGATAATCATTTTGAAACAATTTCTCTCCTAATTGTGTGTCATAAGTTGTGAATGAGCCTATCAATGATATTTTCATTCACTTTCAATGATATATTTGAATGTGTTCTTAATTTCTCTGCTTTAGCTCAATGAGTTAATGAAATTTCTTGAAAATGAGTTATAGATTTATGATTATACATTCAGGATTGTTAAGGAGTGTTGTTTTCAAAATTAAAATTTGCATGATGTAAAGCATTATTGTGATATGTCTACAATATCTAGATTATAATTTGTATGACTCCTACCCAATGGATGAGGCACTGGCTATTTTCTTCAAGATTACTATGGGACTGTAATTCTAAACATAGTGGTCTAAGAGCTAAACAAAAAAAAATATTAAACCCTATCTCTATGCGAGAGGAAAATCTTACATTGAAGTCTTCAATCTTGTTGCTCTAAGATACTTGTTATTATTCTTTGGTCTGCCAATACCGAGAGTAATTGCTATCTCATTGCATGTGTTGGGATTGTAATCTATAAGAAGAAGTGTTCTTACCAATCATAGAACATTCTTATGAACACATTTAGGTTTACCCACCTTGGTCTCACAGAGCCAAAAGTGTAGGAGATTTCAGTCTTTGCCTGGATCTCGGTAGTTTGCCACTAGCCTTTGTGGTTCTTTATAATGGAGGTTGGCTACCTCTTAGAGAATTGAAAATCCTGTCTGGGAAAAAACACCAATAGAATGGCGACTCTACTAGGGAAGTTTATAATCACCTGTTGCAGATAGTTATAGAGTCATATCAAAGATTTGTTGTTCTGAATTTACATAGTGAAAGTTCTCAACCCTTAAAGGAAGAGGTTGCTGAAATGAACCGGACAATCCTATGATCTATGGTATTATGTTTGCAAAGGATTCAGGAGTTCTAGAGTCATTAGTTGAATGGCATTTTTATTGGGGTGAACTTCTGAGAAATTTAAAAGAAAAGGAGAAAAGAGGAACCATAGGAGTTGAAGGATACTATCTAGAATCATTTGTTAAGTGAAGTTGAATGTTAAATTTGGATGGTAATGGATTATGGTTTTGAAGGAGATTGGTAGCGGCATGGTGTGACTTTGTTGTGGGTAAAAACCCAAAATCTAATAAGCTTTGAAAAGGAATTTCATATTTCTTTTAATACAGTCCTTTGTTGAAGAGGTGGCGACTCTGTCTAAAGAACCAGTTGATGAATGAAGGAATAGTCCCAAATCTGTGATATTTACAATCAGGGAAAAGAGATTAATACATGGTGCCAAAAAATTACCAGGTATTTCATCAAAACTAAACAGTTCACTATTTCTAATTGTGATGGGTGTTTGTAATTAAGGATGCAGATGGTTCCAAACTAGATATCTAGCATCAAGAAAGGAACAATGATTAGTTTTTCCATAATTCTAATGATGCAATATGTAAAAGGACTTATGAAATAATGTTTATGTTGCATCATATCTTTGAAAGTAAGGAATATTATTTTCAGTCACTAATGGAATCATGGTTGAGATGGTAAATGATATGTTTGATAAATATGTACTGTTGATGAAATTTTAAATGGGTATAAGTGATTTCCCATATGTAAAGGCAGACATAAATATGCAAAGAGAAAAAATTGCATTAAGCCCTTCAGGGTGTTTTGTAACTCAAAGGTATATGCCTTTGATTTTCAGTGATGTCAGTGGTTACCCTAACCCAATTCCTAAGAAGATTAGGAAGTATTTGCCTAAATATACAGGGCAAAGTGCATAATCAGCCTCTAAGCATTTACAACATTTTGTAGATGTAATGGGGGATTATGAAATCAGTCATGAGGATGTTGTCATGAAGCTTTTTGTGCAATCCTTGAAGGGTGATGCCAGGGATTGGTTTTCCTATTTACCTTCCTATTCTATTAACTCATGGAATCAGTCGGTGATAGTTTTTATGGAACAATTTGGTGAACGAGTCAATCTCAACATATTAAGAAAAGGTTTTATGGGAATTCACATAAAAGAAGAGGAGATAATCCCATATTTTAATCTCAAGTTTTCAAGAGCTTTAAGGGAAATCCCTAAATAAATAAGACCAAGTGAGGCTGAATGCTTAGTTGTATATTTTGGTGCTTTTGACAAAAGGATGGGTTACCTACTAAGAGATAAAGAACCTACAAGTTTGCACCAAGCATATCAAATGGATATGGAAATTGAAAACAATATGAAATACTCAATGAGGAAGGGGTATCTGGCTGCAAGTATTGATTACCCTAGCCTAACTAGTACTAGTAAAATGTCAGAGTTGGCTACTCAAAGCACTAATTATGATAAGGTTGTTTTGAAAACTGTTATATCTTCACCGTTGCAGTGTGATGATAATGAGATCCAAGTTGAAATTCAGTCTAGTTTGAATGATGATGATCAAACTTCTCTTGTACTAGAATTGTATGACATGAAGAGGCAAGAGAAAGAATCACCATATCAGTTTTCTTGAGATTTTTAGGTACTTTAATACAAATTCCTAGAATTCATAGACCTAATGACTATGAATGCATTGATTTATTTTGTGAACTTTAAGAACCAGGGCTAAGTGTTTTTCCAGAAGAATTAAAACCTGTTAATTTGGCCCAAGTCATTAAATGGATAGAGATTGCAGAATCAACCAAGAATGTACCTACTCAAAATGAAGACAATGCTTGCCCTTTTGAAGAAAGTTGGATAACTGCAAAGGAATTTGAGGGGAAAAATGATGCAGGATTGTGTGAGACACCCATTGTGTTTCCTAATCCTGATTGTAATGCTCATGTCACTGAGATTTTGTTGCAAGCCAGTGATTGTGATTTCAGAAGTAGTGATTACAGTACTGAGGATGGAACTAAGCCTTTCTTTTTACCAGAGTTGTATGGAAATGTAGAACCTCATGTTCTTACTTGTTTCCAAGTGAAGGAACAATTTTCAAATGACAAATATTTAGAGTATACTCTGGTTATACTGGCAATGGAACAAGCCTATTGTATAAATGTTGAGGAATTTGAGGACAATGACGTGTGTGATCAAAAGAATAGTACTAGAGACAACCAACATATTGATGAAAATATTCGTACTATTGTTTTTCCTGACTGCTTATGTGAAGTTGAGATGAATGCGTTGTTACCTTCTGACATTGATATTGTTGATGAAAGGTTCTCAGCTTATAATGAAGGTGACATTGATATTGCCAGTGAAAAGTTTTCAGCTTGTGCTGAAATTTTCACTTATAAATTAACACATACAACAAGCAGTGTTGAGTATAAGGAGGCCAATACATATTGCTCTTTCTCTTTTGACCAGTTTGAAATTGATGTATTTAACTCTATCTTTGAGGGTTTTCATTTGAGAATAAATGAAGAAATACAGGGAAAGATGTATATTGAGAGGCCTGAAATGAATGTGTTTACACATTCCTTGGAGAATGATGTAGCTAGTACTACAGACATTTATAATGCCAGGATGTATTCCAAATTAACAAAATTCAAGTGCTGGCAACCATACTTATATGGGAAATTCCAAGGTGGGGATTCCCCGAGTTGTGTATCATCTGTGTTGAGCAATGGAAGTATGGATAACATGCACACTATTTTATATAAAAGTTTTCAGTTCTATATTGATGATGATGCCAGAATGTGTGATGTTGCAGACCAGATAAGTTATGAATGTTTCCACTTCTCATCTCAGTTAGGCCAACATTCTATGTTATGACTAGGGGTAGAGTAAGGTGAAATATTATCGTGGTCATATGTTGCTTTTAAATTTTTGGAACAAGACATTGACTGAATTGGTGCAGGGGAGTATAAATAAACATTATGATACTTCCAAGCATATTGATTACCCTATTATTTTTGAGGCATCAAAAAGTAAATGTTGCAGACTTTGTTTACTCCAGGTGACAGAGAATTTTATTTTTGACAGGGGAAAATTTTGATTTCTCTTGTCAAGTGGCCTGGGGCCACCAAGTAAGTATGCACAAGTCCAATTGACAAAGCATGGTGAAAATCTATCAAGGAACTTGTGTAATTCAGTAATCTCGTCTGCGGAACCAGAGATTTTGGATTCTTGCTATGCCCACAAGGGGCATACATCCCTAGTGGGAGCCACTGATGGGACTTTTAAATTTTGAAGGAGGGAGGCTAGGGTTTTAAGGTTTTGAGTTATCCATGGTGATATGAATTATCAAATTTTGAAACCCTCATGTTATGTTTCAATGGTGACATGCTACTGAAGGTAACCGGTCACTTAAGTGATCCGGTTGAGCCTTTCCTTCATGCTCTTACCTACCCCTTTCACCCAGCCTGTTGGTCTTTTTCTACCACCTAGGCTTAAAAGTTTATACTACCGAGGGTTGTACCAGTTGGTCCCACCTGAATATTCTACTTGTCCTATATGCAGTTTGGCTAACCGTCCTATCACAGGTTTTGATCTAGATCATTTCTCCCAAACCTCGTAGGTTTTCCTATTGATGTCACTAAAGTAGTGTGAGGTCTGTGAGATGCCACCATCTGGCATGTAGGGAGGAGTGAGGTCTTTTTCCCGAGGTGCCAACAATGACACATGGTCATCTTTTCACTAGCGAAGGGATTTGATTACAGGGTTAATAATAATTGTCCCTCGCAAACCTCGCACGAGCAATGTAAATGTCTCTAAAGTACTATGAGGTCTGCAAAAGGGTGACACGTGGCCTAGTTCTTGAAGCGATAGGGCTAAGTGGGACCTACTGTCCGGTTGCGACCTCCAATTTTTATGGGTTATGATTGGCTGTGGTTTTTTAAGGTGTTGATGTGGATTTTCAACACTCGATTGACTCAATCTGAGTCGTTTGACTTTCCAAGTCCGTTCTACATCAACGATGCAGTTTCAAAGAAATTCCTGAATATCTGTGTGACGAGCTTTCATGCTCTAAAACTTATTTTATTAATGGCGCCAGTTTTCTAGAGGATCTTCTCCTGATTTTCTCTAGTGTGTGAACGATGCCCTCCTGATAGAAACAATTATGGTGGCTACATTAGCTGCTTATGGCTCAAATACTTGTATTGCAAAAATGCAATTAATATCCCTCGCACCAATTCACTCTATAAATGCTTCCTAAAGTTACACGGTGTTATCATTGCATTTTTGAGTTGTTTTGTTTGCAGGTGGTGGCTATTCTCCTGTATTCTTTGAAGCTATTTCTTCAATGGATAAATCTATAGGGTGTAGGAGTGCCAGAGTAGGAGCCAAGAGGTCATTGGTTGAGAAGGAGCAACCTACTCCCAGAACACCTGAAGTTTCTACTAAAAGTGTTGGCAAAAGGCCAGAGCGTTGCTCATCCCTTGTTCTGATTTCATCAGATTCTGATGGCAACAAGTCTAAAATTGACTCAGATTATCGATGTTACCTGGTAGCCTTGACTGAGCTCATGGGAGTGAACGAGGAGGTCCTTGCATTCGAACTAATAACTACAGTGGCACCATACCAAGTTGTTGGGTGTTGCATTGATGTGGCTGGAGGAAAGAAGGTGGTTTTTCCTTTAACTGAGGCAAGAACCAGAAGCAGTCGCTTGCACCGGGGCCGTGTGTCTACTTAATGGTTGTTGGTGTTGGGTCTGTTGGTCGTGGGCAGTAATTTTCTTGTGTTTCACCTTGTTGATGTGGATGTCTGCATGCCTGGCATGCTTTTTTTTGTTTCTCCGACTGGTTATTGTGTAACCATTTTTTGATTCCTCGGATCATGCACTTTGCTATCCAATGATGAGGAATGTGAATTTGAATTTCATTCTAAATGAAATTCAATTTTGAAATTAACAATGTAGCCTAATGCTTTGTTTCTCTCCTGTCCTATAAAGGATATTTCATGGCTCGTTGTTATGGTTGGATTTTTGATCTTGAAAGTTTTGAATATATGTATAGTTAGTTCATTTTACTGTAATTTTCTTGGAGGCTTTAGATAATATCTTTTCTAGTCAGTTGTCTATGAAGCAAGCAAGCCTTGCTAATGTAATTATATATATTCAATCAATAAATGATAATCATTTTGAAACAATTTATCTCCTAATTGTGTGTCATAAATTGTGAATGAGCCTATCAATGATATTTTCATTCACTTTCAATGGTATATTTGAATGTGTTCTTCATTTCCTTGCTTTAGCTCAATGAGTTAATGAAATTGCTTGAAAATGAGTTACAGATTTATGATTATACATTCAGGATTGCTAAGGAGTGTTTTTTTTCAAAATTAAAATTTGCATAATGTAAATCATTATGGTGATATGTCTACAATATCTGGATTACGATTTGTATGACTCCTACCCAATGGATGAGGCACTGGCTACTTTCTTCAAGATTACTACGGGACTATAATTCTAAACATGGTGGTCTAAGAGCTAAACACAACAAAATATTAAACCCTATCTCTATGCGAGAGGCAAATCTTGCATTGAAGTCTTCAATCCTGTTGCTCTAAGATACTTGTTATTATTCTTTGGTCTGCCAATACCGAGAGTAATTACTATCCCATTGCATGTGTTGGGATTGTAATCTGTAAGAAGAAGTGTTCTTACCAATCATAGAACATTCTTATGAATACATTTAGGTCTACCTGCCTTGGTCTCATAGAGCCAAAAGTGTAGGAGATTTCAGTCTTTGACTGGATCTCGTTAGTTGGCCACTAGCCTTTGTGGTTCTTTTTAATGGAGGTTGGCTACCTCTTAGAGAATTGCAAATCCTATGTGGGAAAAAACACCAACAAGACAATTGCAATGCTAGTGATAGGGTTAGTTTGTGGGCAGTTCACGATAGTGTTTTCAAACTTGTCCTACTACAAACAACAAAGAATAGAGTGTTTGATAGAGGTAAGGATTGGTACTTCATTTTTGGGGGCCTGAGGCCACCAAATGAAGTTTGAAAAATGATTTTCGATGCGGCATAAAAGAGTAGTTCTGGAGCACCCAATGGACTTGGCACTTGGTCTACTTCCCAGAGATCTGCAGTCTCTCCATGCCCATAAGGGGCATACATCCCCAATAGGGTCCACTAATGGAACACCCCAAAATTTTCTTTGGTTCCATTTTTAGTCTTGTAATATTTGGCTCAGACCCTTGTTTTTAGGCTTAGGGTTATGTTCCTCACCAGTGGTTTGGGTTTGTGTTGCTAAAACCCTTCCAAATTAATCTTTAAGTCTGAGGGTCTTGACTAGCATTCTATTTTTTTATTGACCTTCCGGTGCAGGTTCTCGATTGTCTAAGTTGTGACTTGTGCCATCAGGTTTGTTCTTTTACCGGCCCCCAAGTCCTAGTGATACCATTTGGTTCTCGTAGTTGTTTTAAAATGTTATTATTTTTGTGGGGTTGATGTCCTTCAAGATGATTTTTCAAAGTATATGATTGGGTTTTAATATTCACCTTGGGAATTAATCCATTTATTCATGTCCTTGACCATCATCTTCCTAGTGATGGCCCTCTTTTAAAATCTAACATTTGCGGTGTGTATATTTTTGTTGTGTGATGACTATTCGATCAACGTGAACAAATATTGACCACTCCCCATGCGCTCGCCTTCTTTAATTTCTCATTTAAAAACTCACACGGGTTGGCAGGAAGTTGACACATGTCATATCTAGCAGTGGGTCCAAAGCTTTCAAAATTTCAGTAGGCAGAGCTTTGAGGAAAATCAACGACCAATATCATGAGATGTGTCATCATCTTGGTCATTCCTCATGTGCTCGCTCTATTTTATTTTATATTATTTTAATCACATGGGCTAGCGGGTGCAAGCCACGTGCTATCTATAACTCGTGGGCCCAATATCCTTTTATGTTCTATGAAAGGTATCAAATTTAAATTTACGGTGATCATTGGGTGACATGGTTTCATCTCGATCGTTTCCTGCCACCCTATCCGATTTTATTTGGTATTTTTAAAATGTCATGGGATAGCGGGTGGATTGACACCTGTTGCCTTTTGGAGGGGCCCACTTGGTTTGGATGACAATGAATGTTACTATGGATTTGGGATCGATGGTTGATAGCGGGTGATGTGGGTCAATCCTAACCACTCCCTGCTATCCCGTGTGGGTCCCACCCTTGCTGCCAAGTTGTCAATGGGCAAGCAAGTGACTACCACTTGGAACTAATTTTGGTGGAGATAAAGTATTGCTAAAATTTGGCTGAGGTGACATGAGGACTAAAACGGTGCCATATTGGAACTAATTTCTTCAGGCATGTGTTCAAGATTTGGGAAATTCTTTTGATTGTGACCATCAATTATGTCTGATACTGGTGCATGTTAAAAAGTGAAATTGAAGGTAGGGTCGATTTTTTGAGATTAAATCATGATCATTCCCCGCCATCTTATGGCGATGAGTTGCAAGTGGATTAATTCCCATAGACGAGTGGGTAAAAATGACACGAAAAAACTTTTAATGCTAAGTATATGATTAAATATGCAGACACAGTGGATGGTTATCCACTTGGGATTTTTTTATTAAGGAAAAGACAAAAAGCGCATGCAATTAGCTTTGTCATAATTAATTACCCTGATTATAATTATCCGTTGATTATCTCAATGTGTGATCGACGACTGAGGTTCAAAAATCAAGAAGTTGATCATCAAATTGCTCGCACAAGCTTTCCTCGAGTATTAATAGTTGGCACACTTACATTGCCTAATATAATGAGGACCACTAGCTATATTTTTCTTCACAGTTTGTAATCAAAAGCTGAAAATTGAGCTTAATTCCATGAAAGGGTTGGCAAAGAGTTTCTTTGGTAAAAGGTTGTAGAGATATAGTGATAAACTTTTCCCCGGGTAAGGAGGTACTCATACCTGCTTGTTTCTATATTAGTTTGTGGGTTTTTGAATCCTGGGGTGATGAGGGTTATAGTCTACATTTTATTTATGAGTTAATGGGAATTGTGGAGGCTTGAGTTCTTTGTTCATCAAGAGTATTTTTAAGAGTAAGCCTATGAGGATTTTTTTGCAAATTAAGAGTCTCCTTGTTCTCGTTCTATTCATTGTAAAAATGAGTAAGCCAAGTGAGTCTATCAAGCTAGTCTAAAGGTCTAGGAGACTTAATATGTTTGAGTCCCTAAACAATGCTCTTGAAAATGGAATTGAGATACCGATAGCTCCTAAAACACCAATGGAGAAGAAAGCACACAAGAAATCCAAGAAGGGTGATGTTAGGAGTAGTTACCACCTAAGGAGCAGGACCATTTTAGAAGAATTGGTCAAGTTTAAGGGGAAGGAATCAATTGATCCTATGAAGAGAGAAAATAAAAGAAACGAGTATTATAAGGCCTACCTGGGGAGGCACAGTTCTCCCATCGAGGTTTCTGATAGCCCTTTAGATGGTGGAGGTTACATTGACCCGAAGTACGACCATTACCTTCTTTCTATGGTGTCATTTGAAGACTTTGATGAGGGAGGAGTAGTTGCCCCTTTAGTTTCAACACAAACATGAAGAAGATGAGCATACTCTGATGTTGACAAATCAGAGTAGCATCTCAGCCCAATTTTTGTTTTCGATGACACCATTGCCACTGCATCAGGATTGTCCTCTTCAACATGTGTGTCAATTTTTGTCTTTGGTGCTAATGTGGAAATCTTTTGGGATGGTGTAATGGAGAAGTGTTGGACTTTGTATCCTCAATGACAAATATTCCTTTTTCTAGGAAGTGTGTGAGTTTTTGCCTCTGGCACTCGTGGAGAGTCTTCTTTGGTCTATGTGGATGTGGGATTTTGGTGATGCTACATCAATGAACGATGCCTTTTGGAAGTTTGGATTGTCTTCTTCAACCAATTGCATGGAGTTTGTTGTTTCTTTTGCTTCCCCTTCACTTGAAATGATTAAGTGTAACCATTATGGGAATCTCTGAAATTAGGGTGAAATCTATCCTCAAATACAAATGTAATTGTAATTCAGCTTATTGTTTGTTGCTCACATGTCTTTATAAATGGGATTTTAGGGGGATGAACGCATAATAGTGGTTTAAAATTTTGTTGAGGAAGAAAAATTGTAAAAACGCTCACACAATCAAAAATTTGAGTTTTAAGGGGTTTGAACGAACTAGGGAGTTCACACAAACCCATAAAAGGGTTCACTTGAACCCCTATTTGAGTGAACCCCCCTTTTCCATGATGGGTTCGCTCGAACCATAATTTTTTTTTAAAAACAAAGGGGAAAAGGGGGGTTCGAGCGAACCCCTCTTTGTTCGAATGGGTCAAGGGGGACCCCCCTTCTCCCCCCTTCTCCCCCTCTAGCACCAAAAAATTGCAATTTTTTCCCCTTCAAAGCTCAAGTTGAGGATGAAAACGAAGGAATCTTCACAAACCCAACTGGAATCAGGTAGTCCTCAGAATGAGCTATCCAACAAATATAATTTTAATATTTTTTGGTTTTATTATGTATTTTCTTTTTTTAGTTTTATTAAATATAGGTTTTTCATCGAAAAATGAAGGTCTTTGTTCTGCACATGTGGAAAAATAGTAGATTATAAATTTATTTTTTTGAAAAATATGAGTGCACCAGATATTGAAGTCCTTGATCCAACAAAAAAAAAAATTGAATTTTGATATATACAAAAAAAGTTACACGTTATACGGTCGCGCTATGTCTGAATTGTAATTGGTTTGACTTCGAAACTTGATTAAACAAAAAATATTCAATAAAAAATATCCAACCAAGTCGAAGCACTAGATATCGGAGTTACAAATCTAAATTTGAAATAATTAGAATTTTATTCTTCATGGAAAAAAAATTATGCATTATACGGTGTGCATCACTTTTTAAAAATGTTGTTTTATGAAAAAACCAGTTTTCATGGGAGATGGAAAAAGAAGTGCAATCTAATTCCAAAAATTTTGAAAAAAATATTTTTAGAATCTTCAGACAAAATGTGATGAGACTCTAGTTTGCATCATCTTCAAATTTCTCACGGTTTAACTGCTATAGGTGCCCAAATGTGAAGATTTAGTTAAAAATAATAATTTTAGTGTTTAGTTTGGCCAAAAATTGTAAACCACTATTGTGGGATCACCCAGGGCCTATTACGAGAGGTTGGGTAGTGATTTATTCTAAGATTTGGTCATATAGGGATTGAAAGGGTTATTGAATAGTCTAGTGATATGTCTTAATTTTGAGTTTGTCAATATGTATATGTAATCTTAATGGTAATACTAGAAATACATAATAGTAATAGCACAAGTTCAACACCATTTTTCTCTCCTATGTACTAGTTTTACAAATTATGAATAATATAATCAAGGTTAACTTATTTGTTTCTAGATCAATTTTAGATGGATGTGTGGCTCTATTCTTGTTTATTAATTCAAAGAATTAATGTAGATGCTTGAATATGGTTGTAAATTTGTATTAAACTAAATGCTAGGATGCTAGTAAGAAGTAAGGGTTAAAAGACAATGTTGAAACACTATAATGCAACATTTCAAAGCTTCATATATTGTCAGGTGTGAAAATTATTGTCATGTTATGTAGGTATTGATATTGACTCCATTTTGAGGATGAGGCATTGGATTAAGTTAGGTAGTTATGTAGTATTGTGTTGACTAACTCGGCCATTACCCATTCATTAAATCAAATTCTATCAAAAGGGTTATAAAGTTATGATGTTCTACCATTCTCATGCCCTAGGAGTGAATTATGTTTAAGAAGTAGTCAACTTCTCTGATATAATTACTAATTGAGCATCTATATGAGAATCAATTGTGTATATTGCAATATTATTGATACAAATGGTGTAGGAGTATTAGTCTGAAAACATTACTAGGAATCACCCTCCTGGATTTGACAGAGCCCGAAGTGAAGAAGTGAGGGCCTCTGAACCCTTACTTATGTGTTGGCCAATCCTTACCCTTGCTAACCATTGAATTCTGACATATTCATAGGTGAGTGGTAAGACTAAGTTTGGTTCCTAAAAAAATAACCAATAAGGAGAACATAGACAACACCAAAGATGGAGAGGAAAACTTGACAAGGCAATGAAGAAATCAAATGGATTTCTAAGAAACAGTTGGTCATTTAGACCTGACTGTACTAGATCATCCCATAATGAGAAGCTTCACACTATCATAGGTGGGGGTTACACATTGAGTTGCTCCTGAAGAGTAGACGCTCAATGCTCACAACAAATTTTGGACAAATTTTTCTGAATAGTTTAGCTGCAAGAACAATACAAACTTGCCTGCATGAACCTAATCTCAAATCAAAATCATTAGCAAAACTAATGATAAAAATACGAGACATGCATCCATAAGAAACATAACTACCAAACTGTTAAGAATTTAACTAAATAGTCCAATTTAGGTTTGAATTAACTGGCCACGTTCGTTTTCCATGGAGCCTGAGATTTATGCAAATAATTTTATGTATCTATGTTATTATATACTAAAGTTTGTTTCTCTCCTCTTTATTAACCCGAAATTTCTACGGATAATGGGGCAGTACAATTTTCCAGTGAATTTCATTGTAGGGAAATCCTCACGGTTTAATTAACAATTTCTAAATGTGCAAACATTAACTAAGAAGTGGCGAAAAAAATGCCTCAAAAAAACCAAAAAAATTACAAAATAAAAATGTTATGTTCAATTCCATAAAATCCGCCCTTATCTATACACATATTATCTACAAATTTATAATTGTTTTATAATTTATAATAAAATTTAAATAACAAAAATTTATATTATTTTAAAATATCTAAAATTGAGGGGTTGGGGCCTTAGCTTGGTTGGCTAAATCTTTCTTGTTGCAGGAGGTTGGTCACGAGGTCTAATCTCCCCCACCCTCATGATACAATCTAATAAAATAAAAATAAATAAAAAATCTAAAATCTAAAATTAAATATTTGAAATACCCAAAATACTATATAACAAACAATGTGCCCACAGTTTTATTATGTTCATAATATTTTTTGAAAAATGAGATAAGATCTGAGAACCTTTAAACCAATATAAAAGAATGAATTACTTTGAAACAAATGACACCCCAAGAAAAAATCAAGAAAGGTTCAGCCTGGTGTAAGGCCTTATTTTCCTCCTAAAGTCAATCCATAGGCGAAAAGTTACATTTATATCTTGTAGCTCAGCCATGTCCTCCTGTCTTTTTCACATTGAGCTAAGCCTATAAACAATCATTAAAGACCAATTCCACCAAAACACTTCGAAAAATTATTATCCAAATAATGGCTTGGTCAAGGTCTATACATGCCTGGAAACTGCCCTTTTTCCTTTAATGTTTACCCAGTCTTAAAATAAGGCAAATCAATTCAAACTTATATGATAAGAGCTGGCCAGGCAAGATGTTTATGCATATATTTAAATGGCATAGAAGCCTATAACTGTCTATATACACTACGACCCATATGCCAGATTGATTCCTATTTCGTTCACCACCTTTCTCTGCAAGGTTATATAACGAAAGTTGCAGTTATATTAATGGTTATTCCCATAGTTATCATTATCAATAGTGATAAGTAGTTGTTAGCTTGACTAAAATTTCAAGAATTCCAAAGGATAGCATTAGTAATACAGAAATTGGAGTAATTGCTTCTGGTATTTAACAGCAATAAGATGGTGGATGGAGAATCTTCTAGTTGTAAGAAGACGGATAGGACTCTTCATGGCATCTGCAAGGTACGGTTTTACTTATCAGTCTTGAATTCCATTTGTTTTATTAAGAGATTTGAAAGTAGGTTTCTTCATGGCAGTGTTCTTGAAGCAGTGAATCCTAATTGTGAATTTGAGTTCCTAAAATTTTTCAGGGCTGTAAGTGTAAGTTGTAGGTCTTTCTTTACTTTATGAATCTTTATTTTGATAACAAGGTACAGTTTCTCTATTTGCCATTTGGCAATTTTAGTTGTTCTGTAAATATGCTAGCTCTGGGCCTTTTGATTGGGAACTGTGCAATTTTCCGTGTTTTTTCCTTTACCAAGTTCAGCATTTACATGGTAATGACCCTCTGTTCAATTGGGCAAAGTTGTATTTATGGAATTTATTTTGTTTGGTGGGAGGATAGACATTTCAATAATTTTGTAATTTTTTAGGCATAAGAATCATTCATTTCTTTTGATTTAAAGTCAAGATAAAGAACTATCTGTTCTATCAAATTTATTCAATTTCAGATGGAGTTTTTCAATAGAACTTTTCAATAATTTCAGATGGAATGAAAATTTTCAATAATTTCAGATGGAACTTTTCAATCATTTATTGTCTCCAAAACTCTTTCACCGTCTTGGGGTGCATATACCTGGAATGATGTGCTAGTTACCTCTTGTAAAAATCTGAGGGGCTTTTTTTTTTTAGACTGCAGGAATCGGTCAGATATCCGCCCTCCTATAAACTGCAGGTTTTTCTCATTTGAAAATAGATTGCTAGTTGGACATCTCTATGTACAAATTTTGATGTTTTATTGGAGAAGAGGGTGAGCCATCTTCTGTCATACAAAATGAACACTTTATGCCTTTTCCTTTGCATCTGATGTGTATTTTATATTCTCTTGATTTATTGTCTTGAACTTTCTTTTCAATTCCATTATCTTTTATAATTGTTTTCTATTCAATTTCAATTTCTGATCATATAACTCTGTTCTCCCAACATTTTTTGGTCTTGATCATAGGGAGTGTGTACGGTTGGTATCGTTTTGAGCATTTGCTCATTAGTTGTAATGACCTTGGTGCCTTTTTGGCATCCCTTTTATTGGTCTCCTTTCTTTAGGTTTTGTTTGGCTTTGTACAAACCATATGTATATATACTCAGTTTCTCTGACCACTTTTGGCTATGCTGTTCTGCTATGACTTTGCTCATTTATTACACGGTTTGAATTTCTCACACCATACCACTTTTCAATAGTATTATACTACCTGCCCATGTGAGAATCTTTTGAGGCATCTTTCTATAGTAATGTTTCTTGAGATTTTTTATTTTTTAAAGTTTCCAACTCTCACAATTAATTTTTGTTGATGACAGGATAAAGGTCTAGCTTTTTTGGACATGTCTGGCGCTCGTGCTATTATAAAAAGTCTACACATTAGGGCTTTACTCTTTTGGCTGATCATTGTACCAATTTGTGTCCTGGGAATTTTCTTGTATGCCCCAAAAGTCTCCTCCTTCTTTCGCCCTATTTGGGATAATCATCCAAAGCCTTTCAATGTTATCACTCATTACTATGCTGAAAATGTGTCCATGGAACACCTCTGTGACATTCATGGGTGGAAGGTCAGGGACACCCCTCGCCGAGTTTTTGATGCTGTATTATTCAGCAATGAAATAGATATTCTCACAATCCGATGGCAGGAGCTCAATCCTGTTGTGACAAAGTTTGTGATCCTTGAATCCAATAGAACATTCACAGGCTTACCAAAGCCATTAAACTTTGCCATCAACAGGAAACTGTATAACTTTGCAGAACCCAAGCTGAAGTATGGAATTTACGCTCCTAGATGGTCCATTTCTCCTGGACAGAATCCCTTTTACGAGGAGGCAATACAAAGAGTAGAATTGGATAAGCTCATAAGAGAGGCAGGAGTTCTGGAAGATGATCTTCTGATCATGTCAGATGCAGATGAAATACCCAGTGCACACACCATAAACCTTCTTAGGTGGTGTGACAACATACCTCCTGTGTTGCACTTACAATTAAGGGAATACATGTACTCCTATGAGTTCCCTGTGAGTTATGACAGTTGGAGAGCACAAGTCCACCTCTACAAACCAGGGAAAACTCGCTATGGCCATTTTCGCCAAGCAGAGGTACTCCTTTCAGAGGCAGGGTGGCATTGCAGTTTCTGTTTTCGCCATATACGTGACTTTGTATTTAAGATGAAAGCTTATAGCCATGTAGACAGAGTGAGATTCTCTTATTTTTTGGACCATTCAAGAATACAGGGCATAATCTGCAGGGGGTCAGATCTTTTTGACAATTTGCCAGAGGAATATACTTTTCAACAGATAATTGCAAAGATGGGTTCAATACCTCACTTTCTCTCTGCAGTGCATCTTCCATCTTATCTAATTAACAATGCTGAGAAGTTCAGGTACCTTCTTCCAGGTGGTTGTGTTAGGGAAAACTGAAGAACATTTTTTCCAGTGTCTTTTAGGTAATGCCAAGACTGATATCGCAACTGATCTAGCGTTCTGTTGTCAAAGAAATTGACATAGATTACTTCTGTAAAGTACATCATTATCTTTAGCACACTTTGATCATGCTTTATTAAATGCTGAGTAGCTGGGTTTTGCCAAATCCAACTGAAACTGCACATGAACCAATCTCAGGTTTAATTGTTTTCTCTTAATATATTAAGTTTCCACAAACTTAAGAGAATGTATGACCTTATATATTAAGGAGTTTTATGAGATGTGTTAATCTTAAAATTGGATCAAATTGTATGTCTGTTATTTAAGTCTTAGAAATGCATGGTAAAGGTTTTTTTTTATGATGGTAAAATCTAAATTTCAACTAATTTATATAGTTAGATATTTTTTTTAATCAAGTTTTAAAGTTTTGTATGGGATATTATACAAAAAAAAAAAAAAAAGTGCATGTGTTGCACTCTTCCATTTCATTTTGTACTCAATTTAGTGTTTGCTCATTTAAACATAACCCTTCTACTTTTATCTATTTAAGACCATAGCCTTGCCTTTAGACTGTGTCATGCAACTAAAATCAGACCCATGCCACCTCATCTTCTCATATCTTATTTCAAATTGTGTACTTGTCTTGGACACTGGCGCGGTCCTTCGAACACTACCATGAATGGTAGTATATTA
Source organism: Sequoiadendron giganteum (assembly GCA_007115665.2). Taxonomy (NCBI): domain Eukaryota; kingdom Viridiplantae; phylum Streptophyta; class Pinopsida; order Cupressales; family Cupressaceae; genus Sequoiadendron; species Sequoiadendron giganteum. The sequence goes on from CM021107.1 coordinate 581,186,988, forward strand.
CACATTCAAACTTGACTTTCACAACTAAATGCTCTCCTCATGCAAACCCAACCCTAATACATTGAGTTTGGATGCAACCCTAACTCTTATTCTTCTAAATGGCTTGTGGAATGGTTTATTTATAAATTTTGGAAGACGATGATGGATGGATGAGATTTGATCTTGTGTAGTGGAGGGATGGAGTAGATTCATTTGCAAGGGAGAATGAGAGGCTTATAAGTGGCATCTTGTGATTAGTGCAAATCATTAGGGCAAAGATTGGAGAGAGATGAAGGGTAGAAATTTTCTTGGTTTTGATGAAGGGTGAGGATTGAAAAGGGGTTTTTTTGGAGCCTTGTGCATTTGGATCCATTTCCAAGAGTGAATCTATTTATATCAAACAAAGTGGTGAAGGAATGTGAAAATGATTAGTTAGCTGGCAAAGACTAAAGAATCCCCTCAAGTATGTCAATGTGGTAGGAGGTGGCCAATCTAGAATAGCTTGGATCTTTTGTTGATCCACTTGTACTTCTCTACCACTAATAACATGAACCAAATATAAAAAAATTGTTAATCCAAATGCACATTTGGATTCTTTTGTAAAGAATATTGGGAAAGGCATTCACCTTTCATATGTTGTAATGTAAAATTAATATAATTTGTGGTGCACCTAGGGGGTCTAGGGATATGTGCATTGCATAGGCTAGATATTATTGGGGCCACTTTATGTATTATATGTAACATTGGGATAAATATTTAATATAGGCTGCACATTAAAAAATATTTAATATCGATAAAACATAGTACCAAAAAAGTAAATGAGGGGTAAAATGGTTTTGGAAGCTCAAGATATTAGTCACATGGTTTATCTTATACCACTTGGTGGTTTTGTCCAAGCTTTTATTTCTATAAAAGAAAGCACATGAGTGGTTGGTCAATTTGAGCATTTCTAGAATTTTGCGCATGTGAGGAGAGGAAACATGGATTGGGATATGTGGTTACATGATTCTAATTTTCTTTTTCATATGGAGTGCATGTAGAAAACTTGATCCTTCAGAGGTATTCATGGAGGCTTTGCATATTTATTTTAATTTTTTCATGAGATAATACATTGAGTTTGGATGCTTTTGGAGACTAGATTTTTCCTCTTTAAGATTTTTCTAGGATATATCTTGTGTCATTTTGATGATATATTTGTTTATTCTTGTGCATATAGGTTTTGAATACTTGTTTACATGATTTTCTCTCTTAAAGTTATGTGGAAATAGTCATATATGACTAAAAAATTCCTTCTAAAGAATGTCTATTGTTCTAGTATTCCCTAAAATATATCCAAGTTCTTCAAATAGTATTCCCAAGTCTTAATATAAGTAAAAAATATCATCAAATAAAACCAAAAAAAAAAATTCTCAATTGTTTATTGAATAGTACCTGGTTCATGCATGATTGGAGAGTAGCTGGAAAATTTATTAGACCAAAGTGCATATCCAAAAATTCAAAAATGTCAAAAGTGGCACTTGAATTTTTATTTTTTCACATCTTCATCTCTCACATGAATTTGGTGATATCTTGATCTTAGATCAATCTTTGATAAGTATATAGATCCATGTATTTCATCTATTAACACATCTATTTTGGGTATAAAACATTTATTCTTGATGGTCCTCTTATTCGATGCTCTAGAATCAATACACATTTGTATAGTACCTTTATTATTTTTCACGAGAACCATTGAAGATGCAAATAGACAATAACTAGGTCTTATGTAAAGCATCTAAATAAGTTCTTTTATAGCTTTTTCAATCTCATCCTCAAACCCTCTTTGGTTATAGTATGAAGTGTTCATAATGGTTTTTTCACCTATTTCCAACTCTATGACATGTTAGAGACCTCTATTTGGTGGCAACCCTAGAGAAAAATCATTAGTTCACCATAATATGCTTATCAAAAAAAATCTAAATATCAACATGATCAAAATATTTCTTACCTTTAGAATAAGTTCTCTAAGGCATTATCAAACAACTTGTTGCCCAAGAAACTTGGCCTCTATGGAATTTCCTTTCCATTATTTTTTTCATAACAACTCATGGTAAGTCATTTGATATCCCTTTGAGAACATATTTTAATCTAACTTAACTTGGGTTTCATAGATTTGATAGTTTTATAAAAATTCTCTTAAGGATTATAGCCATTACACACCCAACACCATATTAGTTTCTCCAAAACTAACAACCTATAAACTATCACATACCTTATGATCTCCAAGGGCTATATTGAGTTACCAAATTATCTTGGTACAAGCAATGGTGAATCAAGAAAAAATAATGGCATTAAAACATTCAAAATCTTGTACCTTCAATCCTCTCTTGACCACCAAGCATTATTAATAAAATTATGAGGATCCCCACTATCAATGAGAACTATAATACACATTATCTAGATAAAACTCCATAAAATTTGAATATATGATATTTGGATGTTTTGGAAAGAGCTATAAGAGAGTCACCACTTGTGCCTTCATTTTTTTGTTTTTTCAACTTCTCAATCTTTTGAAACAACTTGAGGTTCATTCTCTTTAGTTTTTGATTCTTTATCCAATACTATCTCAATGCAATCAACTTTTCCCTTGCCAAGGAATCTATGGCTTAGTTGTTGGAGTGAAAAAGACACTGAGAGGGGGGGCGTGAATCAGTGTCATAAACTGATTTAATTTTTTTTACATAAATTGAAACAAATCACATTTATTCTCTCATTTATCAATGATTAACTCATCCATATATTGAATGCAATCACATATAATTGTAATGAGAAGTATGATAGTGAAATTTAGCATAACAAAGAATTCACACAATGAATCAGTGAAACATAGATAAGCAGTGACACAAGATATACCGAGTGGAAAACCCTCCTAGGGTAGAAAAACCACTCCTAAACAGCTTCCTTTCTAGGCTTATATTAAAAACCACTTTTGACAATGCCTTATAGGCTGATTTCTGAGCACCAACTCAAGGAGCACCAACCCCTCATTTTGAAACACCGATTTCAAGGAGCACCAACCCCTTTTATGTTTTCAGTAAGACATACAATGATACATAGGATCTCTATGTTTCTCTCTTTTCTCTCAAGTGCCTCTTGATGGACAATGCCTAAAATCCTCAAAGTTCAAGAATGAACCTTCAGAATTCCAGCCATTATCAAGTTTTAAGACAACTTGATATTGAACATATATTCCAGATTTTCAATCTCAAAACAAAAGCATTTCTTCTTGAATAGACAAATACTGTAGCTATATTTTTCTCACTAGTTTTCACAGTCTTTTCTCATAGTTCAAGGAACAATTTTTCTCTTTCTGTATGTTTTTCTTCATAAATATATTTCATAATTACATTACAAAAATTACCACCCAATAACTAATCTCGAATCATTTTAAAGAACAAAGGTAATTTTTAATGTTTCAATCTTATGTTGAATCATCTTGCCAGGTATTGCAAATGATTCAGAGAAATGTTCATCATGGAGGATTTATTTTGACAAAATGGTCAAGGAATATGCAATTTTAGAAAGAAGACTGAACCCTTTCCACACAAGGAGCGTGCACAGGCAATGCTAACTGGGTATGTGCAGGATCATGATGGGCCAAAAAGTGGCGATATGTAAGTGATATGATGGCCCATGTGGCTGATGACTTTTTTTTAACCCAAAATTGATGAAACGAAAAGGGTTTTTAAAGGAGATTCTTAACTTTCCACCAATATAAATTATGCTTTACTTGAATTTAATAAATAATTAGTATTCATTTTCTATTTGAATTATGACTAAATTAATGATTGATAGGCCGATTGAAAAAAATCTATAGATTTCAAAGGGTATCATATTTTTTGAATTTGAAATATGCGTCACATTCTATGCTTTACATGTATTATAGTATTAAAAAAATAATTGAATTTCATGAAGTTTTGACCAAGTTAAGGTGGTCAAACATACAATTTTTTATATTTTATAAAAGTTGTAATAAAAAAATCATAATTAATTATTTACTTGGAAAAAAATTATATAAAAATATGCATCACATTGGGACATGAGTCTTATACTTATATCTAAAACCTTATAAAAAATATTATCATTTTATTGTGGTTAGGGTGGTCAGACAGACACCTACTTATTTTTTCCCTGAAATTTAAGTACTACTGCATTGAAATTTCAAATTTTCACCAAATAGATTTTTTTTAAATAAAAATAAACCTAGTAGTTTAGAAATTACATTCAATTTGAAACAGATTCTATTCTTACATATTTTTAAAATAATATAGTTAACTTATTCAAATTTTTACGTCAAGTTGCCTAACTTTGATTTTTCTGAATTTTATTGCCACTTAAGGGCCTTTTTTTTCTATGATGATCTTGCACATGCCCAACTGAAACAACATTAAAACAAAAACATTACAAGTACAAAATACCCTCGAATACTACAACAACAACAATTTAACCAAAACCTCATTTTTGTGCACACAAAAACAACTATCACTGAATCCAAGAGAAAGACTGAAACATTTCATAGAAATCGTGATTACCCACCAACTAAAACACAATGCCTTAAAGCAATAGAAACAATGGATATAATAATTTAATTGGGTATCTATATCTAATTATGAGAAACTGAAATGCAACATATATGACCACAAAAAATAAACCCATTTGATCATTTTTATAGAGAAGAGTAAACAACTATCTTCTATTTTTGTGCCAAGAGAAGTAACGGTTCCTCAAAAAATAGATGATAAGGTGAATACTTGAGGAGTGCAAGAGAAACTATTATGAAGAGATTTACCAACCCGGTTGAAAGACAAAACAACAGAGCTTATTCCTATTTCGAGCCTCCAACCAATGACAAAAAGGCTGACAAAGACATCGACCATGGAGAGGATCTTGCAGAGAGCTCCATTCACTATCAAAGAGTAGAAGAAGACAAAGAAACTGATTGAGTAACGATTGAAACTCAACACCCATGGCGGTGGCAGAGCAAGGGTTCCAAACCCTCGAGCTTGTAAAGCACAAAAAAATCTAATTTTATTTTGCAAGGCACTCGATGACTTTTCCAAGTCATAATCCCATTTCAAGTTTGTGGCACATGTAATTTTGACTAAATCAACTTCATTCATGCAATAAACCAAAAGCATTATTAAAAATATTACCATGTGGTTTCCTTGACATACCAACATGCCAAATACCTTATACATCTAGGCATTATTGCAAGATTTGATGCCAGTCACTTTCCAAGTGACTTGACAAGTAATTCCTCATACTTGTTGTCAGCCTTAAGGCCTAATAAAAAAATTTAAACATAAGACCCAATTCCATGCAAATGTAAGGTTCAATTTATTGACCTTTATTCAAAGCCATTTGCCATGACATAAAGCCCGATTTATCCAATTCCTTTTGTAATGTAATAAAGTCTAATTGCATGCTAAGAGAGGTTCAAATTATAGATTTTTCATGATAACCATATTAATACCTGAAACATATGACTTCCTTTGAATTCATTTGCAAATAAATGTAAGTCACGAATAATGCATCAAATCTACATTACAAAGATTTCCATGAAATTTTCCATGTTCATACCTTTTCCAAAAGAAGATGCCAACTGATATCAATGTACCATATACCCATTCCAATATCAATTGTTTAAGGAAGCACGCTAGGGTTTTCTTAAAATTAAAAGACAACTCCAATGATGATTCAAAAAGCCAAGTTAACAATAACCATTACCTGAATGATGTTGTAGATCATTGTAGCACTATAAAGCTCTAAAAATGTCAAAACAGTATTGTATCACCTAAACATAGAATCATTATCCTGTAAACAAGATTCCTAGTAAACTTCACATGGAGTCAAGAGATCAGTACCATCAAAACAAACATCATAATACCAAAGTCAAAACCAAGACATAGGATAAGCAAGAGTGCCAACCAACTGAAAGTAAATTGTAGCAATTGATAATCAATCACAAAGATGCCATTCTGAAACACAATATTGTCATCAAGGACAAATACCAAAAGAGAAGCTCAAAAAAATCTCCCTTTGTCCTTGATGGCAAAAACTAAGCCACCAAACCGAAATACTGAACCAGAACCAAAAACTCATGATTCTCGAGGACCCCTTTTTGTCACAAGGATAAAGGGAAGACAACAGTGAAAAGGCAAGAATCTGTAGATATAGAAATGGAGCAACAAATAGATAACCATGTGAAGTAGCACTGAGTTGCTAAGAGAGCTAACAAGCTCCCCCTAACACCAAGATAGAGAATTAAGAGAGCAGAGATTGAGAGACGACTACCAATCTTGACCAAAGTCTTTCAAATACCTCTGTAGCCAAAGGCTTAGTGAAGATTTCAGCTACTTGTTCTTATGTAGGAACATATTGCACATAAACCTCATTAGCCAACACCTTTTCACGAAGAAGGTGAAATTTAATAGCAATGTGTTTAGTGTGAGTGTGCATAACAAAATTTTTTGGAGATATTAATTGCACTAGTATTATCACACAAAATAGAAACAAGTTTAGGAATTTCAATACCCATGTCAGATAGAGTTTGTGAAATCTAGATTAATTGAGTACAATAAGAGGTGGCAGCAATATATTTTTATTCAGTAGTGGAGAGTGAAACAAATTCTTTTTTGTTGTAGTTCCATGCCACTTAACGATCACCAAGAAAGAAAGCAACACCAATGGTACTTTTCCTATCATCTAGACAACCAGCCTAGTCAGCACCAGTATATGCAATTAATGAAAAATAATTGCTTCTAGGATACCAAAGTCCATAATCAAGAGTGCCCTGAACATATTTAAGAATCCTTCTAACAACATTAATATGAGATTCCTTAGGAGATGACTGAAATCTTGCAGCCATGCAAACTGCATGCATTAAGTTAGGTCTAGAGGTTGTTAGATATAACAAGTTGCTTATCATTTACCTATAGTCAGTTGGATTTACAATAGGAGAATCATCAACCTTGTTGAGTTTATAGTCGGTAACCATTGGAGTGCTAACTAGATGACATTCATCCATTTGAAATTTATTTAGCATCTCTCTTGCATATTCTGATTGAGAGAGAAAAATACCAGTTTCAAGTTGAGAGATTTGAAGACCTAAGAAGAAGGTTATTTCTCCCGACATTGACATTTCAAACTCAGATTCCTTAATCTATGAGAATTTTTTACTCAAAGTAATATTGTTGCAGCCAAAGATAGTATCATCAACACAGATTTCAACAACTAGAATATCAGATCCTTCAATCTTAACATAAATATTTTTGTCTACACCTCCTCTAATAAAACCTTTTGAAATCAAATAATTATCCAGTCTAGAGTATCAATCTCTAGGAGCTTGTTTTAGGCCATATAGAGCCTTTTTCAGCCTATAAACATAATTAGGCATGTTTTTGCAAATAAACCCTTCAAGTTATTCTATATAAACTTATTCATCCAAATAACCATTCAGAAAGGCAATTTTGACATCCATTTGATATACAGTAAAGTTCTTGAAAACAAAATAAGCTAAGAACATTATAATAGATTCAAGTCTAGCTACAGGTGCAAAGGTTTCACCAAAGCTAATACCTTCTTCCTAAGCATATCCTTTGCAGACATACCTAGCCTTATTGCGAATGACATGGCCATTTTCATCATGTTTGTTTTTGAATATCCATTTTCCCACTATGAATTTTTTGTCATATGGTCTTGGGACTAACTTCCAAGTATTATTTTTCTCAATTTGATCAATTTCTTCCTACATCAAGCAGTAAGCCAACATTCATCAGTTAGGGCTTCATCAAAAAATTTAGGCTCAAACTATGTAACTAAACAAAAAGCAGTAAGCTCAACTATGTGATTTTTTTCATCAAAGTTAACTATTCTTCTTCTTGTATGAACTCCTACATATCTATATCCAATAATCAGATCTTTAGGATGGTTTCTAGCAAGAGATTTTGAAGGTGTTTTTGTTACACATTTTTCAGGATTTGTTTCAACATTTTTAGAATTTTCTTCAGCTACTTTCTGATTCTACTTCAGGCTTTGTTGTTTCAAAGCCTTTTGAATTTATTTCAAGTTCAAATTCTTCTTCCTCATCATCTTGCATAGGTTCAACATCTAAAAGAAGATTTTCATCAAATTTGACTTTGACAGATTCAATAATCTTATTTAGCCTATTATTAAAGCATTTATAGGATTTTCTATGAGTGGAGTATCCTAAAAAGATACCTTCATCAAATTTAGATTGAAAGTTGCCTAAATTATCATTTATTTTGATAAAACACTTACAGCCAAATATTCTAAAATATTTAATTGAGGCAGATTTACCATACCACAGTTCATATGGAGTGAAATTGGATTTCACTTTGATTTGTACTTTGTTCAAGATGTAAAAATTTGTATGAACAAATTCTTTCTAGTACATGTTTGGTAGTTTTTCTTCATCCAACGTAGTCCTTTCCATCTCTTTCATAGTTCTTTTTTTTCTCTCAACAACCTCATTCTATTGAGGTGTTTTGGCAGAAGCATATTGTCTTTTTATGCCATGTCTTTCACAATAGTCAATGAATTCTTGTGAGATGAATTCACCACCTTTGTCAGATCTCAGAAATTTCAATTTTAAATCTGAATCCCTTTCAACCATTTTTCTAAAGACTTTAAAACATTCAAAAGCTTCAGATTTATGCTTGAGAAAAGTAACCCATACCATACGAGAATAATCATCAACAAATAACATGAAATATTTCTCACCATTGATAGATCTAGTCCTTGTAGGACCACATAAATGTGTATGAACAAGTTGTAGAGGCCTAGTAGAAGAATGTTCTTTAGATTTAAAGCTTAGTACCTTTATTTGTTTTCCTTTGAGACATTCTTTACAAATTGCATTTTCAGGTTTTCTTAAGATAGGCAGACCTCTTACATTCTGATTTTTGTTGATCCTAACCATATTGTCAAAGTTAATGTGACCTAGTCTGTTGTGCCACAACCAACTTTCTTCAACTTGACTCATTAAACAAATACCTTGATTATTTTCATTACGATATGAGTCAAGAAGGTTATAAAAGTTTCCCTTAGTCCTTCTTCCAACAATAATAGCCTTTCCAAGCTTATTTTTAATCTCACATCCTTGTGAAGTGAACAAAACATGATAGCCACTATTACATATTTGATTGACACTTATAAGATTGTGCTTTAAACCTTCTACGTAATACACATTGTAGATAGGAGTATCCTCATTCAAAATAAGTGAACCTCTACAGTTGATTTGTAACCTGAATTATCTCCAAACTTCACATATCCACCTACATAATCTTCAAGATTAGTGAATTTTTCTTTGTCACCAGTCATGTGGTTTGAACAACCACTATCTAGGACCCATAAGTCCTTTTTCTTTGAATGGAAAGATGTTTGAACTAACATGGTTTGTTCTATGTTGTTGAATTTTTTAGGTTTCCAAACCTTTTTGGTTTTCTGTTGTTTATTTTGTAGATCAGCTTTGTATTGCTTAGCAGAATGACCCATGGAATTGCATTTGAAGCATCTAATCTATCTAGAAAATCCAAAAAAATTCCTATGACCAAATCTAGATGTTCTAGGATTCATAAACCTACAAGAGCTCACTTTGTGGCCAAATATTTTGCATAAATAACAGTACCCATAAAAGAAAGGGTTGAGATTATATAATGTTAAGTAGGAGGTTTCTTCCACAGTGTGTCAAATTATGATATTTGTGAACCACTACTCATGATGCAATGAGTGCAAAGTGGACCATTCATTATCATGAGAGATGGGTTCTTGTGAACCACTACTCATGAATCATGGGTCAATGAGTTTGACTCAAAAACTACACGATTGAATCCTGATAGCAATATCATAATTTGACACGCTATGGAAGAAACCTCCTACTTATCAATTGATAAGCTAAAGGGGCTCTATAATGAATGGTTCATAAGGCATAACACTTTTTGAAGGTTTTTCAAATGGGGTAGCAAACTAAATGGGATTAACCTTGGGGGAAACTTTGTGGTTAAGCATGCTTGATCTGGAACAGTACTGGGATGGGTGACCTCCTGGGATGAACCAATGCTTCACCTCTATGAGCATCACCTTGATGCAATGAGTGCTAAGTGGACCATTCATTATCATGAGAGATGGGTTCTTGTGAACCACTACTCATGAATCATTGGGTCAATGAGTTTGACTCAAAAAATTCACGGTTGAATCTTGATAGCAATATCATAATTATATAATGTTCTGTTATTCCTAAAATAATAAATATGATTCTTATCATAATCAAGATGATTAGATTTAGAACATTTATTTGCAGTAGTATCATTTTTCTTTGCACTATCATTTGAAAATTCACCCTTCACGAACCCAATGCCTTTTTTGTCCTTGTTCAATTTTTGCTTATTGAGCATGTCATTCAGTTTTAGAGTACTCTCATACTTCTCAATGGTCTTCCTAAGATCAACAATTTCGTGTTCAAGTTTTTGAATTTCTCGATCTTTATGATTTAAGCCAATACGAAGAAAATCCTCAACTCTCTTGGCTTCTTCAAGTTGATTCTTCAAAGAGACTATTTCTTGATTTTTGAGTTGTTCTTGTGCAAGATCTTGAGAAGAATTTTGTTCTTCAACAAGTATTTGTTTTTTGAGTTTTCTTAGCCCTTTTAATGCAAATTTAAGCTCACCTTCTAGATCAACTTCGCCATCTTCAACATCATTTTTTTTAGTATCTTCATGCTAAATAATTTCAGCCATGAATAGGTTTTCATCTTCTTCATCTAAAGAATCTTCGGGTTCAGTGTTTGTTTCATTTTTGCTGAACAAACTCTTATTCTTTTTGAAGTTGAATTTTTGTTTAGGTCTATAGGCCTTTTTCTTAGGTAGTTTTTCAGATTTCTCATTATCACTATTCAGATCACCATAGGGGCACTTTGCAACAATGTGGCCTATTTTTCCATAGTTAAAACATTTGAAGAGAAGTTTTCCCTTATATTTTCCAGACCCCTTTTTGAGCTTCCTAACAAAGTGGGATTTTTTCGGAATTGGAAAATTCCAATTCAATAGCCTCATATTTTTCTTTCCTTTTAGTATTAAATGAAGTTTTTTTTTCAAAGGAATTGTTTTTACTGATTCTCATTTCATAGGAAGTTAGAGTGCCTTGTAGGTTGTCTAGAGTAAGTTGGTCAAAGTGTTTCTTCTCTTCTAGAGTAGGGACCTTAGCTTCAAATTTAGTCAGTAAGGTTCTGATGACCTTAGTTACAACATCAAATTCTTTTACTTCTTCTCCCAGACCCTTCCTAGCATTGACAATTTCATATACTCTCAAGGAGTAATCAACTACTTTTTCATCATCCCTCATTTTTATTTCTTCAAACTAATATTTTAGAGTGAGGAATTTTGACTGTTTAACTTTTTCATTTCCTTGATAGATAGTTTCAAGTTTAGTCCAGATATACCTAGCAGAGCTGCAGTGCATGACTTTGATAAAGACATCTTTAGTCAAAGTGCACAGGAGAGCATGTTTTTCTCTTGCATAGTTTCATATCTTTTCTTGTCATCAAAATTTGTGGGCAATTTAGTTGGTACAGTGTACCCAGTTAACACTATGCTCCACACATCAAAGTCAATAGAAGTTATATAAGTCTCCATTCTAATTTTCTAGAATACATAATCAGTTCCATCAAATAATGGAGCTCTAGTCATGGATGTGCCTTCATGAGCTTGAGACATTTTGAACAATCTCCAAGGCTAGAATGAATCCTAGGTTGGATAGACCTATTAGAGGACCTTATGCTTTGATACCAATTATTGGAGTGAAAAAGACACTGAGGGGTGAATCACTTTCATAAACTAATTTACCAAATTTTACATAAACTGAAACAAAGTAGATTTATTCTCTCATTTATCAATGATTAACTCATCCATATATTGAATGCAAACACATATAATTGTAATGAGAAGTATGACAATGAAATTTACCATAACAAATAATTCACACAATGAATCAGTGAAATACATATAAGCAATGACACAAGATATGCTAAGTGGAAAACCCTCTTGGGGTAGAAAAACCACTCCTAAACTGTTGCCTTTCTAGGATTATATTAAAAACCACTTTTGACAATTCCTTATAGGCTGATTTCTGAGCACCAACTCAAGGAGCACCAACCCCTTTTATGTTTTCAGTAAGACATACAATGATACAGAGGATCTCTCTATTTCTCTCTTTTCTCTCAAGTGCCTCTTGACGGACAATGCCTAAAATCCTCAAAGTTCAAGAATGAACCTTCAGAATTCCAGCCATTATCAAGTCTTAAGACAACTTGATATTGAACATATATTCTAGATTTTCAATCTCAAAACGAAATCATTTCTTCTTGAATAGACAAATACTGTAGCTATATTTTTCTCACTAGTTTTCAAAGTCTTTTTTCATAGTTCAAGGAACAATTTTTCTTTTTCTGTATGTTTTTCTTCATACATATATTTCATAATTACATTACGAAAAATACCACCCAATAACTAATCTCGAATCATTTTAAAGAACAAAGGTAATTTTTAATGTTTCAATATTATGTTGAATCATCTTTCCAGGTACTGCAAATGATTTAGAGAAATGTTCATCATGGAGGATTTATTTTGACAAAATGGTCAAGGAATATGCAATTTTAGAAAGAAGACTAAACCCTATGCACACAAGGAGCCTGCACAAGCAATGCTAACTAAAACAACATTAAAACAAAAATATTCCATGTACAAAGTACCCTCGAATATTGTAGCAACAACAATGTAACCGAAACCTCATTTTTGTGTACACAAAAACAACTATCACCGAGTCCAAGAGAAAGACTGAAACATTTCACAAAAATCATGATTACCCACCAACTGAAACACAATGTCTTAAAGCAAGAGAAAAAATAGATATAATAATTTAATTGGGTATCTATATCAGATTATGAGAAGGGTATGTGCATGATCACCATGGAAAAAATAGGCCCTTAAGTGGCAATAAAAAGATAAAAAATCAGAGTTAGACAAATTGACGTAAAAATTTGAATAAGTTATCTATATTATTTCAAAAAAATATTAAAAATTGAATATGTAGAAAATTGAATGTACTTTCTAAACTACTAGACCTTTTTTCAAAAAAAAAAAAATCTATTTGGTGAAAATTTAAAATTTCAATGCAGTAGTATTTAAATTTTAGGGTAAAAATAAGAAGTAGGTGTCTGTCTGACCACCCTTACCACAATAAAATGATAATATTTTTGTATAATATTTTAGATATAAGTAGAGGACTCATGTCCTGATGTGATGCGTTCTTTTTTATAAATTTTTTCCAAGTAAATAATTAATTATGATTTTTTTATTACAAATTTTAAAAATATAAAAGCTCATCTGTCTAACTACCTTAACTTGGTCAAAACTTCATGAAATTCATTTTTTTTCTTTTCTAATCCTATAGTATGCAAAGGATAGAATGTGACGCATGTTTTAGATTAAAAAAATGTGATACCATTTGAAAGTTATAGATGGTTTTCAATCAAACTATCAATCTGGACTTTATTCATAATTCTAATAGAAAATGAATAATAATTATTTAATAAATTCAAAGCAAAGAATAATTTATATTGGTTGAAATCTTAGAGTATCCTCTAAAAACCCTTTTCGTTTCATCAATTTTGGGTAAAAAAAAAGTTGTCAGCCACATGGACCATCATATGGCTCACATATTACCACTTTTTGGCCCATCATGATCCTGCACATACCCAGAAACTGAAATGCAACATATCTGACCACAGAAAATAAACCCATTTGATCATTTTTACAGAGAAGAGTAAACAATTGTCTTCTATTTTTGTGCCAAGAGAAGTAATAGTTCCTCAAAAAATAGATGATAAAGTGGATACCTGAGGAGTGCGAGAGAAACTGATATGAAGAGATTTACCAACCCAGTTAACAGAAAAAACAACAGAGCTTCTTCCTATTTCGAGCCTCCAACCAATGAAAAAAAGGCTGACAAAGACATCGACCATGGAGAAGATCTTGCAGAGAGCTCCATTCATTTTTAAAGAGTAGTAGAAGACAAAGAAACTGGCTGAGTAACGACTGAGACTCAACACCCATGACGACGTTAGAGCTAGGGTTCCAAACCCTCGAGCTTGTAAAACACAAAAGAATGACCTAATTTAATTTTGTAAGGCACTCGATGAATTTTCCAAGTCATAATCCCATTTCAAGTCTGTCGGACATGTAATTTTGACTAAATCAACTTTATTCATGCAATAAAATGCCAACATAGTTAAAAATATTACCATGTGATTTCCTTGACATACCAACATGCCAAATACCTTATACATCTAGGCATTATTGTAAGAGTCAATGTCAGTCACTTTCCAAGTGACTTGAAAAGTAATTCCTCATACTTGTTATTGGCCTTAAGGTCTAATGAAATATTTAAACATAAGACCCAATTCCATGCAAATATAAGGTTCAATTATTTGACCTTTATTCAAAGCCACTTTCCATGACATAAAGCTCGATTTATCCAATGCCTTTCGTAATGTAATAAAGTATAATTCCACGCTAAGAGAGGTTCAACTTAAAGAATTTTAATGATAACCAGATTAATACCTGAAACATATGACTTCCTTTGAGGTCATTTACAAATAAATGTAAGTCACAAATAATGCATCAAATCCACATTACAAAGATTTCCATGAAATTTTCCATGTTCATACCTTTTCCAAAAGAAGATGTCAATTGATATCAATGTACCATATACCCGTGCCAATATCAATTGTTTAAGGAAACCCGATAGGGTTTTCTTAAAATTAAAAGACAAGTCCAATGATGATTTGAAAATCCAAGTTAACAATAATCATTACCTGGATGAGGTTGTAGATCACTGTAGCACTATAAAGCTCTAAAAATGTCAAAATAGTATTGTATCACCTACACATAGAATCATTATCCTATAAACAAGATTCCTAGTAAATTGCACATGGAGTCAAGAGATTAGTACCATCAAAACCAACATCATAATGCTGAAGTCAAAACCAAGACATAGGATAAGCAAGAGTGCCAACCAACTGAAATTAAACTGTAGCAACTGATAATCAATCACAAAGATGCCAATCTAAAACACAATATTGTCATCAAGGACAATTACCAAAAGAGAAGATCAACATTAGTTTCCATGTACCCTTGCAAGAGAGACATTCCTTTTGTCCTAAGTTCATTCACAAAATCTTCATCCATCTTTTTTGTTGTAGTATGAAGTACAGTCCTAATTTTTTTTTTGTATATGAGCTCTCTTTTTCTAAATTTTCTTGTATGTTTCCATTAAATGGGTTGCTTCAAATGATAAGAAAAAAAATATTTAGAATAAATGGATCAAGTGTTAGATCTCTCTTGATGTCCCCCTACAAAGTTGATGGAACAAAATCTTTGACTATGTCTTTGAGTGGCTCAAAAAACCCTAAAATATATGTAATCATTTTTTCTGATATTTCAAGCACCATCATAATAAACCTCTAGAAATTTGGTATGTATGAACTTACTTAAGTTTGTTGCTTGATCTATCAAAGTTATTTGAAATATCCATCAACATTCTTAAACTCAAATTTGTAAAGTATTTTTTGACTTTACTTTTCAAAATTATGTACTTGATGATGTCCTTATATGATTAGACCATGCTATCACCAATCATAAGAAATTTCCTCCCAATGCACAAATTTTATTACTTATTTATTCTTCATAAGATTGAGAGTAAGGAAAGTCTACAATTTTTTTAACCTAGCCCAAGCTTAAATATTATCACTACCATCAAAGGTGGGTGCTGAGATTTTATTCAATTTATTCTTCAAATCATTTATACTATTATTTTGGTTATTTCTTTGCCTTTTCTTATGTAAATCCTTCTCTGTTATTTCCTTAAAATTTTAAAATGATAGGGCTGCCTTAAAATATTTATACTAATTTGTGTATTCTTCATTTCATTTAGTATTTATTCTACAATGGAAGTAGTGTGTACAAATGCAACTTTTTCTTTTGATAAAAATATTAGTTTTGGTGATTTTAATGTAGAATAACCTGCAACTCTATTACTCACAAATTGGATTTCACTTCCCTAAATATTTTTATGCTTAATTTCTCCACTGAATTCATTATTAATTCATTTAAAACCCTTTTGGCTTTCATATACTTTCATTAGTCTTAAATTGAAATTTAATAAAGTCATCTAAAAGAAATCATTTCTTTCTTCCTCTATCATTTTATTTTTTCCCTTTTCTCCATTAGTCATAGCTTATTTTGTGTTTAAACCCTCTATACTTGATCCTTATATCTTATAAAAAAATTGCTACTATCTAAAACATCTAATTTCTCTATTACTAAGAAACAACAATCATTAAATTACCCTACAAGATGGAAATATATTTTCTCTACAACCACTATAGTATCCCCCAAAAAAATATTCATGTAAATCTAAAATAATTTTAAATAACATAAATATATGAAATTCTTGCATAATTTCAAAATAAAATATAAAACCATAACCTAACAAATTTTCCTTAAAACAATTGGAATCACCACAAATATTCAAAGATTTATTTGAAGTAAAAATCAAATTGAACATATAGAATTTTTTTTTAACGTATATAGACTTACAACCACACAAATGAATCCGGATCTAGAAATTACTCATTTTCAACATACAAGCAACTTCGATAATTTTTACGCCATACAAGAAATTATTCCAACAACATTTGTAGATGTTCTAGTGGAATGATTTACACAATAAAATATTGTAATAAAAATAATAATACCAGCAACAACAATACGTACATATAACACTTGCATCTAAAGGAGATGCAAGGATTATAGTGATATAAAACTATATATATACATGCTAATATGTTAAAGAGTAAGTGTTTGTGCAAGGGTGTGAATGAATGTCATGTGCTGCAAATTCTAGTTGCATGTGAATGGATTAAACAATTAATAATAAATGATAAATAATTGAATAAAATTAACCTAGAAAAATCTCTTTATTTCCTTAAATAAATTAGGTATTATCTGATTTTAAAATATTTTCATGCATATTTAAAACAAAAAGTAGTGCAAATGAAAAGAAGGTTGCCATCAAATTGGCAAAAATATTGCAAATGGAAATAGAATTTCCCATCCAGTTGGAAAAGAAATATTTATTTGGATTTTATTTGATCAGTGAGATTTTGGAGGCTTTCACTGATATTTTGGAGGCTTTTACCATTAAACAATAGTTGATTTACAATTAATTGATAGTTGAAACTTATTTTCTAATAGTCAATTCAATAGTTGTTTGAAGGTGTGAGACTTGTTTCAAGCTCAAATCTCATACTATATGTAGCCTATCAACTAATAATTAAGGAAAAATTAAATAATTATAGAAATATTGAATACATTGTCTCACAAAATTTGATAATTTACATATAATTTCTAAATAAATTTCCACAACTAATATAGATGATCTCAATGGATAAAATCAACACCAAAATTTTGATAAACAACAAACATAACAATAATAAATTTGAAACATACTTTGTTCTACTACAACCAACACTTGCAAAACACACAAATTGAAACAAGCTAAAAATTTGTAGCTCTATGAAGCACAATCACAACCTTTGAATAAGATTATCCTATTGAATCAAAGAGGTTTTATTCTTTGAAGTTCCTGAAACTGATATAGATTATCTTAATGGATAAAATCAACACCAAAATTTTGATAAACAACAAACATAACAACAACAATAAACAATAGTAAATTCGAAACAAACTTTGTTCTACTACAACCAACACTTGCAAAACGTACAAATTGGAACACACTAAAAATTTGTAGCTCTATGAAGTACAATCACAACCTTTAAATAAGATTATCCTATTTAATCAAAGAGGTTTCATTCTTTGACTCCTAAAACTAATGGTATTTTATCCACTGATCTCCTCACCCAAAGTTTTTTATCCTCAAACGAATTGATTGAATAGATGGTCAAACAATATTTAAAATATTATTGATAAATCAACAAAACATCCAAACTAATAAAATCCTCCTCATATTACTAATGTTACACCCCATTGTGTTATTGCCTATTTACTATTACTTTGATGAGTTAAAATATTTTAATACATGATTATGTTTCGTATATTTTGATGGAAAATGTGATGAATGAATGTGAAATGCAATGTGGGTACTTTAAATGCTTTGTAGATGAAAATATAAGACTCATATAAATTTAATGTTATCAACTGACTTCTATTGTGATGCACTCAGTTGGATGCATGAAAAGAATTGAATCTCCGGAAGAGATGGCGGGTATCACTCAGGAGAGGAGCTTGGTTTGGTAACCCCTAATGTGCCTATTTGAGCTATCACACACACATCCTAGTTTGGTCAAGTAGAGTCAAGTTAGTTTGGGAATTGGTAAGTATAAAACGTGGTTGTAGTTTTGTGATAATTGGAATGATTTTGGTATTATTCTTTGATTCCTTGATTGTTTCTTAGTTTGGATTATGTGACTAAATCTTTGTATTGAGTATAAGTTATTATTCATGTATTTATATTTATATATTAATCAATAAGTATATACATATAATATATATATATATGTACATGAATGTGATAAATCATGCATGTGAGCATATGTGTGTATGTGTGTACATAGGTAGAAATACTTATGCATATTCATACATGGATATATCATAGACACGAGGATATTAATATTGAACACCCGAAATAATGAGAAGGGAGGTGAATCAGTATTTCTTTAAACCAATTAAACATAAGCCATCCAATTATCAAAATAAATATAACTACAATGATGAATGGAAACATGAAGACATCCATAAAATCACATGACACATGAACACCATTATTTTTGTGTGGAAAACCCAAAATGGAAAAAATCACAATGAGGGTTAACTCACAATATATTATATCCAGATATAAGATATTACAGAAAGACTCATGACCAAGTGGACTCACTGTCCAAGTGAACTCACTTCTCATAGAAAGTAAGAAATATAGAAAGAATGGGTGGATACAAAACCTATTTGAATTGATACAATAGAACCTATCATATTCTAGATTATAGTTTCAATGAAGCACAAAATAATCTTCATAGAGATTTGAAAAAATATTTTTTTCTGCTCACAGTTTTCTCAACTCTAGTTATATTCATATCACACACATGTAGGTAGAATACCATACATGTCATATTTCTCTTATTACTCACATAATTTTTTCTCTCTCTATCCCTTCATCATCATCATTCACATTCAATACAAGGACACACCAAAACTCTGAAGTTAATCTCCTATATATATCCATATCAAGTGTACCTTTAATTAGGTCGGCCTAATTAGAAGTAACACACAATATTAAACATGTCATCCTCAAAGAATTATATCCAAATCTTGTGTCATAATTCAAAATTCAATTCACCTTAAGATAGGTCGAGATTGACCTAATTTAGATCCCACATTAGATAAAGTTACTTTCTTATCCTCCACAAAACATCAAATGTGTTGGGTCAACCCAAAATAAGACCTAAGCACAAAACCTTCATATGTACATACAATTCACCATACATGTGACTTCAAAACTCAGTCCTCCTTTGAATTCCCACTTATTTGACATCTAATAGATTATCCTCATCACCGCAGAACAAAATAATGTATACAAGAATGCTTTCAATCCATCCTAGAATAATCGTACCAATGTTGATATTAATTACAACACTGGATCATACAATATATGAACCTCATGCTCATGTTTCCAAACAACGTCAACAATGACAAGCTTCCAATAGTCTTTCCCTTACTTCCAACAATCTCCTCCTTTGTCATTGATGGCAACATGCATATCAAAGATATTTTTCAAAAAATTGTCTCTCCCCCTTACACATTTTTTTTCCAAAAAATCTTTCTCAACATTTCTCCAAGTATTTCTTGAGTATCTCTCCCCAACTCTCAAAATGTTTTTCAAGTATCTCTCCCCCTTTGAAATCAATGGAAAAGGGTATACCAATATTAAGAAAACTTTGTATACTGCTCCTCAGATATATATGTGAGAAAAAGGAACTAGAAGAGTGTGTTGACTCCCCCTTAGGGAGTTAACCAAAAACTTCTATACCTTTCGTATATATGCAAAAAGAATCTAAAATTTTGAAAATGAATAAGTAGAAATTGTCAACTTGAAGATGTTGACCTTTGAAGCTTTTGTAGGATGACTTGCCAAGTGGATTTTCCTTCTTCCCATCTGCTGCAAGTATTTTGTGCTTCACCAAAATTTCTTTTCCTTCTTCCAAAGTACAAGGGTTAAGATTTATCTCTAAAATCCTATTTTTATTAGCAAGGGAACTTGAGACAGGTATATGCTTAATTTTAACCAAGTCCCTTAGCTTCTTGAATTTTTTGATTATTTCTTCCTTTGGCCTATGCAGAGTAAAGCATTCTTCATGTAAAGTCACTAAATTAGTCTAGCTCTAATCATTTATATCTTGTACCGAGTCATAAGAGTTTGATGCGTAGCTTATTTGTGTCTCAATTATATTCATAGCATCCTTTATGATTTGTCTAACATCAAGAAAATTTATGCAAAGAAATAGGTTTCTTCCTTCCTCTTCACAGGCATGGACATCCTTCAAACTCTCTTCTACTCTGTTATTTGTAAATGGATACTTTTCTATGATGTCCAATAGCTTCTTCTCTACAATCCATGCTTCAAATTTTTCTTCAACTTGTTCTCTTAGTTTGGAGGTATATTATTTGAAGTTCTCCATTATCTCTCATGCTATCTTTTCAGCTACACTGATCTCATGCTCATGTTGAGCATCATGTACATCTTCTTTAGAGGTCATAGTGATACCCACTTCATCTTTCCTCATGGCTTTCTGCTTAACTCTCCTTGTGGTTTTCTTTTCTTTTTCCCTTATGGCATGGACTACCAGAGTGGATTTCTCCCTTACTGAAGGACCGCCTATGGATCTCATCTTCTTCCTAGTTGTAAGTAGAGATGCAAAATTTGATCTCCTAGAGCTACCAGAGGCCTCTTGTATACTCATTTCAACTCTAGCTCTCTCTAGATCTGCCTTAGTAGTGTCCTTTCAGACACCAAAATCTTTGGCATATGATTCTGCCTCAGCATCAATATGTTTCTTTATTTGTAATTTCTTGAATTTCTGAGAAACTTCCATTATCTATTCTCTATAGTTTCCAAATCTTGGTTTGCTAGGATCTTTAGGACTATTCAACAATACTTTAGCACAACTAGTAGCTACTTCTTCTATCACTTCATAACCAAACTCTAGGACCCAAACAATTTTAGATTCAACTACTTCCATCATGCAATAATCAGTAGAAACCAAAAATGTAATGTCATTCATGTATTTTCTTACCACATCTCTCAAAATTATTTGTCTCATATTCATTCTCCTTTGAAACATTGCAAAGAATGTTGTAAGGGCATCACCCTTAGCATCCATCTCCCAAATTTATCATGTAGTCTCTTATTTGATGAGCAACAGGTTTTTCATTTGACCAAATAACCTTTCAAACTACTCGAAATTCCTTCATAAAGTAGAAAACCAAGAAAATTATCAATGTACAATACCTGAATACATGATTTTTCTTCTCAATTTCTTTCATGTTCTCCATCAGTTATTACCAAAGCAACTCACAATGGTCATATTCACCATTATTCTCAATCATATCTAATGCCACATGAATTGTAGTGGAAGAGACCAACTTCTCTCCATAAATCATATGTCCAATAACCATTGTTGTATGTTGAATTGCTAGATTTGTGATAGGGTTTATTGCAATACTTTTTTGCAACATTAAATCTTTTCTTGGCAGATTTTTGGACTAGAATCGGTTTGGTGGACAATAAACCAGTGATTTATCTAATCACTTCTTTGGTAATCATGTGTATGTCGTCAATCCACATGAACTGATCATGTATTTTTCTCAATTCTATTCTAATACATTTCTCTTCATTTCTAAAATATGGAACCAATGCCACACATCTAATTTCTTCTTAGTCAATATATTGTATTTTGGTTTCAAAGTGTAATTTTCTCTAACCAACGCATCTACCCATAGACTAAATATTTTTTTATAAGGGTGCTCCTCCATATTCCCTTGAATATAATCCCTAACATCTTTAATAGGCACAAACCTAAGAGGTATATGAAAAAATTCACCTTGGGGATTAACTTCTAAATTTTTGGTGGAATATCTAGTAAATTTGGGTTGTGGTCTTTGAGAGATATCTACAATTTCAAGTGTTCCCATTGCATTCAACTTTCCTTTTACTGATAATTCTAAAAAAATTGTAATACCCATTCGTTTTCCTTCTGGTCAAACAGTGTTATGCTTTTTTATGTTGTACTTTCTATTTGTACCTTGACCATGGTACTCGACTTCTATTTGGTCGCTATCTATAAAGCGACGTTAATGTAATCCTTGTTGTGATGGTATTTTAATATGATGTTATCTTACGGCATGTTTTGGATTAACATAAATGGATATTCGAATTAATAATGTTTATGCTTTGGATTATTTTAGTATGTTAGATTTGTCAGTAGTACTACTGTATTGGTGAAGAGGACAGTACCACATCACTCGCTTGCGAGCACCCTGTGATTCCGAGAATTCCTCTTCACGGTGTGTATTTTATGTTGTTCATATTATATGTGGTTGTTTACTTGATTTACAGGTTGACAGGTATAGGACATCGACTCCACCTGGTTTCACAGGTTGGAGCGTGTTCAATACCCAATGGTATTCGATTGGGAGATAGTAGCTAGGTTTCCATGCCGAGTCGTCACCCTAGTCCTTGTATGTCGTCAGTTGTTTGTCGGGTTGTGTTGTTTTGATTATCGTTCCCTCTCTTCGTTATTTAATTTCAAGTTAGAAAAGGGTAACTAAATGGCTTAATGCATTTTAGTTGTGGATTAATGTATTCTGTGATTATGTTGAAATGTAATTTATTTTATTATTAATTTAATTTAATTAATAAATAATTTAATCGTTGATTAAATCTATTTATTAATTAATTAAATTTAATTGGTTGAAAGAAGTTAATTTATTTATGTTGGAGTTATTGTTATATTTGTTGAAATTGAAAATAAAGAAAAAGATTAAAAAGTTAATTTGGAATTTGAAAATTCAAAAAATTAAAAGAAAATGTTTTAGGAAGTCAAAATTGAAAGTTTGAATTCAAAATTGAAAAATGAGATATTTTGGCAATTTCTGTTTTCTGAAATTTATGAGGGTGGTTGTAGGATTTTTATGGTTGAATTTTGCTTCACAATTTTTGGTTGTTCATGGAGTTTTGAAAAAGATTGAATTAGATAGAGAAAGAATTCTTCAATTTGGTGGGTTTTTGAAAAAAGCTTGGAGAACCTACAGATCTAAAGAGGGAATCAAGTGACCATCATGATCTGCTATCATTTTCAAAAAACCTAGGTTCATGTCTTCTAACTATTTGGTTTTGAGATCTTTGAAATTTAAATATTAATGGTTAAGATCTTGTGGAAGGAGTTTTGAATTTTGTTCTTCAAATTAGCAAGAGGACCCTTTTAAAATTTAAATTGCTTCAAAGAAAATGATGTTTTTGAATGTAAATCATTGTTCTTTTACACTTATCATTCTGGTTTTCTCACTTTATTCTGTCCTATAGACCAAAAATGCATATATATTCATGTGCTTTAAAAAAAAAGTTATTATTGGATAAATCCAAATTAAAATGGAGAGATTTCATTTTAATAAAATCACATTTAAAAAAAAAACGCAGTCGCGTTTTATTAGGGTTTAAAATAATTTAAATAAAAAAGATATGGGAGGTCACTGGGGGCTCAACCTCCATCGCGCCCATGGGAGGCAGGCAGAGGGAGCCATGCCCAGTGCACCCCTCCCCACTCCCCACACCCTTCCTTCACCGTCGTCGCCCAACCGGGGTCGATTGTGTTAAACACAGCCGCACCCACAATGTGGGTCGGCTATGGTTAACACAGCCGCACCCACAATGTGGGTCGGCTGTGGTTAACACAGCCTGCCCAAGGGATGGCTATGGTTAAGCACAGTCAACCTCTTCCACCTTAACCCGTGTGCAGTTCCCTAGGAGATGTGATCGAATTTTTTTTGGATTCGCCTTTTTTTTTATCAAAAATAAATTTTTTAATATATTTTAATATTTATTATTATATTTTTATAATATTTAAATATTAATATATATAAATATTTAAAATTATATTTATATAATAATAAAATATTAATATATATAAATATTTAAAATTATATTTATATAATAATAAAATATTAATATATATATTAATTATTTTAATTTAGTTAATTTCATATTTATATATGATATATATACATGGGTATGTATGTATGTGTATATTTAGATGAGTTTTTTTTAATATTATATATATATAGTTGAAATATATATATATTAAAGTATTTAATTTAAGTGATGGTATGTGTTAAATTTAATTGAAGAAACGGAGTATAATTAACTTGGATTATATCATTGTTTTATTTTAACACCTTATTTTAAAGGAGAGTAGTTTTGTATTAAAATAATATGTCTCCAAGTCAAGTTAATTATTTTCATATGGTTATTTTGAAATGAGGAAACGTTAATTACTTCATATTATGGTATTTTGATTAGTAGAATCAATTGGTCATTTTATTATTATTTAAATGCATTTAGGGGATTAAGTATTAAGTATTAACTTTCTCTCATGTCTGGAAAAGATGTATTTTGTATCGGTTTATTTAATGCAGTATATTTCTGAATATTAGCGTCTGAAATGGATTTAGAATATCCAAAGGTAGTTCATTTCATGGGGCTTCAGTGAATTCTTTTCCTCTTCATATTCTTGTTTGAAAAATGGGTTAAGTGTCTTTCATTTGTAAGTCTTCCAGATGGGGGTCCTTTAATGTATTGGTTGTCGTGTCATGTAGTCAACCTAGTTTGTATCCCTTGGGTAGTGCATGGGAAGTTATCAATTAGTTACTCGGTTTCTTCGAACAGGGATGTTTTGTACCTCCTTGGTTTAGGAGTGGATTATGTGAGTTGTGCTTCCTTGTCAGGAGCAAATTTGTTACCTTGTTACCTCCAGTGTTTGGAGAGGGTTTTGAACTTAGGTTGCCTCCTGAGAAAGGAGTGGTTGTAATACCTTGTTTGTTGCTCTTTGTACCCTTGATGTTGGATGTTATGTGTATTGTCAAGTAGAAGAGTGGCTTCTGTAGGGGCCAGAGCCCAGAAGAGGTAAGATTGGGTAACCTTTGGAAGTGGTGTAATTAAGTGATAACTAAATCAATATACTTAGAATTTTGGGTAGTACTTCACACTAAAAAGATAATTATCCCTCACTCATAGATCCAAGTGCTCGGTTAGGCTTGGAATGGGTGGGAAGGCCAGTAATGGCAAGGTCATCTATCTTGTCTGTATGAAAGGTATTTGATTCTGCATTAGTGAGTATGAGGGCCGAGGATCGGTTAGTGGCCACCATCATGACGATCCGCAATGGGTAACTCATGACGAGCTGTGTGATGACACTCTATCTAGGACAACAATTGGGTTTTGATTTTTGCATTAGTATGTATGAGGGCCAAGGATCGGTTTGGGGCCACCATCCCGACGATCCGTAGTGGGTAACTCATGATGTGTTGTGAGATGGAACTTTGTGTGGCCATAGTTGGTACTCGTTTATTGTGGGTATGGTTTCCATAACATACTTGATGTGACCATGGTTGGTGTTTGATTATGTGGTATGGTTCTCATAACATACTTGTTCTGTTGTATTCTTGGAAGCAATATGACCATGTAGAGTTGTACTTATGTTATACTTGTGTTGTACTTGCATGGTATTTGAGTTGTACCTTGGGATGTAGTTATGAGGTTCAGGTGATTGGATGTTTCAGTTTGGTTCAGTTATGTTAGCCTGTGTCTAGAGGTAGATTGTCTTGACTAGGATTCCTGGTTACTATCTCCTAGCATGGGGGGTGGGCCTTTGGGTACCATTTGGTTGGGTGGCGTGCACCTAAATCCGTTGGGTTCTATCTTCATGTTCATGTGGACGAGACTTCGAGTTGGAGAGCTCATTCGTTTTAGTATTAGTCTTTATTGTATTTCATTTCAGTTGATCTCATATTATTTTACCCCTCAGTTGTATCAAGGTGGAAGTTGTAAATGTAATCTTATTTATTGGACTTACCTCATTCAGGGAATGAGAGTTGTAATCTTATTGTTTAATTGTGATTAATGAAATGGAAAAGTTATCTTTATTCTTTGATGTAATTCATCCTTTTGGAATGCATGTGTTTTTATAATTGTGTAAATGAATGTCATGGATTAAGTTCATGTTTTTTTTTGAGGTTCTATATAACCTCTATCTTGTAACCTTAGAGGTTGTTGGCATTAGTTAGCGAACTTGCTTGTTAATTATACTTTTTAAAAGAAAAAAAATTAGCCTGTTTAAGTAGTTGTTTGCAACTTCCTCTAGGGTTGTGTGGCGGGGCGTTACAAAAATAGAATGTGTAGAGATTGTTAAATACCTTTTTCTCTTGCTTGATGAAGTAGGGTTTTAGAATTCTGCAGCTTGGAGATGCTCTGGACCCTTCAAACTTGTTTCTTGCTCCTCCACTCTTCTTCAAATACATTCAATGAAATGAATTTTTCTTCACAAGTGCTCTTTTAACTCTCTGATTTGACCCATTTCAACAATAAATGCTTCAGACAAAAAGTTGATAACCCTAAAACCTTATATGCACAATCAACTTTCCAAGCTCCACAAATTATCTCATTAGAGAATTTTATTCTATAATTTTATTCCTCAGATTAAGAATTTAATTCTTCAACACATATCTTTATGTTATATCTCAAACACCCATTTTTTCTTCTAGGGGACATAAGATATTCATTAAAGCTCTCCCTAACCCATAGCTCTGGGCTTGGTTACCGAAGGAAACATCTACACATGAGATTGGTATAGATTTTCCCTTATCCTTAGTCTCTTCTTTCTTTCTCCATATCTTTTCCATTTCCTTCTTTACTTCATCTAGATCAATCTTCTTAATTGTTTCATTCTTCTTTGTGTTTTTATTTCTACAAAATTTAGCAATATCTTCAGGCCTTCTAGCATATGATATTCCTTTGAGAATTATTCCTTTTATTCATTCTAAATCTGCATTGGTTAGCCTTATGTCCAAATCCATAGCATGTATAGCAATAACCTTTTAAAGATTGAATCATTCAACCATTTTTTTTTATTAGATAAGCGAGGATTTTGAAAGGGCCTGAACCTTTTACATCAAGAGAGATTCAACATCTAGTAGAATAGAAAATGGGATAGAAACATGATAAAACAATGACAAGAAGCTACAAATGAAGCGAGCAAAGCAGAAAAAGAAGGATAGACAACATGCCAAAAAATAGTAGTCACCCCACAAGTGAGAGAACTAGCCAATCTTTGAGCCTTTACAAGAAAAAATTAAGTGGGACCAAGACCCCCACAGTCAGAAAAATAGGCCTCATAGCCAAAAAACCAAGTCTACATGGACCTGAACTACAAATATTCTTCAAATCAGGCTTCACAACCAACATAATAGGCCACTGGGCCACAACAATAGCTTCAAGGGCCCCATAAGCAACAACCAAGCCATCCAATTGGCTACAAACTCAACAACCTTAAATAACTCCCACCTCAAAGTGTACAAAAACCAAAAAACAATAAACATTTCGCTTATGGATCTAGTTTTAGAGTCATTAAATAAGGTAGTGATGTTGGATCTGACCAACCTTGTCTTCCAACTAACCTCACCACCTCTATAGGAGAAGTGACCAAGAGAAATTTATCCACTGTAGAAAAGAATCACACCCCCATCAAAACTCCACCTCAATAGAAGTGGTCTCCACCTCAATAGGAGCACCAAGGGAGAAGACCAATTGAAAGAGCAAGCACAACCCACCAAGCCCACAAAACCACTATCCACCTCCATAGGGTAGGACACCACCACAATAGGAAGGGTCTCCACCTCAATAGGAGACTTAGACTATAGAATCAGGGAGAAAACACACACTCCATTGGAAAGCCAACACTTAGCCACAAAGGGTAGTAGAAGCAACAAGTCCAACATAAACTTTGAACTCAGCCCCAACCAGTTTGAAGCTATCAAGCCAGTATAAATCCACATTGTCAAACGGTTTTCAAACACTGCTCCATCAAAAATAGAGTAGCAGAACCCAAGAAGTCCCAAGGTATCACTAAAGCAAGGGAGCCAGAAAACTAGAGCCCGAGTAAGGCTAAAGAGAAGAAAAAACCCAAACATTAAAAAAACCCCTCAAATCCATGGTCCCTGACTAAGATCTTGAGAGAAAAAAAGAGAGGAAAAAGAACAATACATGGGATCAACCAACTCACCACAAACCAAGGAAAATAAATGACCAACACCAAAGAGGAAACACTTGAAACAAAAGGAAAAGCTAGCCCCTATACCAATAGAGAGAATCAATACCCTGACTTGTTACGATCTCCCACAAAGCCAGGGTTCCCAACCAAGATTTGGGGAGCAAGAGGGAGGGGAATAACAAAGAAAGAGCATAACCACTCAACCGCCAAATAGAGCCTAGTAGAAGCCAATAGGAGAGCCTACACCAAACCATCGCCATCAAACAACAAACTCCACCACATGCCAAAAAGAGGAGACAACAGTGAAAGGGAGAGGACTCCCACATATCAAATGGTAGAGGGAACATACACCTCCAAAAGGAAAAATCACCAGAAATATCCAAACAAAATCCAACCAAAGTAAGTCGAACCACCAGACCTCCAAAGAGTTACCATCATCATCATCATCCTCTAATTCAGAACCCTCATCATCTGCAGCTATAGAGAAATTTAAAAAACTCCATCCACTCTCCTTCCTGCTTGAGCGCTCTGCCATAATCACTCAATATTGTTAATAGTTATATATCATTCTACCATTGTTATATGCATTCATCATTTTGACTTTTCTATTCACTTGCTCTATGTCCAAATTTTTTGCATGTAAAGCATTGACTAGTAAGGAATGAAACAATATGATTCATTCTGCTTCTATACTCCTTTGTTTTATGTCCAAATTTATTGAAAAAATAGAAAGTACCATTAAAATATGAGTACCTTTGAGAATTTGGTTGTCTAATAGGAGGTTTTCTAATATTGTTTCCTTGATTCTAGACCATGCCATTGTTCATCTTTTATTTGGTCTTCTTTGCACTCTGATTTTATTTTGAGCTTTCTCCTTTTTCAAGTCCCAAACCACCTTTGTCTTTAGATGCTTTATGTCTTGCAGTCAACTCATTAAGAATTGTGGAACTTGTCTTGAATTTTTCCACATAGCCTCTTGCCTTCTCCAAATATGATCTCAAATTTACTTCTTTGTCAAGCCTCATGCATTCATTAGATTTTCTTTCCACCATTACATTTATGCATCCCTCAATATTTTTCTTTATTTTCACTCGCACTTTTAATCCAGTGATGTTCTCATTTGCTTGTTTCAATTGTTTGTTAGAATTCCTTATGCCTTTCTCTAAATTTATTAATCTACTTTCTCTCATTTTTTTGATAGATTCATTTGCCTCTTTAAGATTCTCCTTCATATATTTGTTTTCTTCTTCAACTCTATTAATATATTCAAGAGAAACTTTGAGTTCTCCATCTTTTTCTAACATGCAATCTTCTTCTTTGTATTCAATAGTAGGAATCTCTTTCAGAGGAATAGGATACTTTCTATTAGTCATGTGTTCAAACTCCAAGAAATTCCTGAAGCAGTCAAGCTCCTTTTAGGGATCCAAGCTCTCATTCCAATTGTTGAACACCCATAATACTGAGAGGGGGAAGGGGGGGGGTGGTGAATCAATATTCCTTTAAAACTAATTAAACATAAGCCATCTAATTATCAAAATACATATAATTGCAATGATGAATGAAAACATGAAGATATCCAAAAAATCACATGACACATAGACACCAATATTTTTACACATGGAAGACCCAAAATGGGAAAAACTACGTGAGGGTTAGCTCAAAATATATTATTTCTAGATATAAGATGTTACAGAAAGGATCACTACCAAGTGGACTCATTGTCCAAGTGAATGTCACTGCACATAAAAAGTAAGAAAGATAGAAAGAATGGGTTGCTACACATCCTATTTAAACTAATAGAATAGAATCTATCATATGATGGGTTATAGTTCCAATGAAGCACAAAATCATTTTCACACAAATCTGAAGCAATATTCTGCTTTGCTCAACATCGATTATATTCACATCACAAAAATATAGGTAGAATACCATAGATGTCATATGTCTCTTATTACTCGCATACAACCTACTCTCTCTATCCCTTCATCATCATCATTAAAATTCCACACAAGGACACGCCAAATATCCAGAGTTAATCTCCTATATATATATCCATATCAAGTGTAACTTCAATTAGGTCAGCCTAATTAGAAGTAACACACAAAATTAAACATGTCATCCTCAAAGAATTATATCAACATCTCATGCCATAATTTAAAATTAAATTCACCTTTAGATAGGTCAAGATGGACCTAATATAGATCCTACATATATAAAGTTACTTTCTTATCCTCCACAAAGCATCAAACATGTTAGGTTGGGCCAAAATAAGACCTAAACACAAAACCTTCATATGTACAGACAATTTTCCATACACATGACTTCAAAACTTGATCTTCCTTTGAACTCCCACTCAATTGACATCTAATAGATTATCCTCATCATCACAGAAAAAAATAATTATCCATGAAGAAATGGAGAATCCCCCACACTAATACACTATACAAGGGATGACTGCAATTTACAGAGCTAAACTCTACCATTCATATCTTTCAGAATACTTCACAAAATGTCACCAAATCTTGAATATAGATGGAACTGATGATCTCAAACCTACAATTAGCATCATTGAGTGATATATCAACTTGGGATGGAGTGCAGACCCAAAAAATGATGCACTAAACCATAATATTGTCAAGAGGAATACTTAGCCAATTTCCTATATAACCATATTTTTCGAATCAACCTGTTATATCCAAATTTCGTCAAGAATGCTTTCAATCCATGCTAGAATGATGATAAAAAATTTGACATCAATGACAACACTGGATCATACAATATGTGCACCTCATGCTCATGTTACCAAACAACATCAACAATGAAAAGCTTCCAACAGTCTTCCCCTTACTTCCAACAATCTATTGGACATATATGCCATATATAAATACCTTTTGTATATATATACTAATTGATGAATATATGAGTATGTGTGTTTATTATGGATATTAAAATAATGATATATGTATATGAGTACGTATTTTAATGTATAAATATATGCATACATATTAATATACACACATATATATAATTCTTAATATATATGAATGGTAACCAATGATTTTGATATGCATATATATATGTTAATAAATATATATGCATATATGTATATATTATAAGGATGGCATTATAACATATATATATATATATATATATATATAAAATGTTATATATATATATATATATAATGTTATATATATAAGATATTTTAGAAATTAAACTTCAACGCATATATAATGTGGAGCAAATCAATAGTGAAAAGCTTGTATAAAGCCAACAAGTATAAACCATATGTTGCACATAAGACTCACACATACATGAGAATTGTTATTGCAAATAAAAGCGCATAAATTATGGATTGATTTTTATTGCAAGTGAATGTGCATAAGTGAAAGTGCTTGGGAAACATTTGTAAGGAATTTAATAAATATTATGTTGTGCCATGTAAATAGTAGAATGCAAATGAAATTCCATTTTTTTGTGTTGAAAATCCATGCACAACCATATAAGAACATATGACTTGGTCAAGCCACGAACTAGCTGAAGATATTGGAAGAGGTTTATGTGTTGTGGCAGCCACAGTCAGAGATATTAATGTAGGTAACCATTTCTATGTTTGACTTAGTAAAAGAGTTGCTTTTGGCTATTACATATGGAGAATTGGCTATAACAGAGAGGCTGAAGCTGTAGGGACTATATATGTGCTTGCATTTCAATTTTTTAAGCAACCACATTTCACTTCAATTGGCTTAGTTGACTCATTTAGAGGAGAAGGTGGTTTTTTCTATTAAGTGGTGGAAATTGTAAGAGAAAAGGTGGTAGATAGTAGAGCTTGTTTGTAGCAATAAGTTTCTCAATTTTAGTATAAGTATAGGTAGCTTCTCAAACTTTTGGAATTCATTCCTTTCATTCATTCTTTTGAAGTTCATTGTTGTAGCTTTTCTGTACAAATAAGTTGTTGAGTGTATTAGTGAGAAAAGAGATATTACTTTGAGAATTTTTAGTTTGTTGAGAGTTTTGAGAGAGGATAGGATTGGAGATAGGATAATCATAGAAGGATCAACAAGCATAAGTATGGGAATTAAACTTAGGAGGTAGTTTCTTCGTTGGGAGCTATAATTCCAGGCATGTTGGTTTACCTTCTCTATTTTATTTTATGTTGATATTACATTTGTTTATGATTGCAAGTGTTTGCGGAAAAGATGATTATATGTTATGTTGATCTTACTTGCATGAATTTTGATAATTTCTTATTTTGTTGAGCTTGCATGAGCTATGATAAATTCTTATTTTGGTGAAACCTTATCAATTGATGTATATATATATATATATATAGTCCTTATGTTGGAATTATGTGGTTGTGTTTGCTAAATAAGATAATAAGAGAGTATTAGTATAATACCTAGGTTGTCATAGACCATATGTATACTTACATGGATTATGAAATATGAGAAACGATATCATATTGAAGTACTATATTGAAGATGTCAGTTTGCAATACTATATGTATATGTGTGGTTAACTTGGTAGTTCTTGGGGTTAGGATAATCTATGGATGGGAGTAACCTAGTTCATTAGTTTGATCACTTAAATATGTCTTCACCTTATGGGTTGAAATTATATTTTGTATATCTTGTATAGAGTATTTGTGGTCATTTACCAAATCATGCTAAGGGGAAAGTGAACATACATCTACCACTTCATAGAAGTAAGACTCTATTTGAAAGGAAGTGAGTTTGATATGTAATTGTCAATTCTTTGGCCAAAGTAGTGTAAGTAGCCACTGATTACACCTTTTGGTTCATTGTGAGCTAGGTTTGCATAACTAGGTTGGGAATTTCATGCATGTAGGTGGGTATCCACTATATGGTAGCTCTAGCTATGTAGGACATACTACCATTCCCAGGAAGGCTATTATTATAAGAGTTACTAGATCAATCTCTTCATCGAAGGGAGGTCCATCTTACCAATTAGGTAGATGTGTGGGGAAATACACTAAGTCTATGGTTGGTGTAAAATATCCTGAGTGATACTCTCTCTCATATAGTTGGTAGCTGAAATTTGAGGATGTATGCCAAAGAAGGGACATTTGGATTATCCTAACCCCAAGAAAAACCAAGTTAACCACACACCAATTTCAGGGAAATTTAATTAGTGATTGTAAATTTTTAATACAAGTTTCCCTTTCAAAAAATGAGATTAATTAGGCTTTTAAATGCATAATTGGGCCAATTAGAGGCTTAATTAAGTCCTTTTAATTAAGTGACCCAAACATAGTGTTAAAATGTAAAGGTGTACATATTTTTGAACACTACATTTAGCCCCCACTTTAGTGAGAGGATGAGACCTATGCTCAAAATCACACTGAAGTAGTCAAACAAGCATCAAGAGAGGTATAATTGTATAACTGTCAAAAAGATAAGACAAAAAAGGCCAAGGAGGATGATCAAGCCCTAAAGATCTAATATCTCATGGAAAACCAACAAAGGAACAAAGAGACACATGCCTATGTTAAATATGTAGTAGAAAGACAAGATACACAAGCATACAATGCCAAAATTAATAAGAAGAGAAAGAGGGGTGGATAAAGCCTTGACTATTTGTCCAACCAGTATGGATCAAGAATTAGTTGTTTTTCCAAAAATATTTACAAGTGGAAATCTATTGCCCACTAGGAAAACAAAATATACTCATATGGGCTAGTGAAATTAGTTGTCCACTAGGTTAGCCCCAAAAAGTGGCTAATGGGAAGGTCATGCCAGGTCTACAGGCTCCCATTGTACTAACCATACAAAATTTATACCTCCTGATAACTTTGATAAGGAACCATAAAAAATGGTCACACGGATAGCAAGTTGTGTTATGCTAGGCACTCATGAAAAAGACTCCACTAGCAAGAAAGTTGTGTTATGATAGGTGGGCTTGAGAAACATAAAGGATCCACTAGAAATCAAGTTGTGTTATGCTTGGTGGCCTTGATAAACATAAATAAGCCACTAGAAAGCAAGCTGTGTTATGCTTGGTGGCCTTGATATATGCAATAAGATATTCAAAGGGTTTTTGCTTAGTTCATGAAAGGTCTCACCTTAGGGAACATCTTGTCTAATGTCTCCAAAAGATGACTAGTTGAGGATAAAAGATTCACAACTTAGAGAATGCAATATGTATCATCACCCATAAGAGGAATTTCATATGTCAAGAAAGGTCACACTCTTGAAGGAACATCAAACCCAATGTCACCACCAAGAAGACACATCACGTGAAATAAGAAGACCACACTAGGAAGCAAACAATAAGTAGGGACACATATGGCCCCACTTTAAAGAAATTGCTAAATGTCATGCTATGAGAAATTACTTTAAAGTAGAATATAATAAACCCCAATACATGATATCTTTATTTAGAAAGCCCTAAGAAAAATATATGTTTCCGAGTAGATCTATGTAGTGCCTCTCATGTTATTGATACATTTTGATACAATTTTGTGTGTGTTTTGATTTTGTTTGGTTTATGGTTATGTTATGATGCATACTTGATACTTTGTTAGAGATCTATTTTTCCATGTTGTTTGGATTGGCAGATAGTTCTTTTTCTTAGCTTATGATATTTGGACACATGTGCTGGATACTTATGCTTATGATGTTGTTACTGATTTCCTTATGATGATGTTGTGTTTAGATTTTGATTATTGTATATGATTTTGGTGAGGGAGACGATGTTGCATTGCTCATCCGTGAGCACCCTGCCTCACTGCAATTCTCTTTCACAATGAATTTGATTATGATTTTATATGTATATGTATATGATGTTTGAAATTTGGTGTTATGCAGGACTGCAGGTACCAGGTGCCAACTCCACCCATATTGTCAAGTCTGAGTGTTCCCTACATACCCAATGGTTGATGTGGTTAGGGATTTTTAAAGAAAGTACCCCTGTCTATGTCTATGGTTTAGTTAGTGTGGTTCATGTCTTATATTCGTACTTCATTCATCTAGGTATGATTTTTAATTTGAGTTATTTAATTTCTTGGGTTAGCAATGTTTATTAAAGGTTTTCAGTTATGGCTATGTTAATGAATAGCTTTAAATTAAATGTTATCCTTTGATGTGAATAGTTAAATAAATTAAATTACTTTTGTAGTGGATGATATTAATAGTTTTATTAATATTGTAAAATTTAAATTATCTTAAGAACATCATTTAATTTAAATAAATATAAGTTAATATTTTTTTTGATTGATTATTTAAATTAATTCATTGTAATTAATATTATGATGACTAGTTTTAACAACGAGTAGTTAATTTAATATTATATTTTTAAATTTAAATGTTTCATGAGTTAAAATGCTTATTTATTTATTTAATAATATTTATTTGTTATCGAAAGTTAATTACATTTTAAAGGGAATTATAATGTTTAAATTTGTGGAAGAAATAGTTAGTTTAGAAATTTTGGAAAAAATGCCTATTCGAAAATTAGTAAAATGGAAATTGAAGGCAAATGGCTATTTTCCATGTGTACTGTAATTGAGAGAATTTTAGTAATGTTCTAATTTTTGCCTTCTTGGTATTTTATATCCAATCTAGGTTTTTTTTCAAGAAATCAGAGAGAGGGAAGGAAAGCAATGTTTGTTTGCAATTCATAAATTTTGAAGTTTTGCTGGAAATTGAAATCTTTGTATCTTTCTTTCGAAAATAGTTAAAAATTTAAAATTTGTAAATTGTGCTAGATATTGTTTTTCAAACAAAATTCTTCAGTAGGTTGCGGATCTCTGGATTTGGTGAAGAACGTGGTTGGTTGGATACACACAACACAAAATTCCATCTTCGAATCAATTCAAGCGAAAGACTCCAAGTAACACTGTAACTTGGAATATCTTGTAATTCTTTGTTGAAAAGAAAAGATTGAAAGTTTCAAAATTCTAATTTGTTTTCTGTGAAGCTTGAGATTATTGGTTTTGTGAAATCATTGTTGCGTAATTATCAACTCTAGCCTTTGGATTTCACTTTCCCCTTCATTTCCTTTCCAGTGTCATTAATTAATATTTTAGAATTGTGATAATGGTTGGAAAAGTATTTGAGAATTTAATCTTATTCTAGAATAAATTGGCTACACTTTGATCCTTCCATTGTTACTTCTCAATCATTTTCTCTATAATTTTTGTTTGCTAGAGATCTTCTTTTTATTTCTATTTAATTTTTGTTCTGGCTTTTGTACTTCGCCAATCTAGTTCTTGGATTCTTTTTTCGATAGTATTGGATGCTGGGTTGTACCTAAATTCTTTTGTTTGGACATCTATTTGATATATATTTACAAATTAAAATGGTCGGTAGTAAATTATTTCTGGATTATTGAATTCGTATTTTGTATAGTTTTTTGCAATGGTTAACACCTTGGGTGTTTCTCTCTCGATCGACGACACTTCACACAGATTCATCCTCACTTGGATGGTTGCGTAGTAGCCTATGGTTGTTTTGCGCAACCATCTAAGGAAGGGGTTGTGCCTTATCCTCTACCGTAAGCTATTATTTGTTTCATTTTATATATATGTGTGTGTGTGTGTGACTCTGGGCAGAAAATTTGTTATGTCCTTTGTTTTCTTTATTTGTACTGTAATTAATATAATGAACTGTTAAATTTTTTTTTAATATATATATGTATATATATATAAATATGTATATACATCAATATTGTTATGGTTAGATATTTAGTTAATTATGTGATTTTGGTATGTTGTAGTTGTTTCAACATTAATTTTAATTTAATAATTCTTTTATGTCAACATATATACATATTTACATATGTATATATATGTGTGTGTGTGTATATATATATATATATGTGGAAATAAATTTATTGTGGTAGTGCAAAAGTAATTTTAATTTTGGAATTGAAGAACAAATTTATATTGTTTAAATGCAAATTTAAATATTATTTTATTAGACTTGTATTTAGAAATTAATTTGCAAATTAGATTTAAAAATCATGGAAAAATTAGATTTAGAGAATATTTTTTTTGGGAAAAATAAATAAATCTAGGAAATAAATATTGTGTAGGATTAAAACATACACATTTTATTTATAATTGTTTTAATAGTTTAAGATTAAATATTTTATTTCTAAAGTATATTTGTGTGATTAAATAATTATAGAAAATGTAGTTTGTCTTTATTAAATTTGATTTAGAAACAATTAAACAAATTCAGATTTTCTAATCTGGGAAAATAAATATTTGTGTTAAAGTAGTTTCTAAAATAGTCACAAATTATTTATAATTACTTTAATAGTTTAAGTTAAATTACTTTATTTCCACCATGAATATTTAAGTTGGAATGAATTTGATTTATAGTTGTTTATTTATACTAAGTGATTTTTTAGATGATGGATTTGATATTCATGTGCAATATGTTTGTTTATGTCTAGTTCATATTGCTTTGAAACATAGTTTTAATTGGATTAATGCATCATTAAAAGAGTTTTCTTTTGATTGTAAAAATGAATTGTTGATTTATTTATTTGTGAAGAGCTATTTATTGTGCGTCTAGGAACTTGATTTAATTTTTTTCGTGTTTTCAGGAAACATGTGTTATTTTGGTTCTTGGGTAGATGTATATTTACCTCTAGAGGCTAAGGGAATTTGTGTGGTTGTGCATTTGTTGTTGCACCATTTTAACTATTTTTTTACCTTGAGAATTTGTGTATGGGTAGTACCTTTTTGTGTTATGATTTTTGATACTTTATGTAGTCACGAGATGGTCATGCCTAGTGCATACCATTTTGGAAAGAATGGCTTTATGTTTTGAGGTTTGAGGTACACCAATTACTTGTCTTTGGTTTTGGGGTATCTATAGGGGAGAGTGGCTCTTCATGGGGGCCAGTGTACAAGTGGCAAATGGAAGAGTTTCCTTAGATAAGCGATAACCTAATTAATGTATCTAGTGGGTTGGGACAATTAACACATAACAAGACTAAAACATGCACCTCACCCCTGTCTTTAGTGTTCTCAAAGGCTAAGGACTAGTGGGTAGACCTGGTTGGTAGGGTCACTACCTTGTCTCCGTGAAAGGTAAGTGGCTTTGCATGAGTCACCCTATGGGAAAACACCTTGAGATAGGATGCCTAGTTAACCATTGATGGAGGCGGATCCTAGTGTTAGGTATCTTGGTGAATCCATGTAATGCCTTGTGATGATGCTCTCCCACTATGCCCATTGTTTTCCCTTGTTCTTGTTGCCTCTGGAGTTTTATTATCATTTTAATTTATGTTGTTATGTGGTTTTGAGTTGTGTGGTGTTAGTCCTTTATATTTTGACTTTGTGGATGAGAGTTCTTTCTTATCGACTCATTGCACGAGGGGTGTTCCTTCGGGTTCACAAGGTCAGGTTGAAACATGCAAAGCACCCATTGAGTCCCTAGGTAATGATCATGGCATGAAACCAGATGCAGTGATCTCAGAGCTTCACTCAAAGGAAGATTGTACCTTGTTATGTATTCAACTCTTCATTATTGTATTATTTGGATTTTGATGTAGTCTTCCCAATATTATAAGGGAAGCAATTGGTAGTGTAATATTGGTTTCACATTGTGTTGTATATGTGGAAATATGTCCCATGAATGTAACTTTGAACTCAGAAGTTGAAATGTAATAATATTTTATTCATACTTTTTATATCTATCTTATTCATGTTTGGTTGATTGTTATATTACATTATTTATTATTCATGCTTATATCGTTTATCTAGTTTGGTTTCATTTAACATTGTAGTTGGGTTGGGTTCATTTCGAGTAGTGCACCATGTTATCCCATGGGACTAGGTTGATGTTATATGATATATTTATGTTGTTTAATTATTTAATTATGTTTAAATGTAATTTTTGTTACTTTAAAAAATAAATGTTGTGTTATTGTTAGTAGTTTGTCCTATGGGGTTTATGTCATGGGGCATTACAAGCTACATCATGGAAGGGAAGTTTTCCCCCCATATGCAATCCTAAGATAACACATAAGGGGTTGATGGATTTTGGGTCAGCGTTTGTCATTGTTGTAGTGATATAATCAAGCTCAGAATCGTCATCATTCCCCAAATGACTCGTGGAACAACGAGCACAAAGGAATACCGAAACATAGATAGATAAAACATAGAG
The DNA here is from genome assembly GCA_007115665.2 of Sequoiadendron giganteum. NCBI lineage: Eukaryota > Viridiplantae > Streptophyta > Pinopsida > Cupressales > Cupressaceae > Sequoiadendron > Sequoiadendron giganteum. The sequence continues at coordinate 581,226,615 of CM021107.1, forward strand.
AATCTTTTGGGTCAACATGGAAGAGACCTAAATGTCTTGACAACTTACATCATCCCCAAAAGGAAAATAAAAGACAATATAATGGTTATTATAGATAGAAGAGTGTAGATACAAATAGAAAAGTTTCATTATAGATTCACTTCCTTTGTATCCTTACACCAATAGAGTGACAAGGGTCATCAAAAGTAGCACTGTATGGGGGATCACATTACACACATGCAATCATAAATAACACAAAGAGAAGATTAGTATGGCTCATGCAAGTCAACCTATATCAATTCATCCACATCCCAATATTTTTCATCATATGCAAAAGGTAGAAAACTAGCCAAAGGGACAACGACAAGTGTTGTACTAGGGTCATCGGTAGGTTCAACACATGGAGAGTCACTCTTAGGAGGGTTATCATAATTTTTATCATCTAAACTCATGGAAGAGGAAAACAATAAATTTGGCTCATTATGCACTTCCTCATCAATTTTAGTAATCGCAGCATCATCATCCAAGTTAATCATAATATGAGGTCTAATGACAATGTCCATAGATGTTTTTTGTTTGTTTTTCTTGTGGTGAAGGTGGAGAATCATATTACTTTTCTTCAATTGGTGTTTGATCCTGATTTTTGGTTTTATTATCTTCTTTTAACCTACAAGCAATAGCATAATGTGTATGCCTACACTCTTTATCATTTATATTTCTCTTTATATAATTTTCAAGTTTTTATTTTGTCAGAGCAGGTTTATCAACCATAAGTTTCTTTTCTTCCCGCAAGGGAGGAATGGAAGGAACCATGGAAGGTTTTCAAACCAATTTCTCTTTAGTTTTATTAAAAAAATTGATCTTGGGAGGGACAATAGGAATTATTTAGTTACCTCTTGGTCTTTTATAGGAAATAGGAAAAGGATTTATCATGGGTTGGTCTTGGCTACTTGGAAGGGATTTTGTTTCAATCATGGTTTCATCAATGATAGGAGACTCAATCATGGGTTGAGGCATGTTGCTAAGGAATAATTTTTCTATGCACTTTTCCTTTAACTTTTGATAATATTTGAAAAATAAGTCTTGACGATGCTTAATAGGTTCCATAGCTTCAGGCCAAAATAAATCTAATGAGAAATTCCCATAGGAAGACACACGATTAAAGCCACTATGGTGCACAGTAAAGATATCATTGCCAAATGGAAACTTTAAGAATTTATGCACTACCGATGAGATGGCATCCATGGAGTGTAGCCATGGGTAACCAAGCTTCACACAAAATTGGTCTGACAACAGGATGATGGAGAATGAGACATTCAATTGTTTTGGTCCAACTTTTAAAGGAAGAGTGATTTGAATTTATCATAGGGAAATCAAAACCATTATGTGTTTTGGTCCATGCTTTCAGTTGTTCATAAGAATCTTGATAATTTCATGCACAAATAATAATTCCTTAGTGATCACACTCTCTACACACATGGGATCAATTACTATCCCATTAGTAGGCTTGTCATTGATTCTTTCGACGATGTAAAAAACGACCATCGAGTGCACGTCTAATGATATCAGTTTGTGATAAAGTAATGTCAAGGGGAATTTTGGTTTGGCCCTTAAAAGGTTGCAAATGAATGTATCCAACCACACATTCTAAGTCTCCATTTTCATTTATATATTTATTATTTCAATCTTGAATTGTTTCAACATTCATCACATCATTCTTAATCTCGCTAGCTTCCACAAAAGAGAAATTATGATTTTGCATGGGTTTGGTAAAGATTTGAAAATTTTGGTTGGGTGGGGAAACAAAATTATTACCTTGATCACTGAAACCACCAATCTAGATGTGATTAGAATCAATGAGGTCATGTAAAATATGTTTAATATTCTTACATTGTTTTGTATCATGTCTATTTTGTCGATGATAATGGAAAAATGCATTGGAGTTAAAGTTTAGAGGTAAGGTCTTAGTGGTATGAATGGCTCTAACATGAGGTAAGGTAACTAAATTCTTATTTATAAGTTGCAACATGATGGAGTGAATGGTATCAAGTAACGGGGTTAATTTTCTAATCCTTTCCCTAAATGGATATGGATTTGTCATTTTATGGTAGCCGCTTGGGAGTTAGAATGTTGACTTGTTTGAGGTGTATTTAGTTGTAAAAAGCCCTTATTTTGTTTCTTGAAAGGTTGGAAATTATTATGGGGCACGAATTTGGATTTCTTAAGATTGTTAGAAGGATTTTTTTCTTCACGATGACTAACCGAATTATGATAGTCATAAAGTGTCATGCACAAGTGTGTAAAGGATGGAAACTTCATCATCCCAAGTTTTTCCTGAAGATTGGTTTATAAAATTTCAATGAACATTATTTGAAGATCAACATCAGGAATCTTAATGTTGATTTATGAGTAAAGTAGTTGTATCATGCTATGATTTAGTGACCTTTTCATCCTTGGTTTTTTTACATTGCATTAAATTAGCTAAGGTCATCTTGGGACCCATGTGCACTTGGAAATGGTTAATAAAGGGATCAACAAGTTCATTGAATGAATGAATTATTCAATAAAGAACAAAACCACTCCAAGGCGGTTTCTTTCAAGGATCTACAAAAAATTTATCCAAGAGTTTATCCTAAAAAATGAAGTCACTACATAAGGTTGTGTATGCTAAGACATGGTTACTAGGGTCTCATTTTCCATTGTATTTATAAAATCTAGGAATCTCTATGCCTTGTGGAATTTTTTCTCTCAATATCGCTAAGCATAAATGGTTTCTTTTGACATATTGTGAAGGTTAGCCATTTTGAATTTGGTTCAATTTGGAAATTTTTTGTTGGAGGGATGAAACATTTTGTAAGAGTTGGTTAAGGAAAAAATCATTGGTTGTATTGTGAGATGGAGGTGAATAACATGGAGGTGTATATGTATTTGGAGGGAAAGTGAGTTGTAAATTTGTGAGGGAAGATGGATTAGGAGATATGAGATATGAAGGCACAAAACTAAAGCAATTCCCAATGAAAATACCTAAGGTGGTATTGACATTTCTAGTGGGTTGTTTTATTGTTGTAATAGTTGGATTTGTTTATGTAGGAATAAATGTCATAGTTGTGGAAGGAGGAATTAAATTTCCACCTTGACTTTGAGTGTACCCCAAATATTGAGCACAACCAACAATTGTAGGAACATGCTTATCAATAATGTGAGCTAGGCTACATACAATCTCTATTCCTTGTTCATTATCAAGAATTTTCCTCATGTTATTAATGATGAGAATTACAGTACCATCAATGTATTTAGAACTCAAAAAGTTTTTAAATTTATCTAAATCTTCATCAAATTTTTTTATCTCTTCTTGAGGGACATTAGCAACCATTGTGTCAACATCACTCATATTGCTTATGGGTAGGGTGGTCATGAGAAATGAGGTATCAAAAACTTACTAATTAAAACAAGATAATTTACTAATTATGCTATGCAAAAACTTGAAAATGATATCTTTGAATACTATTTTTTTATTTTCAAACAATGCACTTAATTTGACCAATTGAACCTAATGCAAACAATTAAAAAAAAAGATTAATTTTTGAAGTTGAAACCTAGATTTAATAATAGATCATCTAATGAAGCAAACAAAGACAAATCACTACCTAAAAATTTTAAACAAAACCTATATAGGGATTGATTTTCCCTAGGTTAAATGGGTCCTAGGTCAAGGGTTGCATAAATTTAAATTTGTGTCTAAGGTTTAGTGCTAGGATTTTCTATTTTAGGTTACAAATTATGGTTTCAATGATTAAATTTTCTAGATTTTATTGTATAAATGCAAGTGAAATGAATGAAAAATGATGAACAATGTGAAAAAAAATTAAATTCAATTTTTACCAAATTTGTGAATGTGAATGATTGAAAATACACTAATATGCAAGTACTATGCAAAATCAATGTAATATGCATGCAATTTTTTGAATTTTTTAGATTTTTAAGGATGCAAAATGCAAAAATTAAACCTTAAATAAGATGCAAACTAATGCAAATTCTATTTTTAGGGTTTGAAGGACTCCAATTTTAGAATTTTTGATGTACAATGTCAGGTTCACCAAAATGAAATGGAGGAAAACTGTAGGGTGATGGTTTTGAATGGTGGTAATGCACCTATGTACTTTCCCTATTTCATTGGTAAAAGAGATCCCCTAGGGAAATATTGAATTTCAACCCTTAGGTGAGTTAATCTTAATGTAAATCTCATTTTTTTCCTTATGGCTGAGGATGGGGAAAATCATCCTGAAATGCACTTTTGGGAGAAAAAATAAAAATAGTTAAAAAAACCCAATTATGCAATGTAACACTTAAAAAATTAATTTAAAACCTTAACCTGACAGAATCCAAAAAGTTCTAGCTGATTTTATGCACCTGTCACAAAAAACTCATGTTGATTATCCTCCTATGATTCATTTTCCCTACACTGAATGGGTCTTGCTACAAGGGTTCAAAATATTATTTCATATTCCTTTGCTCCTAGGTTTTCACTCTTGATTCCTCTAGATTTTATAGTCGAAAATTCAGAATTAAGTTATGCAAGTGAGTTTTCATGTGTTGACAACGATGTTGACAATTTTGACAACTTTTAAAAATTGCACTTTGAAGAATCTTCAATCCTTCTTCAACCTAAGATCTGCAACACACACAAAAGAGAAAATTTTAGTTTTTGGTGAATGGGGTCTTGCCTTGGTCAAACCCCATTTTGGTAATCAAGCCTTGTAATGAAATGAAACATTAATGAAAGGAATGATGAATGAAAACTTGTTTGTTGCAACTCACCAAACCCTTGAATGAAACCCTTGAAGGACTAAAGTATAATACATGTATCCAAAGTCTTGATATTGCATGAAATGGCTTGATTGGATGTTGATCTTGATGCTTGAATCTTGACTTGAATTCTTGAAACCTACATCACAATGTTAGCTCCAAAAACATGCATGAATGAAGATAACTTTGGCATGATTCTTGAGATCTTGAATGCTACAAAAAATAACATAGAAATATACTCTTGAACACCTTTAACAATAATATTCTCTCTTGTAAATTTCACCTCTTGCTAGATATATTTTGAATTCATAAAAATACCTTGTATTTATAGGTAATTTTTTAATTTCCCAAAAATTAAACATCAAAGGCCAAAATTACAAATTGAATTTGAATCATAAATTTTTTGGCAAAAAAATATTAAAAATTGGGGTCCTAAAATCAAGGGGACCCCCAAACCTAGGACACGCCAATTTCAAGGAAATTTAATTAATGTTTGAATTTTTTAATACAAGTTTCCCTTTCAGAAAAATGAGATTAATTAGGATTTTAAATGCATAATTGCACTAATTAGAGGCTTAATTGGGTCCATTTAATTAAGGGACCCAAACATAGTGTGAAAATTTAAAGGTATATATTTTTCGACACTATAGTAATATGAATTTGTTACTTTGGATTATGTAATGTTTCTTTATAAATGAAATAGGAATTTGAAATGAGATTATTTCGAATGAGAATCTTTTTTATTGAAATAGAAAGTTAATTTTTTATTGCTATAAGTTGGTAAACATAAACTATTCACATGTGGGTTAAAACATAGGTAAATCAATAAGTAAAACATTGGGCTTGTTACATGTGGTATCAAATTTGCTAGCTTTAGCTCTAGAACCTATGATCTCACTATGATTTCATCCAACATTATGTGAATCTAAAGTTTGGAACTATTGTGCTAGGATGGTGTGTATCAAGATGACTGCAAGGAAGTCAGTGATTAGAAATGAGCACTACCTCAAGGCCAAGAAGGAAAGGGAAGTAATTGTTAGAACCATTGAGGGAAATAATTATGACAATGTGATATGGCTCAATGACACTAATATTATTAGTCGTTCCTTATCTCGTGTTAGTCAAGAAAGAAACAGGGCGCACAAGGAAACTAACTTTTTACCTCATGTCTCTCCTGCAAATTCAGATTCCATACCACTTTCCAAGAATATGCCCTCAAAGTGGAGTGTTTGTCCTACCATGAATTTTAAGGACCTTCATGTCCTTCCATTGTCTAAAGTTAATCTAATTTCCTCTAGTTGTGAATCGAAGGGATATGTACCCCAAAATTATTTATTTGAGAGCGAGTTTGAAGGTCATGCACCCTTGGAAAATGTGCCTAAACAACAACCTAAGGGATATGTCCCACTAAGTTATGTATCATAAAGTGAATCCAAGCAATATTCTCCCCTAGACTATTTTAATAGTCACTCTATGTAAATTCAAGGATAATTGAAATCCCTTGATCTTAATAAAATTATGATTTGACAAAACTTGTGCAAGAACTCTTCTTTCAACTTCTTTGTGTATGAATTTTTTTTTTGGAAATGTTTTATAAGGCTAAATACGCCTTCATAGGATTTAATTGAAATGAAACCTCCAGTTGGAAAAATACTTGTGAAAATGGTTAGAACAAGAAGCAACCTTGGGGTAGCCAAGAGGTGGGCCAAGGTGAAAAAAATGTGAGGCTAAATTAGATAAGATATTGACCATGATTAATGAAACTAGATAAATAATTGGGCACCTCAAGCAAGAGATAAGAGGAGTAGATAGGAAAGAATAGGAAGTTCCTAATGAAGAGGAAGGAGAAGATTCCAATGATCATTCACAATCAAGTGATCATGGATCTAGATCTAGGAGAAGCAAAAGGAAATGAATTACAAATGAATTATCATGAGATATGAGGAAGATCACCCCTCCTAAGTTTGAGTGAACCACCATTGAGAATGCATGTAAAGCATGGATTATAGAAATAGAGAAATATTTTGAGATAAGGAATTACTCTAAAATAACCAAGGCCATCTAGGGAGCCTTTGAGATATGTAGGGAATCATCCACATGGTGGATGAACACAAATATGGAGCTTGGGTTAAGTTCCTTAAGTCTCAGTTGGGATGAATGCATGGAATTTTTTCAAAAGAGATGGCTACCTGAGCTTTACTATCATAAGAATCTTATTGAATTTCAGAATTTAAGGTAAGGAGATTCCTCAATAATTGAGTATTGGGAGAAATTCACTCATCTCAGATATATGTCAATGTACCAAAAGTATGATAAATTTTACATTAGGAAGTTCATCACGAGCCTTAGCGCCCAAATCAGAGGATAAGTGGATGTGCATGGTCTTGCTACTATGGACTTAGTGTATGAGAAAGATATTAAGCACAATAAGGAGGTTAAATCTATCTCTTCCTTCCATGATAGGAATTAGAAAAAATTTAAATGGTCACAAGCTAATCAAACTTCTAAGAATCCAAGTGACGGGAAATAATTTCAAAGGAAAGGAGACAAGGGATTTTGTAATAATCAAAATGAATCTAGAAGAGAATATAGGGGAAATAATAAAAACATAAACCCCAACAAGAATGAAGGAAGTTTTGGGAAAGCAACATCAAGGTAGGGGACATTGAGAGGATGTTTCACGTGTGGAGGAGATCACTATGCAAGTTAGTGTCCCAATAAGCCACCAGGGATGTAGCCACATGGAAATCCTCTACCTCCTCAATGAGAAATGTTCCAATAGAAGATTCATGTGATGCTAGACAACCAATAAGCAAAGTATTTGATTAATCCCATAGAAATCATAGGTACTTTTTTTGGTACACCAATTTTAATTTTAATTGATATTGGTGCTATGAAAAAAAATCTCATAGTGTAGCTACTAAAATTTCTATAAAGTTGGCTATATGGAAAAGTTTTAGATTTTTGAGTGCATAAACCATACAAGAGCTAAGGTGGAGAAATATTTATTTGAAGCTTAAGGAAGTTGGACTCATCCGAGTTTCCATGTCTTATGGAAGTAAATCTGTATACAAGACCCCCTAGGTTTATAAGATGAACTGGTACATATTAAGATGATTGGTATGAATTGGTTGTGGCAAGAAGTTCAGCGAAACAAGATAGATTTTCATGCTTTTATGATTTTTATGGATTTTTTCATGACATTTTATGATTTTTATGGATGTTTTTCTTTACGATTTTTTTGGATTTTTTCAAGACATTTTATGATTTTTTTGGATTTTTTCAAGACCTTTTATGATTTGTATGGATTATTTTTCAGGACATTTTATGATTTTTATGGATTTTTTCAGGACCTTTTACAACAGAAAGAGATGCATCGCAAGCAAGTAGACAGACAAAGAGGGTAGTTTCTCTGACCATGAGATGCTCAATATCCTAACCCATGGCTAAGGTTGAGGAAATGCCCCACTGAGGAATAGGACCAATCTAGTACGCATGACAAAGTGAGCAAGTGAGGGGATTGTCGAACAATTCACAAGCCATGGTGAGTGTGAAAAGGATATTATGAAGTGGAGGGTGAATGAAAAATGGGATGAAAAGATCAAGTAGAGCTCCAAAGGAAAGAGGAGCAAAGCCTCTACACATGGTGCCAATTTCTCGGTTTTCACCATGGTACTTGCTTGGTTTTCACCATTGTTTTTTTTTTATATAAGGACTGGTATTATTTTTCAAGGACTTGGAAGAGGACTTTTTCCATTTTTTTTGTATTTTTTTCAGGACTTTTTCCATTTTTTTTGTATTTTTTTCTTTTCTTTTTTGACTATTTTTGTGAAAATTTTATCCATGATCTCTAGATGTCCAGCTCTCATGTAAGATTTTCCCAACAAATCATCTACATAGTCCTCTAGATATGTATGCATCATGTCATGAAAGATAGTGCATCACATCGGGTTCACCATTTGTAAGCTCTCAAAAATGAATGGTTCTATGGAGAAGAACCATCATTTCTGGACCTCAACAATAGAGCAGTTTTAGATTTAAAAGCAAAAAGTAGAAATGAAACTATTCTAAACTACCATAAGATAATCAAAATACTTTCAAACAAAAACCAGTCTCCATTGGCATCCTATCACCAAAGTCTTGTTATGCACTTTTGCTCTCAGATTTTTGCAAGCATAGATGCATCAAGAGGCTATTAGTGAATGGATTAAGCAAAGCTATGAAGATGTGTGTATGTGCCAGATTCGTGTAGGGGTCAAAATGAGAAGAGAGTCCTGTTTAAATAGGAATCTTTAGGGTGAATGCAAGTTGTGGAAGGAATGTGAGATAAGAGATTGGCTTGGAGGAAAATATCCCACATGCATGAGATGGGTAAGATAAAAGATTTGAAATGGATAAATGCATGTAGGTGGTAAATGAATGATTTAATGAGTATTTGTGATATTTTAAATGAATATGCAAATGCATGAAATGTGTAAATGCACTAATGTATTAATATTTTATGGTGGATAAATTATTATGAAAATGGTTTTAATGAAGTGATTATGGACATGGGTTTTATGAGTATAATATTTGAATGGAAATGCATAAAATATGAATATGAGATGAATGGATAAATCGAAAGATTATTAAATGATTTAATGATATTTTAGTGATTTATGCTTAGATGGTAAATGATAAATGATCAAATGATTTTATGAATAATGCTTATAGATGCCTATAAATGCTTATGAATAAATGGTTATAATATATGGATAATTGAATGAAATATGAGATGATTTAAAAATGATTACAAGGACATTTTTATGTGTCTACAGGTGCTATGAAAAAAAATCTCATAGTGTAGCTACTAAAATTTCTATAAAGTTGGCTATATGGAAAAGTTTTAGATTTTTGAGTGCATAAACCATACAAGAGCTAAGGTGGAGAAATATTTATTTGAAGCAAGGGTTGGACTTCCGAGTTTCTCTATGGAAGTAAATCTGTATACAACCCCCTAGGTTTATATGATGACATATTAGGAATGAATTGGTTGTGGAAGAATAGAAACAAGATAGATTTTCATGCTAAGACTGTAGAATCTTTAGATGATCTTGGGAACTAGGTATTCGTACAAGGAATTCCTAGGGAATTAAATTTGTGGATAATATTTGTCATACAAATTTATAGAGCTAAGAAGAAGGGATGACAACTTTTTTTTGTAAAAATGGAAAAGTTGGAAGAGTGTAATGACTTCATCTCTCAGGATGATGTAGTATACTATGGACCCTAGGACCTTCGAGAAGCCAAGGATGGAGAGATGGTGGAATCAAGAAAATCAGATATGGAGAAATATACTATCCTAAGTGACTTTTTAGATGTATTTCCAAATGAATTACCTAGATTATCTCCCAAAAGAGTGTTTGATTTCTCCATCGATATTGTTCCAAGGTCAGATCTGATATCAAAAGTTCTATATAGGATGATCACGACAGAGTTAATGGAGCTAAAATATTAAATGGAGGTTTTTTTTACCAAAGGATTGATTAGACCCAATGTTTCATCCTAGGGAGTGCTAGTGATCACCATGAAAAATAAGGACGGTACACTGCACTTGTGCATAGATTGTTTTTTTCTTAACATGTAAATGATAAAATAACAAGTACTTATTACCACATATCGATGATATCTTGATCAGATGCGAGGAGCGGTAGTGTTTTCAAAAATTGATCCACGATCATGATATCATCAATTGAGGTTCAGTGATGAATACATATTCAAAACAACCTTTACGACTAGGCATGGTCATTATGAATTCACAGTCCTACTATTTGGACTAGCGAATGCACCTATAGAATTCATGATCTTGATGAATAATGTATTCAGGGACTACTTAGACAAGTTTTTGTTGGTCTTCTTGGAAAATATTCTTATCTACTCCAAGAATAAAGAGGAACATCTCCAACATCTAGGGACTGTTCTCCAAAATTTATGAGAGCATAAGCTTTATGGAAATCTCTTTAAATGTACCTTCTTTGAGAAGGAAGTGCAATATTTGGGTCATGTGATTTCAGTTGATCCAACAAAATTAAAGCAGTGCTTGAATGGCTAGTGCCAAAGAATGTGCCAAAATCTCAAAGCTTTATGGGTCTAGCTGGTTATTATTGAAAGTTTGTAGCAAAATTTTCCAAAATATCTTTTCCCATTACTTCAGTATAGAGAAAAGGGAAGAAATTTGAATGGTCAAATAAATGTCAAGTAATATTTGACCAACTCAAGGATAAGTTAACTACAACTTTGATATTGAAAGTACCAGATGCAAATGGTGATTTTATTGTCATCATAGATGCTTCAGGTAAAGGTTTGGTTGGAGTATTGATATCGGATGGGTGAGTCATAACCTATCAGTTAAGGAAGTTGAAGCCTTATAAGAAAATTATGCTTTGCATGATCTAGAATTGGTAGCACTTGTTCATGCATTATAGATGTGGAGACACTATCTATTGGGGAAACCTTTCTAACTGAAGAATGATCACCACAATTTGAAGTATTTTTTACCCAACCGATTATAAATGCACGACGAAGGAGATGGCTAGAATTGATATCCGATTATGATTTTGCTATCAACTATATCAAGGGTAAGGAAAACCAAGTTGTAGATGCCCTAAGTCATAGGAGACATATCTCCTTGGTGATATTAATTATAATTGATTTCAAGGGTCAAGTGTTGCAAAAATCCAAGGTTGATGAGTACTATGAGCAATTCAAGAAAGCACTCTCAGATAATCCACAAGACCTAAGGTATGAAGGATTTCACTTTGAACTTGATGGTTTATTAAGGTTTAAGGGAAGAAACTATGTACCTAAACCTAAGGAATTAAGGAATATAGTGTGAATAGAAGTTCATACCGCATCTTATTTTGGACATTCTAAAGTAACTAAGTTGTTGGATAATGTAAAGATATTGTATTTATGGAAAGGAATGAAAAGGGATGTTGTAATATTTGTATCAAGTTGCTTAGAATGTTAGAGGGTGAAGGCATGACATTATCACCTTGCAGGACTTCTGTATCCTCATGAAGTTCCAAAAAGGAATTGGCAAGTCATTAGTATGATTTTTTGCAAGTTCTTCCAATGTTGAGAAATAAGCATAATACCATTTTGTTAGTGGTGGATAAGCTTACGAAGGTAGCTCAGTTTATTCTAGAAAATATAATGGATGGAGCTCTTTTCATAGCTCAAAATTTTATTCAAGAGGTATTTAGGTTACATGGAATTCCTAAGATGATTATTTTTGACATGAATTCTCATGTGACATCTAGGTTTTGGAAAACCTTATTTTCTTCACTTGGGATGCAATTGAACATAAGTTCAACATATCATTTGAAAGCTGATGGTCAAAATAAAAGGGTGAACCAAGTGTTAGAGTATCTAATGAGAATGTATTGCATGGATCAACAATACAAGTGTAAATATTACCTACCATTGGTGTAATTTGTGTATACAAACTCTTACAAATTCCACAATTAAGATGGGTCGATTTGATGTATTGTATAGAAAGAAGCCAAACTCTTATAAGCTAGGATAAGATAGAGGATAGGATAAGCCTTCAACCAGAAATTCTATTAGAAATAGAGGACAAAATTAGTATAATTAAGCAAAGGCTAGTGGAAGCTAATGATAGGAATTGAAGAGTTATGCAGATTCCAAGTGGGTACCTAGACATTTCTCAATAGGAGAGAAGGTTTTGTTAAGATTTAAGCCTCACAAGAGTTTTATAAATTTTGGGAAGTGATCCAAACTAGCTCCATGTTATGTAGGTCATTTTGAGGTTCTTGAAGATGTTAATCTTGATGCTTATTAAATTTCTTTTCCACCAACTCTTTCTAGAATGCACAATGTCTTTCATGTATCATACCTTAAGAAGTACATTCCAAGGGATAATCATGTTATTGATTGGAATGCTTTATAGGTACATGACCCAAGAGTGGTAACAATCAATTCTCTCAGAGTACTTGAAGCGCATAGGCTTCACCTAAGTAATAGAGAGGCTTTGTAATGCAAGTTCCAGTGGGATCAATATGCATAAGATTCTACCACTTGGGAGGAATATGTTGAGATGAAGCAAAATTTTATTCATGTTTTTCTAGACTCTGAAAGTTCTTAAAAACGATATTGTTATTTTTATGCTTTATGTTTCATGTTGATACTTAAAATTATCGAGGATCTTGATTCACAAGGGGGGAATATATTACACCCCATTGTGCTATTGCTTGTTTATTCTTAGTTTGATGAGTTAAAATGTTTTAATACATGATTATGTTTTGTATTTTTTATGGAAAATGTGATGAATGAATATGAAATGCAATGTGGATACTTTAAATGCTTTGAAGATGAAATTATAACATGCATATGAATGTAATGTTATTGGATAAATTCTATTATGATGCACTAATTTAGATGTAGGAAAAGAATTGAGCCTCCACAAGAGAGAGGGAGTATCACTTAGGAGACGAGCTTGGTTTGGTAACCCCTAATGTGCTTATTTGAGTTATCTCATAGTCACATCCTAATTTGGTCAAGTAGAGTCAAGTTAGTTTGGGAATTGGTAAGTAAAACCATTGGTCATAGTTTTGGGATAATTGGAATGATTTTGGTATTAGTCTTTGATTCCATGATTCTTTCTTAGTTTGGATTAATACACGAATAAATCTCTCTTAGTATAATTTCTTCGTGTATTTATATTTATATATTAATCAATAAGTATATATATAAAATGTATATCTATATATATGTATGTGAATGTGACAACTCATGCATCTGAGAATATACTTGTGTGTATATATGTAGGTAGAAATTATTATGCATACTCATACATGGATATATCATATACATAAGGATATTTTTTGGACACATATGACACACACACACACACACACACACATATATATATATACATTTTACATATATACTAGTCGATGAATATGTGTGTTTATTATGGATATTAAAATAATGATATATGTATTTAATATATGTAACGCCCTGCTACACACACCCCATAGGATAACTAAACAACTAAAAAATGTAGAACATTTTTTTTTAAAGAACAACTATGCATTAACCATAGATTAAATAAATATACAATATTATAATTATTATATAATGATGCCTAATTAGTTCCATCGGGTTACATGGTTTCATTACTCACGTTCAATCCCAATAAATTAACATCGTTATAAAAAAAGCCAAGAAAATAAACGATAGAAACATACACTACTCTAGATAACATAATGATAAACTTACATCAATTCATAATCAAGTGAGATGACAAAGCATATACATCACTTTATTATATATCAAATTCATAGTGCAACATTACAATTTTGGAGCATATTTCCATAGATACAACAACCATAAATAGAATAGATAAAGAGATCCATCATAAGGAAATATAGGTCATAATACTAAAACTATCGCCAACACTGGAAAGCTCAGGAACCACTGCAACTAGTACATCTCTACAACATCACGATCATCGATGGGGAACCCAATGGATGTGTATCATGTTCCACCCAACCATGTGAACCCAAAGGCCCACCCCTTGTTCTAAGATATGACAAGAGAGTGCCCATAACATAAAAACAAGAAAATATACAAAGCTTACATGACTCCACAATCCATAAGGAAACAAGACAAAAATACAAGAACAATCACTTCCAAAGGCACCAACACAACAAGGGGGAAAACCCAAAATATACATGGTTGCTAAGGGTAGTGTATCATCACATGGCTTGAAATGGGTTACCCAATGAAAATCTTCATAAGTTACTGACCCCCATCCTAGGTTACCCTGGCAACCTCAACTAGTCCCCAACCCCCATTATTGCTCAAGTGGAATAAGCTTACATTTCTTGAGGACAAGGTAGTTGATTTTCCGTTCCAGGCCTTCTCGTCTCATCCCAATCCTATACAAGTGCTTTAGCTATGAGAGAGGCATGCATTATCTTTTGTTAGTGTGTAAACTACCCACCCCCCAACTATTTATTAGGTTATCACTTGATTAACTCCACTTCTGCACAAGTTACCCGAGAGACCACTTAGGGTTTTGGCCCCTATGGAAAGCCACACTCCCTACTAGCACCAAGACCTCAAAGTCACAACTCAAAGAACATGGGTTTACCTTAACACTCTTAAAACAAAGACATGACAAATTACAACCACATGCGAGACATGAACCTTATCGCACACATTTCATAACACAACATTGCAAAGGAACAAGGTAACACCCACATAATCTCAACCAAACAAGAATAATTGTTGTCTAAGAAAAAATAAAACCATTGAATACAAGTTCTCCCCTTGCCTCTGGAAGTCAATTTTCACAATCTACCCAAGAACTCAAACATAAAGATGAGAAGACAAACAACAACAATTGGGTTCCCAATAAAACCTCCTCAAATCAAACCAACATAGAAAGGAAAGGCACATCCATTTGAAATCATCAAGATCCAAGTTTTAAATAAAAGCATGATTACCCTCAATATATTAACTATAATGGATAGTAAATAATCGATTACATTTTATTAAATCGATCATTATAATACTATTTAAATAATCAAAGAAACAATTTCAAAGAATGTTCTAAATGATTAATTTTTATTTTATTCTTACATCATTATAAAATAATTAAAGAGATTAAATAAAAAAAATTTACAATAAACACATTTTATCTTCACACATCCATTACGTAATTAAAGCTATATACACATATTTTGCGAATATCTAAATATGCACTTTTATGCAAACAAATTACTCTTTAAATAAAATCAAGATATATATATACACACTCTAAAGAACAATCTGGCAATCACCGATAGAACAAACTAAGAACAAAAAATCTCAAACCTTACTATCAATCTAAAGTGAAATAAGAGATATAAAGAGGAAACAACACCGTTTCATTCAACCCACCATCAATTTGCTAAATTCACCATTCAATAATTTCAAAATAAACACTAGTAAGTGCAAAAATCATGATGGAGAACTCACCTGGAGTCCAACGAACGACGATGAAGATCACCAGATCGCAGCCACAATACCCTTCTCCAACAAGTTGATCATGTACAGATCTTGACACATGCAATCCAATTTCATTTTTAAAAAACAAATCTATTATTCCCTCTCTTTTTTTCTAGCACTATTTTGTAGAGTAAAATCTCTTTTTTTTCCAAAATGAAAGAATAAAACTCCAAAAATCTGAAATAAAGCATTAAAAAAATCAAAAAGACGTTTTTGAAAATAAAATTCCTTAGAGATAACAATTTTCCCGTATTTACTTTCGAAAATCAAAAAAGAAAACTAAAATCAACAACTTGCACCAACTTTCTCCAGTTCCAAACTTGCATGTATTTGCATGTGAAAACATTCCTCGATTAACATTGTCACTTGAATTTTCATTTAGAATAATTCCAAAATAATAATTAAATAAAAAATATTATAATCCAATTATTAATTTAAAATTTAACAATATTATAACTGAGATATTATCCTTTTTTTAAATTAAAAATATTAATTTCAACAATTACAAATACTATATTCATATAAATCAACCAACATTTAAATTTATAAATTAAATCTAATACTTTAATAAAATACTTAACACTTTCCATAGTTCACTTTGACAATTAAATCTAATACTTTAATTCCTTTATCCTCAACAATAATAAGTGTGGTTGAAATAAACTACTAATTAACGTCATTTAAATTAACAACTATAATAAATAATTAGCCAATCATTAATAATACCATTAAAATAATCAATATGGCAACACTACCAAACACTTACACAATTGACCCAAAGGTCGAAGCAGAGAGGCATTACATACCCCCCCAAGCCTCAACTTATTCCTAGAAGTCACAAGGTGAGGTAAACATATACAGATATGAACAACATCATCTCAAGTCACAAACAAAATGGAAGATACAAAATAGAGAAATTGACAAAGTAAACAAACCAACAAACGAGGTTACCAAACATGGGTTGGGGTCTTGTTTTCATCACCTATTTCCACATCATATCCATTGGGTTTTTGGGGTATGCTCAAACCTGACAGTACAAGTGGAGTCGATACTCGGTACTTGCAACCTGCATCAAAATAAGATGTCAAGAAATATATACATACAATAACAAACACACCATGAGAGGAAGTCACAGTGTATTAGGGCACTCACGAACAATTGATGCACCTTGTTCCCCTCACCAAGACCCCAACTATAACCAAAACGTCAAATAGCAGTGATTACATTATAAGCAACATTATAAGGTAATAATTAATCATTAGCATAAAAAACATTAATCATATAACTCCTTCTTCAAGCCCCTAATGAAATGGTGCACAAGCATACCCTCATCACTACTAATCCCAACATATTGTTTGAGTTCATAGAACCGGTGCTCGTATTGTTCTACGAACATTTCAATTTTCTTCAGTTCATGAAAATTTTCCGCACAATGTTATCTCTAGTGCTTTGATAGGAAACAGGCTCTAAATTGCTCCATGAATAACTCCCAAGTCACAGAACCAATGTCTAGGTGTATTTTATCCTCTTCTAAATGCCACCATGTAGATGTGAATCCCTTGAGGTGCATGATGGCACACCTGGCCTTAGTATTACTATCGTAAGGATTCATAGCAAAGACATGATCCAAATCAATTAACCAAGTTTTTGCCTCCAAACCTCCACTTGATCCATCAAACGTGGGAGGATGTGCCCTCAAGAGGTCTCTCATGTGGTCTACTACCACTGCATCCTGATCCATAGTAATATGTCTCCTCGATGATCTCTCTCTCCCTAACCACCCATTGCTCCTCATTCTGCCTAGGGCCTAAATGACCAAGAGCTTCCTCTAGCAATTGACAGATCTGAGCCCATTCTACACCTAGTTGCCTAGGGTTCTGACCACCACTACATCTCTCACTGTCATTAGGACTCTCAGAAGGTGTAGTTTGGTGATCCACCCTATGGCCACCACCTCAGCCTCTACCATGACCTCATCCCTACCCCCTAGGCATAGTCCTACACAACTAAATGAGGGAAACATATAAGTTCCAGAGTTAAGGACAAGGTTAATGTAATGTACTCAATTGAACCTAAAGTACCTAGAGTTTGATAACCTTGGCTCTAATACCAAGTTGTAATGACCCGCCATGCACACCCCATGGGACAACTAAACAACTAACAATTGTGGAACAATTTTTTTTAAAGAACAACTATGCATTAACCATAGATTAAATAAACATACAACATTATCATTATTATATAATGATGTCTAATTAGTCCCATGGGGTTACATGGTTTCATTACTCATGTTCGATCCTAACCAATTAACATTGTTATAAAAACACCAAGAAAATAAATGATAGAAACATACACTACTCAAGATGACATAATGATAAACTTAAATCCATTCATAATCAAGTGAGATGACAAAGAATATACATCACTTTATTACATATTGAATTCATAGTGCAACATTACAATTGTGGAGCATATTTCCATAGATACAACATCCATGAATAGAATACATAAAGAGATCCATCAAAAGGAAATATTAGTCATAATACTAAAATTGTTGCCAACATTCGATAGCTCAGGAACCACTACAACTGGTACATCTCCGCAACATCGCAATCATCGATGGGAAACCCAATGGGTGCGTAGAATGTTCCACCCGCCCATGTGAACCCAAAGGCCCACCCCCCGTGCTAGGAGATGACAAGAGGGCCCACAACATAGAAACAAGAAAATGTACAAAGCTTACATGAGTCCACAATCCAGAAGACAACAAGACCAAAATACAAGAACAATCACTTTCAGAGGCACCAAAACAACAAGGGGGAAAACCCAAAACATACATGGTTGCTAAGGGTAGTGTTTCATCACATGGCTCGACGTGGGTTACCCAATGCGGACCTTTATATGTTACTGACCCCCATCCTAGGTTACCGTAGCAATCTCAGTTGGTCCCTGACCCCCATTCTTGCTCATGTGGAATAAACTTACCTTTCTTGAAGACAAGGTAGTTTATTTTCCATTCTAGGCCTTCTTGCCTCATCCCAAGCCTATACAAGTGCTTGAACCATGAGAGAGGCATGCATTATCTTTTGTTAGTGTGTAAACTACGCACCCCCTAACTATTTATTAGGTTATCACTTGATTAACTCCTCTTTCGCACGAATTTCCCAGGAGACCACCTAGGGCTTCATCCCCCATGGAAAGCCACACTCCCTACTAGCAACAAGACCTCAAAATCACAACTCAAAGAATAGGGGTATACCTTAACGCTCTTAAAACCAAGACATGAAAAATTACAACCACATGTGAGGCATGAAACCTTCTCGCACACATTCCATAACACAACATTGCAAAGGAACAAAAATAATTGTTATCTAACCCAAAATAAAACCATCGAATACAAGTTCTCCCCTTGCCTCTAGAAGTCAATTAAAACAATCTACCCAAGAGCCCAAACATAAAGATGAGAAGACAAACAACAACAATTGGGTTCCCGATAAAACCTCCTCAAATCAAAACCAATTTCAAAGAATGTTCTAAATGATCAATTTACATTTTATTCTTACATCATTATAAATAATTAAAGAGATTAAATAAACATATTTTATAATAAACACATTTTATCTTCACACATCCATTACGTAATTAAAATTATATAAACATATTTTGTGAATATCTAAATATACACTTTTATGCAAACAAATTACTCTTTAAATAAAATCATGATATACATATATATATATACTCTAAAGAATAAATTAATAATTATAAGAATAATAAATAACCCATACCAATAAACATACATTAATTCTTTCACATTACCTATTACTATTTTCCTTTAAATAATGGAGGAAGATAATTTAGATAATAAATTAAGAGAAACTAGTTATAAAGTTTTTTTTTTCTTTTTTTTCTAAAAGACTCCCTAGTATTACGTGGAGCTCTTTTCTTACTTTTATTCATATATTTAACTATTAGATTTTTTTTATTTTTTTTTTAAGAGTGTGGGGAATATAGTATTATTAAAACAAATTGTATGTGACTTTACATCCACCATAATAATAAAACAAAATTGTCTTGCTATACCAAAATCAATGAATAAAAAAGATCAAAACCCAAAATTCACGATTTCCTCTTTGTTTTCACTCATGTTGAAATCATGTGAAATAATTAAAGTATATTAACATAATTTATGAATATTTAACTACACAATATAACACAAAGAAATTACTTTTAATCATAATGGAATACATATATATATAAATATATTCAATTAAAATATATTTTAGTATTAAAGAACAATATTATTTATATTAATTTATAGTCACTTGCTATTTTATGCATTATATCAAAATTCATAATTAGATACACATATATACATCACAGTAAAACAAAATTAATTAAATGACTATTGATAAGAATGTACAAACAATTAATTATAAACCCACATTTATATATATATATGTTTAAAGAAATTGTATTCAAACTACTACTGTTGTTACCCTACAATGAACGTTTAGATTCAATCACAAACTGATTTACAATAGTGAAACGATTTTTATTTTTTTTAAATCAGCATAATTTTAATTCACACACACACACACACACATATATAAACTAATTGGGTGTGAACGATACACATAGAAATAAGTTTAAAATAAATAATACTACTATCACAAGTGCATGAAGGAGTAATAGCTTCAACGAAGCGAACCTACCCTTAGTGGTAAACAAAATGACAACCATAATTTATGGTTACTGATTTACTAATGCTCATCCACAAACAAGGACAACAATGAATATCTCATACAAGCTAAAGCATGTAGAAAGCAAGAAACACAACAATGAAGGGAAAAAAAATTAAGCCAACTAGAAGGGGGATTGACTAGTTCCAAGCAAGAATATGATACAATAAAATATTGATAAATAGAGTCAACAATCTGGAAATCACAAATAGAACAAACTAAGAACAACAAATCTCAAACCTTACTATCAAGCTAAAGTGAAATCGACAATATAAAGAGGAAACAACAAGGTTTCATTCATCCCACCATCAATTTGCTAGATTCATCATTTAGCAATTTCGAAATACACACTAGTAAGTGCAAAAATCACAATGGAGAACTCACCCGGAGTCCAACGCACGACATGAAGATAACGTGCTGAAGATCACCCAATTGCAGCCACACTACCCTTTTCCAACAAGTTGATCACATACAAATCTTGACACATTCAACCCAAAAAAAATTTAAAACAAATCTGTTATTCCCTCTCTTTTTTTCCAGCATTATTTTGTAGAATAAAATCTTTTTTTTTTTTTTTCCAAAGTGAAATATTAAAACTCCAAAAATCTGAAATAAAGTATTAAAAAAATTAGAAAGACGTTTTCAAAAACAAAATACCTCAGAAATAACAAGTTTCCCTTATTTACTTTCGAAAATCAAAAATTAAAACTAAAATCAGTAACTTGCACCAACTTTCTCCAATTCCAAACTTGCATGTGAAAAATTTCCTCGATTAACATTGTCACTTGAATTTTCATTAGAATAATTCCAAAATAATAATTAAATAAACAATAATATAATCCAATTATTAATTTAAAATTAAACAATATTATAATTGAAATGATATCCTTTCTTAAAATTAAAAATATTAATTTCAACAATTACAAATACTATATTCATATAAATCAACCAACATTTAAATTTATAAATGAAATCTAATACTTTAATAAAATACTTAACACTTTCCATAGTTCACTTTGATAATTAAATCTAATATTTTAATTGCTTTATCCTCAACAATAATAAGTGTGGTTGAAACAAACTACTAATTACCAATATTTAAATTAACAACTATAATAAATGATTAGCCAATCATTAATAATACCATTAAAAAATCAGCATGCCAACACCACCAAACACTTACACAATTGACTCAAAAGCCGAAGCGGAGAGGCATTACAATATATATGTATATGAGTGCATATTTTAATGTATACATATCTACATACATATTAATATACATATATCTAATTGTTAATATATATGAATGGTAGCGAGTGATTTTAATATGCATATATATATATTATAAGGATGACATTATATAATATATATACACATATTTATATATGATGATGATATATATAAGAAATTTTATAAAGTAAACTTCAACGCATATATAATGCTGGCCAAATAAATAGTGAAAGGCTTGTATAAAGCCAACAAGTATAAAGCATATGTTGTGCATAAGACTCGTGCATACGTGAGGATTGTTATTACAAATAAAAGCGCATAAATTGTGGATTGATAATAATTTCAAGTGAATGGACATAAGTGAAAGCACTTGGGAAACATTTGTAAGGAATTTAATAAATATTATGTTGTGCCATGTAAGTAGTAGAATGCAAATGAAAGTCAAATTTGTTGCATTGAAAAGTCACAAAGAGCCATATAAGAACGCATGACTTGGTCAAGCCACAAGCTAGCTAAAGATATTAGAACAGGTCAACTTGGTGTCACAGCCATGGTGAGAGCCATTAACCTATAGGTAACCATTTTTGTATTTGATTTAGTAAAATATATGTGTTGACAGTTAAAGATGGTGACTCAGCCATAATAGAGAGGCTGAAACTGTAGGGCTTGTATATGTGTTTGCATTTCAACTATTTTAGCAGCCACATTTCACTTCAATTGGCTTAGTTGTTTCATTTAGAAGAGAATTTTGGTTTTTCTATTAAGTGGTGGCAATTGGAAGAGAAAAGGTGGGAAATAGTAGAGTTTGTTTGTAGCATGTAGAGAATAAAGAAATGCAAAAAAGGAAACAAACTACTAGTGCACATTCCAAGATATCAAATACACTTAGGATACAAGCAAAGTGCCCCTAATCTGCCAAAGAAAAAAAAACTTGCCAACAAAAAGTAGAAAAATTGAGCATGAAAGAAACATTGACCCAAGGAAATGATGGAGATTAAACTCAACCACCCTTGGCCTTCCCCTTGTGCACAAACATGACCCCCCATGCACAGACACATGCTCGCACTAGTCTACAAACCAAGCTAGGGCATGACTGCCCTAGCCCATCAATGGCTTCCTACAGATGCCATCAGAACCAACCAATATTTTTCAAATCAAATTAACAATATGTAAATAACTTATTAGTAATAGTATTATTTGATATTTATATTGAACTCATGTTTTGTATATAGATTTTAAACCATACTGCTATTTTTTATGTATATGTATGCATATTATACGTATATATCAAGAATTTTAACCGAAATGGTCTTTTGTATATATGTATATATAGATAGATATATTTTAAAATTTCTAACCAAAATGGTCATATGTATGTGTGTGTGTGGGTCTTATGATATCTAACAAAACTGATCTTCTTTAACCAATCTACCATTTCTTATGTTTTGTTGACAGAAGATTAGATTCACAAGTTTAGCACCTTTTCTAAAGTTAATGAACATATTTCAACTCAGTTGTTCTCTATCTGACTTTATCATCGTGCTAAGGTATCATCTATCATAGCCTTTTGTTAAGCTTCCTTGTCAAAATCCTAGCAAAGCAAGTCCTAGTGACAAGATCATAGTTATCTCACTACCTTGTTGTAATCTTGACTTGGTTGCCCTAACAACAATCTAGCATGCTATTTTTTGAAATATCAACAATTGCCTCATTTAGTTTACTATTTATTATTAATTTCTAAAATATATTATATACTATATTTTATATAATGTTAATTTATTTTAAAATAATATTATGATTGCTTGGTCTAAATAGTTATATTTATATTTAAATTTCAATAAAGTCACAATTTTTTAATTTACTTTGAAATAATTATAGTAATTTACCAAAAAAAATATCTATTTAATTATTTAATTAATTAATTAATTTTTCTTTTATTTGCATTAATACATTAATTTAATTATAGGTATTTCAATTTATAATGATCTTTCTTTTTCTAAACTGTGAATTAACATGTTTTTACTTTTGACTCAATTTGAATTAAAAAAATATGTTACACCTCTTATAGTTGTATCTTGATTTATTCTTATACCATCTATGTATTCATTCGTGTCTCAAGCAATGGCTAAACATGCAAATCTTAATGTCATCATTCCAAGCTCTAGTGAAGAACAACCAAAATTATACATGCCCCCTTCATTCCAATAGATTATGAAACCATGGTAGTAGAGAAATGCCCATCTATCAATAAATTAGAATGCCTTGGAACTGATGTTCAAAATATTTATTCACATATTACAAACAATTGTCATGCAGTTGCACGCAAGGTCAAACTTGCATGCGAAATATCCCCTCTTGTCAAAGCAATGGATATCGAAAAACTTCAAGAAACATTGACAACATTTCAAAATAGTTACATAAAACTTGAGGGTTTATGTACCTTCCTTAGGGAGGTTTACTATAATCAACACTAGAAAAATAAAGCAAACTCTTCTATCATCCATGCATATGAGATTTATTTGCAAAATATGTGAAACAATTATTTCTTTTTATTATGTAAACAATGATGTTACTATTTTGTTACTATGTAACCTCAAGTAAACAAATAAGTTACTATTTTTTGATTTTATAACCAACCTATACCTATCTATGTTTAATATCTCTACAATAAATAAAGATACTTTGTTCATACATCTCCTTCTAAAGATGCTCATTGTAAAGTTAATAACGAATATTTTTCAGATATTAGTGTTGTGTTGAGTCATTAATCGATTTGTGCAAATAGTAATAAAAATTGAATTTATAATATAGTATACAATAATTATGAATAAACTTATGTTAACCAAAATTTGCAATTATTTTAAATACATTTAAATTACAATATTGAGTTGATCCTATAAAAACTGAAAATTTTATAAATTATATTATTTAAATTACTTTCCACCATATTTTTAAAAAACACATCTTTATTCTTCTATATTGTATATTCCATGTTCTATATTTTATCGTTTCATTTCTATGATATATAATGTAATTATTAATTTTTGTACATATTTATATGTTGTAAGGGTTTTGATCATATATGAAGAAAGCCTCTTTTCCATAATTTTTATCTTCTAGGAACAAATTTACATTTTAAACATTAATAGAATAACATATTTCAATTTTCTCACAAGTCAATTTCTTCAACTCAAATTTAACTTAATGATACCAAGATTCATTAATTTTCAAAACCTAATTATCATATTTCAACTTGTCATAGGCCAATTCTTCACAATTAATTCCAACAACATTATGAGAACATTAACTGTAAATTCTATTACCAATATTGTTGTAGGAATATCTAGTTTGGACCCTATTTTATAGGTTACATCTATCAAACCCATTCAACAAGCTCTTTATACACTTGTCAAATATTGACTTCAACTATCAGATGGTTTACAAACACATCATTCTTTGCTTCATGATAAATTCAAGGAACTTGTTTTGGAGGATGATTTAGTTAAACGTTTTATTGTTCTACTAAATAAATATACTTCAAAGATGCTCCATAAATTCACGTACGTCCACACTTTCATAAAACTATTATATTCCACTCATTTATTACCTTGCATGATCTTACTAAATTAATCATTTCATTTCTTTGCAGGGCTATCATAATTGATAACTTGGAATTAATTTCAAACACTACACCAATTATTAGAATTCCAACTCCTCTCTAATCTAGAAGTACCCTCCCTTCAAATAGCTCTCGAGCAACGTTGGGCTCCTCTCAATCTACAAATGATTCAATACAACAAGATGGGGACCCTACAACTCAGCACAATATATCACCTTTTGAACAAATTATCATTAGAAAGTTAACCCCATACCATAAGCATTGGTCCATTGAGGGTTGAGCCTTAACAAAATCTCCAATCCACATATTTCAAAATGTTGGTCATGATGGAAAATTATTTGGATATGATTTCATAGACAAAGTAGGTTCTAAAATACATAGATCTTGGTTCAACAAACTTGTTGATGATTTCTACCAAGCTATTCACTCTAATCATCTTTATGTGATCTCAAATGGTCTCATTAAAGTGGCTAACACAAAATGCACTAGCTCCAAACATCCATTTGAAACAGTTCTCCACAACTCATCAACAATAACTCCTTCCACATCCTTAGACTCCACCATACCTACACATACATTCCACATAAAGAGCATAGATTAATTAGCCTCATTTCCTATTAATTTCCTTGTTGATGTTATTAGCATACTTTTATCTACCTCCCCTACATCAACCATTCGTAAAAGAGATGGTACAAAAACAATGAAACATGCAACTACAATCATAGACATGCCAAGTTGTACCATTGATGTTACCCTTTGGGGTTGTCATTGTGATATTGATGGGAATAAAATATCTAATACGCCCATGCAACCAAACCTTCCATTTCTATTGATTAAATTTGGACATATAACCTCCTCTTGTGGTAAAGGCATTGATACTATTTATCCTACTATAATCCTACTCAACCAAAATATATAAGAGGCCTCAAGATTATAGACATGGTATGTTGCACTAGGGAATACCAAGCCTTCTAATTTCTTGTCCAAAAGCCACCTTTCTCCAAACAAGTTTGTAAATCCAATAAATATCTCACATATTGCAAATATAATCTTTCTCGAGAAGAAAACTATTTGCATAAAGGCATCCATCTCAAAACTACACTTTGACAAATTCTACTACATTTCATGCCCTCCATTAGTGGATAATAAAAAATATAAGAAAAAGGTTTTGGACACTTCACCCAATACTTTTTAATGCCCAAATTTCTCTACCGATCTATCTAGATGTGATTTTAGCTACATGCTTAAAATGGACTTGCAATATGGAACTAGTGAACTTCTAAAAGTTACTACATTTGAAGGATTAGAAAATTTGTTGATGGGTGTTTCCACAAAATATTTTCAACTATTACTGGTTGAACCTAATGTTGCTAAACATATTTTAGACAATGTTGTTGGTTTCCCATTTTTCCTTGAGCTCACCATCCAAATGATTTTATTTGGTGGACAAGAAACACAAAGAATTGTTATTATAGCCATTAAGGCCAGTTAAAATTTGCATTTAAGTCTTTTAAGCAGTATTGTATAAGTTAAATGGCCCATTTTGGAGATGATCAACATTTGTATATATTTTGGAACTTATTATATACATTGATTTTCCATATGTGCAAAGACATTCATATATTTAATTTTTTTTTTATATTTACTTGTGTTCAAATTTTATTAGTCACAAAATGTTATCTCCTTAAATTATATACAATAGTTTTGATTATATGGGGAAAAAAGGTTTTGAAGGGACCTGAAACCCTTTACAATTGAACATAAAAAATGATACTTAAAGATGAAACATTAAACCAACAGCAATAGCCATCAAAAATAAATAGAAAAATAACAAGAAACAAACAAAGACCCAACAACACGAAAAAAAAAAACAAAGAAAAACACATAACTGGACACTATTTCATGCTCCTTAAGTTGTTGGCCATGTCAAGTTCTTGGTTCTTATGAAGGCCAATCATGTCCAACAATTTTTTTTCTCATCCTCAAAGGACATCCTCAAGTAACCCTTCCCTCTAGTGGAAGGTTTTTGACATCATCCTTTTCAATATTTTTTGCTTTTCTTTTAGACACCTGGTCTTTCTCCATCAGCTCAGTAAAGTATAGCTAGCCTTCTCTTAGCTCACTAATCTTGTGGAATAGGACCTCCAAGGAATCAAGACTATTCTTAATGGAAATGTGGAAGGCTTGTAATAATTTCTTGATGTCTACATTGGTATCCAAGACCTTGGCCTCCAACTGAACTAGATGTTGCTCACATAAGGACTTGAAGACAAAAAAATAACACTCAAGATCCACAATTCTATCAATCAAAATATTTTTCAGATTTTGTTTTAATCCCTTGTTCTTGATATTAACCCTATTGAATTCTTGTAGAGTCCACTTCACCAACTTGAAAGTGCCAGTGGCCCCCACATGCACCATGTCAAGGAGTTCAAACATTGAGGTGGTATCATTGTTTAGGTACAAGAAATCCTACGACAACAGGTTAACCTTACAAGGTCCTAGTTTTCCATGCCTCTAATCAATACCCTCCTCCTCCTGCATAAATTTCTCACTAGAGGCTTCCATACTTGGTGTGTTTCAAATCGGGGAATCATCAATTTTAATTGTCTTCTCCTCTAAACCCTTCTCCTTGCAATGCTACATGGTGTCTTTTAAAACATCTTTCAACATTTGATTCTTCAAGAAATATGCATGGAATCCCTTCTAGGCATATCCCTAGCCTCCACAGCCACAAAATTCTCTTGCAAACCCTCATCCTTACCACCTACCTCAACATCATCCTGCCCAATAGCCATATCATTGTCCTTAGACCTAGAGTCCCTAAAACCAACCTTTGTATCATTACCAACAGACTAGACCTTTGACTCCTGAATAATAATCCTCTTCGCAACCCATTTTCCTTTAGGTTTTCCCTTCTTTCTCTTCTTAGAAGGGGTGTCCATAGGGGAAGAAGACCCATCTTCACCCTCGTCATTCCACTCCTCCTCACCGGTAGCATTGGTATCCAAACCAATTGAGGAGGACCCATCACTTAAGCCTTTTCGTTGCCCTTAATTCAATTAATAGGAATGAGGGTTTTCACATGCTCCATTATAAGCAAGATGAGGCCCTTGTACACAACCAATGCCCTCTTATTTTTCAAATTCACATACATAGAAACGTCCACTGAAGACAAGAGAAAGAAAGGAAACAAAATAAATAGCCCATGTCTAAAATGATTTAACAAAGAGAAGTGGTGGCCTAATATTGTAGTAAAACTGCCTTCAAGGGTCACATACTACATGATAATCTCCATAATATCTACCCAAATTTTCTTGAGAGATGTCCACTCGTAGCCCCAACATGACATCTTGATAAAAAAAATCGTTCATAATCCTTAAAGAAATGAGCCATAGCCTCCTCATTTCTCTTCTTGTATTTGAAGAATTTGTGACCAACCATAGGCAACAGAGTACCAATAGATATAAACTCCTCATTGATCTCAAATACCATTCCCTTAATATGGAGCTTACAATTATGCCAATATGAAACAAATGTTGAAATACACAAGATAACTGAGAGGGGGTGAATTAGTTGTATCACATCTCTTTACTTTTAAACTTAGTCTTTTCACCTTAACTTCAATCTATTATTAAGTGTAAACATGAAATGAAAATAATAGAAAGAGAACACTAGAGACACCAGATTTACGTGGAAAACCCAATGAGGGAAAAACCACGGTGAGGATTAACTCATAATATAGTAGTAATTGAATACCAAATACAAAGGCTCATTTCCTAAATACAAAGGCTCACTATCAAGATTAGGGTCTCATTGCCTTGAGAAGGACTCACTATCAAGAAAGGAGGCTTACTACCTACAAAAAACCAAAAATATATAAATGAAGATCCACCAATAGGGTTCCATACATTCAAAACCTAATTAGAATATTGTAGATGCCCTCAGCTCACTGCTTTTAGGAATCTAACACCTTAAAGTACTGTTTCCTTAATTAATTCTTTCATTCTCTGATTTTCACACTCATTCAATTTTTGGATGGATGGATATCTAATTCGCTACAAATTAACTTGATTTTATACCATCTTCAACCTCAGGAACATTCTCCAAGGTTGGCTATAAAATTTCTTTTACAAATTCAAACTTGGTCAGCTACTCAACATTCTCGCACTAGATAAGAATGAGAGAGGGCAAATTAACTATTTAATTTAGGACCCAAATAATATTTTGAAGCTCACACACACTTTCTCAAATCGATGCAAAAACCAAATGTAACTTGTAAACACCAGGTTAGCCAAACCTAATGAAAAAACCAATGATCTTTGAAGTACATGCATCTCCAGCAAGATAATCACATGTGGATCACTCAACATGCTTCACCAATCATTTCACCATCTCTGAGAACATCTCAGATACATCCACAACAGTTACAACCAACTTCATTTTTAGAGAACTCTTCACCAGTCCAATCGAACTAGCCAATAAAAACACAAGAGATTTGGAGCAGGTCTTTCGGAGTGCCAAACCACATGAAAATTTTTTAGAACATAGAAACCATTAAAAATAGTAATCTCACAGATCCACAAGATCTGAAACCATATATCAGAAGACTGCATAGCCAAAACATTTCTCCCAGTCCCCAAATAAATAGTTATGTAAAACCAGTTCACACACCATTGAACATATAGTCTACTTGTCATCAACTCAAAAGATTAAACTTAGTATATATGATTCATTAAATCTTATGAACACACCTAGAGATCCACATAGGTATAGGATTAGCAAAGGAGAAATGTAGACCATAATACTGGAGCACACTCAAAACATACTTTTGATTCTACTTTCATTATTTCTCAAATTTTCTCAAAATAATTTGGAAAATACACAAATATGTTGTTGATATCAATGAAAAAATTAATAAAAACACCACCAAACACATCCATACTTGCAAAAATCTCCCTATTTGTCACTGATGGAAACACATGATGTGAAAACCCCTGAAAGACAACATACATGATTTTCAGAAGTGACAACCTACCAAGCATAAAAAAAATACATGATTATTTCTCCCCCTTTGACATCAATGGAAAAGGAAATTATTGCCATATAAAGCTTTGTTCACCTCCCCTAAGAAGTACACCCACATCACATACTGCAACAATGCACTTCACTACTCCCCCTAAGGAGTAGACCACAATCATCAATCTAGAATAAATATTATGTGAATCCATTGGACTGATGCACCTCCATGTGAACCTAGTTTAAAGGAGGGGAAATAACCCCTAACTTCCCTCTAAGATACTCAAAAGTATCCTTTTGAAGGTCCTTAATGAATATATCTACAACTTTTTCTTTAGTAGTTACATATTCAAGTCTAACTTCATTCCTCAATACCTTCTCCCCCAAGAAGTGATACTTGATAGATATTATTTTATTTTATTTTTTGGAATGCATCACTAGATTCTTTGAAATGTTTATAGCACTTGTATTGTCACAAAATATAGAGATAGGTTCATCACTTACCATACCTATGTCCATCAAGGTTTGCTTCATCCAAAGTACCTATGTACAATAGGATATTGTTGCAATATACTCTGCTTCTGCATTGGATAAAGATATTGAATCTTATTTCTTTCTCAACCATGAAACTAATCCTCCTCCAAGGAAAATGCACCACCACTTGTGCTCTTCCGCTCATCTACACAACCTACCCAATCTACATCAATGTAGGCATTCAACCTGAAACCATTATCCTCCAGATACCATAGTCCATAGTTTGGAGTTCCTCTAGATATATGAATATAGTATTCACAACTATAACATGTGCTTCCTTAGGTTCTGCTTGAAATCTTGCAAATAAACATACTACATGCATGATATCAAGTCTAGTATTAGTAAGATACAATATTCCACCAATTATGGATCTGTACATTCTCTAATCAAATTTAGCAGATTCATCATCCTTACTCAGCTTAAATCTAGTTACCATAGGGGTACAAACTAGTTTAGAGTCATTCATTCCAAACTTCTTTAAAAATTCCTTAACATACTTGGATTGTGAAATGAATATCCTTGTGTCAGTTTGATTTACTTGAAGCCCAAGAAATAAATTCAGTTCGCTAATCATAAACATTTCAAATTATTTTTGAATCTCTTCATAAAACATCTTACACATACCTTCATTTCCTCTAAAGATGATTTCATCAACATACACCACAACTATTAGAATCTTGTCTTTCTAAACCTTGAAGTAAATATTATTTTCTATGAAGCCTTTGTTGAATCCTTGCTTTTTCAATTATTTATCTAGTCTTGCATACCAAGCTCTAGGAGCTTGCTTCAGTCCATATAGTTCCTTCTTTAGTTCACAAACCATGTCCGATTTGTTTGACAGTTGAAAACCTTATGGTTGCTCCATATACACTTCTTCTTCCAATTCTCCATTCAAAAATGCAGATTTTACATCCATCTGATATACTTTGAAGTCTTTATGAGCTAAGAATGCCAAGAACATTCAAATGGATTCTATTCTTGCTACAAGTGCAAAATTTTCTTCAAAATCTATTCCTTCAACCTATGAATATCCTTTACATACAAGTCTTGCTTTATTCCTTACCACTTCACCATCTTCATTTAGCTTGTTTCTAAATACCCATTTAGAACCAATTACATTCTTGTTTGCAGGTCTAGGGACTAGTTCCCATGTCTCATTTTTCTCTATCTGCTATAGTTCCTCTTTCATTTCTCTAACCCAACTTTGATCATCACATGCTTCATTTACAGTCTTAGGTTCTATCTTAGAAAGTAGACACAAATTTACCTCAACCACTTTGCTTCTTGTCTTCACTCCTTCACTTTTGTCTCCAATCATCTGTTCCTACAAATGATTTTTCAAAACATATTTAGGAGTCTTAGATGTAGGTTTTGAAGTTTCTTCCCGCTCATCACTTTTTTCTTTCTCTTCCTTTTCTTCTTCTTATATTTGCACACAGATTGGATCATCGGGTTTAACTTCGGTTATTTCCATTGGTCTATACATAGCTTCATCAACCTTTACTTTAGTACTTTGAATTATTTTCATCAACCTATTATTAAAACATCTATAAGCCTTGTTGTTATTTGAATATCCATGGAGAATTCCTTCATCACATATAGCATCAAAATTTCCAATATTTTATTCATCTCTTCTAATACAACATCTACTTCCAAATACCTTAAATTATTTTACAGTAGGATTATTACCAGTCCATAACTCATAATGGGTATTAGTATTGTTACTTTTGATTCAAAATCTATTAAGGATGTAACAATAGTGTGGATTGCTTCTCTCCAATACACATCAGGAAAATTTTCTTATTTCATCATAGTTTTGGCAACCTCTTGAATATTTTAGTTCTTTCTTTCAACAATTCCATTCCGTTGAGGGGTTCTAGGAGCAGAATAATGTCTTTTTACGCCATGTTCTTCATAGAAAGCATTCAACTCACTGGATGTAAATTCACCACCTTTATCAAACCTTAAGCATTTGATTTTTAGGTTTACCTCATTTTCTACTCTTTCCTTAAAAACTTTTAATCTATTAAGATCTTGATCTTTTTCTCTAAGAAATGTAACCATTGTCATTCTAGAGTAATCATCAATCAACAGCATAAAGTACATGTCACCACTTAGGCTTCCTATTATTGTAGGACCACAAAGGTTTGTATGGATTAATTATAAAATTCCAATAGATGATTGATAATTTCCTTTAAAATTGTTTCTTATCTATTTTCACATCTGACAAATTTTACAGATTGAATTTGAAGGCTTTATGATTCTAAGCAGATCTCTAAAAATTTCCCTAAAAATGATCTTAACCAGATTGTCAAAATTCACATGTCCCATCCTCTAGTGCCAAATCCAACTCTCATTATTCTAAAAAATAGAACACTGACCATCTCCACCTTTAAATTGATAGATGTTTCCATGAGTTCTTCTTCTAGCTGCAACCACAGTTCTGGATCCTTTCTTGATCTCACACATGTTATCTTGAAACACAATCTTAAAACCTTTGCTGCAAATTTGTCCAACACTTAAGAGATTATGCCTTAAACCCTTTACATAATAAATATCATCAGTATTATGTTTTCCATCAAAGCTAATTGTTCATTTTCAAACAATCTTACCACTAGAATCATCCCCAAACATAACTATTCATCCATCATACTTCTCAAGTTTAGTAAGCTTACTCTTATCTCTAGTCATATGATTTGAACATCCATTGTCAATCACCCAAAATTCTTCATCTTGTTTGGCATGAAAATCAGTTACAAGAGTACCTTTTGATTCATCCTTTTTACTCTCTAGACCAAGTTCTTTTGCACATCTTTCATGGTTAGTAGCCACAAATTTCTTTTCCAAAGCTAGAAATAAAAATTCATCTTTATCTTTCTCAAGGTCAGATTCATCATCAGAAATTCTTGCATCTTCCTTAACATAATACAACTTCTTGAACTTCCTATCCTTTTTATCCTTGTAATTATTGTTATTATATTTATTCTTCTTTTATGTAGCTCTATTAGGACATCTTGATGCATAATGACCAATATTTCCACAACTAAAACACTTAAAGGGAAACTTGCCTTTGTATTTACCAATACCTTTCTTCAATCTCCTTGTGAAGTTTTCTTCCAAGTCTTCTAATTCTTCATCATCCAAATCATCTTCTATCTTCATTGATTTAAAGTTTGTTTCAATCTTCTCCTTATCTCTTACAAATTTTCTCATCTCAAATGCAGTCAAGACACCAAATAGATGTTCTGTAGTAAATGTCTTCAAATCATACTATTCTTCAAGTGTAGATACTTTTTCATTGTAATTTTATGGTAAGATCATCAATATGTTTTCAATTATATCTTCATCTGCCATGGTACCACCTTGATTCTTGATTTATGTTTCTATAAGTTCAACTCTTTGATAATATCTTGCAATGTACTCTCCATCTTCTATTCTCAAGTTCTCAATTTTTTGCTTAGCGGTTAGTTTCCTTGACAACTTTACTCTATCATTCCCTTCATAATTTTCTTTCAACTTTGTCCATACTTCATGAGCAATAGGCAAAGAAATAAAAAAAATTATTTCAGTTTTAGATAAAGCACTAAAGATAGAATACCTTGCTCTTTCATTTTCTTCATAAGTTGCAACCTCATCAATAGAGGAAGCACCAGTTGTTGGTATCACATACTTTGTCTCCATAGCTTTCTAAGCATTGAAATTAAGTGAAATCAAATAAATTCTCATCTTCTCTTTCTAGTAATTGTAACCAATTCCATCAAACATAGGAAGCTACAACTTGTGCACCATCTAATCTACCTCAAGTGGTTAATCTTTTCACCAAGGAACCAGTGCTCTGATACCAATTGTTGAAATGCACAAGACAAATGAGAGGGGGTGAATCAATTGTATTAGATCTCTTTACTTTTAAACTTAGTCTTTTCACCTTACTTCAATCTATTATTATGTGTAAACATGAAATGCAAATAAAAAAAAGAGAACACCAAAGACACCATATTACGTGGAAAACCCAATGAGAGAAAAACCATGTTGAGGATTAAATCACAATATAGTAGTAATGCAATACTAAATACAAAGGCTCACTATCAAAGGGCTCACTACCCAAATACAAAGGCTCACTACCCAAATTAAGGGCTCACTACCTTGAGAAGGACTCGCTATCCAAAAAGGAGGCTCATTTCCTACAAAAAAACCAAAAAGATATAAATGAAGATCCATCACTAGGGTTTCAAACATTTGTAACCTATTCAAAATATTGTAGATGCCCTTAGCTCATTTCTTTTAGGAATCTAACACCTTAAAGTCTCATTGCCTTAATTCATTCTTCCACTTTCTACTTTTCGCACTTGTTTTCACACTTCATTCACTTGATCAATTTGTGGATGGATGGATATGTAATTCACTACAACTTAACTTACATTTATACCATCTTCAACCTTAGGAACATTATCCAAGGTATGCTATACAATTTCATTTACAAATTCAAACTAGGTCGGCTAATCAAAATTCTCATGATGGATAAGAATGAGAGAGGACCACTTACATATTTAATTTAGGACCCAAATAATATTTTGAAGCTCACACACACTTTCTCAAATCGATGCAAAAACCAAATGTAACATGTAAACACCAAGTCAGCCAAACCTAATGAAAACACTAATGATCTTTGAAGTATGAAAATATCTAGAAAGATAACTACATGTGGATCACTCAACATGCTTCACTAGTCCTTTCACTATCTCTAAGAGCATCTTAGATACATTTGCAATGGTTACAACCAACTTCATTTTCAGAGAACTCTTCACTAGTCCAATTGAACCATCGAGTAAAAACACAGGAGCTCTGGAGCAAGTCTTCTAGAGCACCAAACCACAAGAAATTTAGTCAAAACATAGAAGCCATTAGAAATAGTCATCTCCCAGATGTGAAAGATCTGAAACCAGATATCAGAAGACTATAGGCCAAAAAAATTCTCCCAGTCCCCAAATAAATGGTTTTGGCAAACCAGTTCACACACTAGTGAATATATCTTCTACTCTTCATCAACTCAGAAACTAAAACTCGGTATATATGATTCATTAAAGCTTACGAACACACCTACATATGTAGATAGGCATAGGATAAATGTGAACCATAATATTAGAGCGCACTCAAAACATACTTTTAATTTTTCTTTCATTCTTTCTTAAATTTTCTCAAAAGTGGTTGGAAAATACATAAATCTGTTATTGACATCAATGAAAATATTAATGAAAAAACCACCAAACACATCCATACTTGTAACAAAATTTTCTACCAATTCATTGTGATCGTAACCATGAAGCCTTTCTTGAAAAGGCGTGAAGTTATCATGCTCAAGCATCCTCAAAATCTTCCTATTCTTCCTCAAACTAGCACATGAATGGGGCTCAATTCTACTTCAGTCACCCCCCATCTTCACAATAACCAACAGTAGAAACCCTCATATAGGAGCATTAAACTTAGAGCCAATAAGTAAAGTGATACCCATGAAATGTGCAACTATAATGCAAGTACAAATGCTAATAAGTGTTGGGAAATTTATGCCTCAACATTCTCGTTTCCTTTGAAGACTTGGTCATTTTCTTCATGTTTATGGCTTTTACCATCATACCGCTGCTTGCATACCTTGGTGGCATGGTTGTGTGGTTTACCACTTTACCATGGACCACCTCACTTTTTCTGGTGGTTGGGCGGTGTTACCGCCCCACCATGGTGATCTTCTTCTAGATTGGTGGTGGCACGGTGAGTGGTGATAGTCTGACTGGTGGTTACCACCATACCGCAGGGTTCCCTTGGAAGTGGCACAGTAGTGCAGTGGATGGAACTAGCAAAGGAAGTAGCTACCACCCTACCACAAAGGCTTATTCTTAAGCCACGATGGGCTGGTAAACTATTGACAGTTGGAGGTAGCGGTCTGGTGACTATTACCACCCTACCACAGGTGGTGCTCGGTGAGACCGCGGTGGCCACAATGAGATCATTGGCGGTCTACCTGGTGCTCACCACCCTACCATGGGGTGGTCTGGTAGCCTCCGTAGTAGTGCGGTTGATAGCGACAATTAGGTTTGGTGGCTACCACCATACCGCGGTGCTCTGGCAGTCAGGGTGCGGTGGCTCGATGGCGCGGTGGCTCAGAACGAGTTTGACCAAGTCGGACCTAGAGTCAGTGCAGTAAACGAATGAGGTTGTGACATGTGGTAGGTTATCAACAACTGATTGGCTGAAGTCTAGAGTGGTGAATGCATTAACTGTAAGGCTCAGATTTGAAGGGTTGATGGATCCGATTGTGGCAAAGAGAATTAACGCCTGGATGGCTTGACGCATGTTTGTAGGGCGACTTGGTCTGAGGTGATTAGATCTGTCTGATAGAGGTAAGGTTCATATTAACTGGCACCTAATTGGTTGGTGAGAGGATGGTGTATGACTTTTAATAGTCGAATACATGGTTTAGAGACACAGAAAGGTGGTGAAGTCTTAGAGCGGTATGTGATGGTATTGTAACCATTAACACTTGGTGTCACATATTAAATAAGATGTGAACCTGATTTTCCTTGAGGCTAGGCTGGCTGAGAGGCTAGCTGAGATAGTCTTTTGAGGAGCAGAAGGGAATCTACATGGTATGTCTTTGGAGACATTGTAACTAGGTGATTTTTTTAATTTTGTGTTGCCTTCCTTCTCTAGATGGACAAGATGTATTCTCCTAAAGAGCATAGCTCTAGTTTTGTATTATAACCATTTTAGTTACTGAATAATACATGTGAGCTGAGTGTTTTGGAGGGTGGGGTTTTTTACCCGAAAGGGTTTTCCCCACGTAAATTTGTGTGTCCATATTTTTTGTCTTTCATGTTGTTTTATTCTACAAACTGAATTTGTGCTTGTGTTGAATCTTTTATTTGTCAAGCATTTACTTTTCTTAGAGGATCAATGGGGGATCAATTGTGCCTGCTTCTGCTTTATGGCATAGTTGTTTTTGTCTTTTTTGTGATTTAAATGAAATCACTAAGACACTATTTTCTTAGACATCCATTCTATGATGAAAGACCAACTCTGTATCCCCAACAATAAGAAGGCAAAAAATAAGCTCAACCATATCCATCATTTTGCATTGAAATCTTAGCACCCTTGAGAAGGAGGGAGTACTCATCCCATGCTAAAAACTCATTAATTCAGACAACCTTATTAGCAAAAAAATACACCAATGAGTTTCCCTCTCGACAGATGGAAGA
The DNA here is from genome assembly GCA_007115665.2 of Sequoiadendron giganteum. Lineage (NCBI taxonomy): Eukaryota > Viridiplantae > Streptophyta > Pinopsida > Cupressales > Cupressaceae > Sequoiadendron > Sequoiadendron giganteum. Next base: position 581,264,849 of record CM021107.1, read on the forward strand.
GACATGATTTTCATCACAAGATATCAACATTATAATAGAATCTCAATCAAATGATTGATAGTATAGCTAGGACTTTGGGTTCCACATAGGCAATTGATGATGTTTACATAGTCTCCCTCCACCCAAAGTTTAGAGTAGCCCTTTTCTTGGGAAAATTTAATACTTATGAACACAGAATTGTCTTCTACATAGTGATTGGTCTTATTTCCGAATGGGAGTGCCACCGCATCCAAGAACCTACCAATATCATTCCTCAACACCCCCACAACCTGCAGGCCTAGGATTACCCTTTGCTAGCCCATCAAACTTAATCTTAACTCACCCTCAAGGTGGGGGCTTCCACTTAGTACTAAATATAGAATTTATATTGGACTTAATAAACTCAGATGGTATGAGGGGAATCTTCCTATTACCAATCACCAATAAATCATACCCAACCAGACAAGAGGATGGAGCACAACATGGAGCATCAAGACCAACAAGAGTAATTTTTTCTAGAGTTTACTGACGAATCTTGATGAATACACTATTTATCTTGATTTTAGAATCATAGAAAATTCTATTATTATGTTCTTTCCAAATACCCCAAGCAATATGCAGGTCCATGAGAACCCAAGACCTTTGAAGGATGGGGGAAGATGAGGAGCACTTCCACTATTATGCACAGCTGCAAAGAGAGCTTTGGAAAACCCAATCCAGATTCCAAAGGGAAAGAAATTTACTCCAGATGAGAGAAGAAAAACTACAACCAAGGAGAAGGTGAAAGGAACTCTTTGCATCGGATTCACACTTACTTTGCATAACAAATCCTATTTTACAAATATTTCCCTGAGTTACACTTTACTTTGCATAAGTAGCCAAAAAAAATTCACCCAAGGAATTTGCACACTGGAACAATAGGAGGTGCCCAAGGATGATTAATTAGAGTCTCATAATAACACTAGGAATCTTTCCAAAATAGAATTCTAGAGCCATAACCTAGTAGCCACTTAACACCATTAGCAATCAGGTCCTTGTAGGGGATAATATTTCTCTAAAAATAAGAGCACATGGGGATATCATTAGAATACGGCATGTTCCAAGCTCTCCCCATACTAGAAAAATATTTATTTCTAACTAGAGAGGCCCAATCTGCCTCCCCACTGAGAAGCCTCCAAATGTTCTTCAAAAGTAAAGCCTTGTTAAAAGGTCTTATATTCCCAATGCCCAAACCACCCCACTTCTTTGGCCTATAGACCAGGTCCCACACCACAAGATGAATTATGGTTTTATCTTCAACCCCGACCACAAAAATATTCTCATTATATGCTCCATTTTTTCCTCAAATTTAGAAAGAATTCTAAGTAAACTCATGGCATATAGAGGAAGATTCTGAAGAGTAGATGATATGAGTTGCACTTTCCTCACTAGGCTAAGAAGTGAACCCTTCCAACTATCCATCTTCCTATTGAATTTATCTTGGATTCCAAGAAAAAAGAAGTCTTCAGTCTTAGAAATACACAAGGGAATCCCCAAATAAGTTGAAGGAAAATCACCCTGATTGCATGAAATAATCCTAGCCAACTTTAGCTGGAGAAACTTGGGGGTATTGAGGAAGAAAAAAAAAATCTTGGGAAGATTAATATGCTGCCTAGAAGCCTTCTCATAGGCCCTCAATCAACATCTTAATAGTCCTAAATTCATGAACAAAAGGTTCACCCATTAAGATCTAGTATCATCAACAAATTTTTGATGAGTAATAGGCTCACATTTGGAAGAAAGGGAGATACCCCTCAAGGAACCTATAGATAATGTCTTCTAAAAAAATTGACCAAGAAATTATACCATTAAAATGAAAATAAATGGAGAGATAGGGTCTCTCTGCCTCAAACCACGTGAGCTCCAAAAAATTGGAGAAGGAGAACCATTCATAATAACAACAAAAGAATGTTGGGGTTGGGGCCCTAACTCGGTTGGCTAAATCTTTCTTGTTGCAGGAGGTTGGTCATGAGGTCTAGTCTCCCCCACTCCTGTGCTAATGGAGGGTGTGTCACACCAGCACTGCCGGTCAAGTTAAAAATTTTACCAGGTGAACTACAGTTTATAAGGGGTTGTGCTACCCGATTCTTGTAGTCTAATAAAAAAAATAACAACAAAAGGAGTCAAAATAATTTTTGGACAAGTTGCAAAAACTTCTAGAAAAAACCAAAATGATCCAAAATAGCCAATAGTAACTTCCAACTAACCCTATCGTAAACCTTGAGGAGGTCCAGTTAAAAAAAAAAACTTGGCTTCTTATTCAAATTAAGAGAGTGGGAAAATCCATGGATTGTAATGATAGAATCCAATATTTTTCAGCCTCTAAAAAAACCACTTTGGTTCTTAGAAATCAGCTCAAGAAGAATCCTCTAAAGCCTAGTGGCTAGCACCTTAGAGAAGATCTTATAAATAGAATTACAAAGGTTGATTAGATGAAAGTCTCCAAAGCCATTGGCATTAGTAGTCTTGGGAATCAAAACAGTGAAATTCACATTCAACTCTCTAAGAAGCCTTCTAGAGCCAAAAAATTCCTTGGTGGAATTGATCACATCCTCTGCCACAATACTCTAATAGGATTGAAAAAACAAAAAAGGGAAGCCATCAGGCCTAGGGGCCTTATTCCCGTCAAGGAGAACACAACCTCCATAATCTCCTATGAAGAAGGAATAGAAATCAGATCCTTATTAAGATGCTTTGAGATAAGCTGAGGGATGACATCCATAGAATCCTACACACAATGTTGGTCCCAATCTAAGTCATTTTTTAGCAGATTCTCTAAAAAAATTGTAACAGTCCTAATAGAATCCTCATCAATCAATAGTGAACCATCACCTAGTATGGAGTGGATCTTGTTCGAGGATTTGTTTCTAAGGGAAATAAGATAAAATAAATTTAAATTATGGTCCCCATACTTGAGCCAAATAGCATAAAATCTCTGCCTCCAAAAATCTTCCTCCTTAGCAACAATATCATGAAGTTGAGCCAAAAGAGAGTCCTCCTGTAAATGAAGCTCCTCTGACAGGCCGTTAGATTGGATTTCCTCTTGGACAATATCCAACCACTAAATAATAGAATTCTTAGACTCAAATATGTGATAAAAAGACTCTCTATTCCACTTCTTAATATTTCTCTTCTCAAAATCCAATTTATTAGCCACTCTAAACATCACAATCCCATCAATGCGCACTTTCCACCTGCTCTTGATACAATCCAAAAATTTGGAATCCCTCAACCACATAGCTTCAAAATGGAAAGGAATATTTTTTCTACCCCCAACCTTGTCAGCCGCAAATGAGATGGGGAAATGATCCAAACCACACCTCGTAGTTGAAGAGAGGGAATAAGAAAAGTCCACAAACCAGGAAGCTGAAACAAGAGCTCGATCTAGTCTAACTTGGATATTATAAGCACCAACTCTCCTATTAGACCAGGTGAACCTAGAGCCTATCAAATCCACATCAATAAGAGCTTTATCATCAATAAACATTCTCAGCTCCATATGGCTATCATGATGGGCCTAAGAGCCACCCAATTTCTCAATATCAAATAGGGGATTATTTAAATATCCCATGACCAACCAAAGGAGAGATAGAAAACCATCCCAAAGAGATCCAAGCTCATCCTAAAGCCTCTTCCTAGCCTTCTTCAATTTGGGAGCATAAAAATTAGATATAACCTAGGATGAGTTGTCCTAACTATGCACAAATCTAGTGTCCACATGATTGAAACCATCTGCAATAATAAACCCTTTAACCAACCTAGAGCTCTAAAAGGTAGCTAGGCCATGGAGTTACCATAAAATCTCACCCCATGAAATCCACAATCCTTAAAAAGAGGTTCTTTAAAGCCTCCAACTTATCCATCTACATTGTAGTTTCTTGAGTCAACAAAATATCCAGCTTATGATCCTGGATCAGGTTCTTCAAGAGGCCATATTTATAAACATTATTTAACACCTTGATATTCCAAGAAATGATCTTCATTTGCATGAAGGTGGGTTCTCTTAGAGAATGGATCAAATAGGGTCTTGTGAACACCCTTCGCAATATCATGCTTGTGATCCCGCTCCCTACTTTTCTGCAAAGAGGGCCTCCCTTGACCTCATTGTTCAAAACCACAATCTACTTTATGCCTTCTCATGGTAACCTCTTTGTGGGGTTTAGGGGGAGGGCAATAATTCTTCTTCTTTCTACCACGAACTAGGATATATCCATCATCATCCTTTCTCACCATATTCATAACCACTAATTCTCCCCCACCATCCACTAGCCTAGCCAGATGATCCAGGGGGGATGATGTAGAAACATTCAACTCCAAAATAACACGTTTAGGGGAGAAAAAAGTATCTGAAATATGATCCACATCATTGTCCTATGAATGAAAAGTAACCTCATCCTTAGACTTCTTCGTCTCCTCATCACCCTGCTCAGGAGGAGCAAAGGATACCTTAGCCTCCTTGACCTTCCAAACCTTAGATTGATTCACAACCTTAGGAGGAACCACCTTGACAAGGTAGTCCTTAGCCCAATGGTCCAATTTTTTTCACTTAAAGCACACAAATGGAAAAGACTCAAAGAAAACTTGTTGTTTCCAATAGCCCACCTTTGAGCTTAGGTGAAAGAATTCAAGTAGCACAACATATTCACCAATCATAACACAGTGTCTGGCAACAAACGGGCACCTTTTAGAAAGATTAGCCTCATCAATGGAAACTAAGTGCCCAAAATAGTTGGCAACAACCTGAAACTCCTCTTCATTCCAATATTCCAATAGAAAATTAGGTAGTTTAACCCAAACAAGAGCATGGTGAAAAAGGAACTTTGACAAGTCTATACCAGGCTCCCAAGGGTGTAGACCAAGGTCAGAAAACCAAATATCCATGGCCCTTTTTATAAAATCAACCTCAAATATTCATCATAAGAAAAGGAAAAATAAAAAAACCTTTGGCCATAACCGCAACCTCCACCTGCCCCTTCAAAGCCCATTTCTTACGAACTCGGGCACAAACCTCCTCAATGTTAGGTTGGGACCCAAGAACTTTCCTACTAGAGAGAAGTTCATTCTATAAATTTTCTTATCCACAATAGAGTATAGAATAGATAGAGAAAAACCACCTTCCATGTTTGAAGAAGAAACAAATCCAAAGGCGACACCCTTACCTTTAAGCTTAAGAAAAAAGGTCAGCCAATCTCTGCTCAAGCAAAGAACACTGCCCCACCGGTTGATATTTCTCCACCATAGCATGCTCAGCTCAAGAATATTTTGGGTGAGCCACAAAATATTCACTAGAAGGGGCCCACACAAAATTAATAGTTGACACCACAAGACCCATAGGGGCCTTTGGAGCTTGGACCAATGCCTCCACTATCGAAAAACCAACACACAAACCCTTGAAATTATCAACCACACACTGCCCCCTAGAGACTGTAGCTTTGATCACACCCATGCCACACACTCCATCCTCCCTAGAAGCATTAAAGAAACACAAAATCCATAGGATGACCAAATTGGAATCCACCATGATCACCAGGGAGCGAATTCAAATTGAAATCACTCAATCACACCTCAGTAAAATTCTTCTCCAGAATGTTCTTTTCCTCAATGTTCTTCTCCTCTCAATCAATTCTTCTCCATGGGTACATCTATTATATATAATATTTGGTCATGGTATTCCAAATATAAAATTGAAAAATTTATTCATATTTTTTTAGGAACTTTATATACATTGAATGTTTGTATATTTAAATATTTTGTTATCTACATTTGTTCCAAATTATTTATTCATTCCATCTTATCTACCTAAGTTCTATACAATATTTGCTCATGTTATTTGTAATGTATGTTTCAATTTTTTATTTAAAATATATGTATATATTGTTGTAATTATGAATCATAAATATATTATATTAATTGATCCTCAAGATTTCTTAAAATGGAGATAGAAAATGAAAGGGAAAAATAAAAATGCTTGCATAGAAATGAAATGCAATGAGCATACTACCATGCAAGTTAAACTAATATTAACAAAAGAAGATGATAAATCCTACAAATGCCATTGATGGATCCTTTGCATCTACACTCTTTTCTCCCACTAACACACCAAACCTGCAAACAACTACATCTCAACTACAAAGTATACATCAACCCAGCCCATTTTTTCAAATGCACCCTTATATACCTACATCTCATATTTTTTGACTACTAGAAATAATTTTCATTCAAAATTAGATAACCTTTCAAATAAATAAACTTGTATGGTCTGCGTGGAAAGATATTCATGAATAAAAACTAGAAATTCAAATGGAATCACTACTTGTTTTAGATGTACATCTGAAAAAGACAACCATCGCTTCTCAAATTGGAACAACATGGACCCGAGTGAGCAATTTATGTGTTTAAATATTATATCTCAAGTTGAGGATAAGTTGATAGCAAGGGGGAAAAACTAAAATACACTAGAAACGCTATTTTTTTCCTCAAGATATATCTATGATTGAAACCTACTTGCCTAAACATTTGAATGATTTGGATACACTAACAATTACCAGGAAGAATATTGAGCAAAAACCATATAACTTCTATGTTAGTAGAGGACGTTTCCATGAGGTATTACAATATAAGATACACAATGACCCATACTACAAAGATGTGCAAATAGATGAGCTTGCACTATCAAACTTACCCTAGTCCTCCATTGACTTCGCAAACCTCCTATATACAAAAAATTCAAATCCTGATCTCATATATAGAGACTTAATGGAAACAAGTGATATAGAATATGATCCCTTAGGAAAAAACATGTTGATCACAACTTCCTTTGTGGAAAACCTACCACATGCAAAAACAAAAGTTGAAGAAGTGCACTCTTTATTAAAACTAGGCTCAGGATGACCAACACTTATTCCTACATGGTCACCCATTTCTTCATCTCCTTTAAATGAATACACCACCAAAGGACTATTCACTTTGTTTCCAAAAGGGAAAGTTGCATTCAAATAAGAGTGTAACAAGGAATTTAAGCTACATGAGTATTCTCTCCACCTTCTAAGGTACCATGATAATAGGTTTGGCCAACACCCAATATTTATACTTGCCACCATAGCCAAGAAACTAAAATTGTATTTATCAATAAACAAATTGATGGTTACCTACCATAAAAAATCATTGGCCTTCACTAAAAATTAAAGTACATGCCAAATGAAAAACTTTCAGATCAACTCATGTGATTTATCTCGTCAATTTATGGCACCAAACCATTTTGGAACCAACATCGAGGGGAGCTTTCAAAAATGGTCATTAAAATTGGATGCCCCAAACTTTTCTTCAACCTTAGTGCAATAGACACAAAATGGCTAGAGTTGCATTCCATCATGCCAACCAAATCACCTACAAATCCTTCTATGGCTTCAAGATGGAGGATACAAAATATTGTTCAAAATCCACACCTTATTGCATTGTACATGCACCACAATTTTACTACATTCCGTGATGAGGTCTTGGAAAAACTTCTTGGTGTGATAGAATATTGGTACAGGTAAAACCCTTTTTTCTCATTATCTTTCAATACACTTACATTTATTATTTCCTAAAAAAGGAAATTTTTAGGTATGAATGGCAACATAGAGGATCTGCACACATCCATGGTTTCCTATGGCTCCAACAAGCACCTGAAATTAGAAAATTAGAATGGAATAACAAGAAATTAATACAAAATTCACTTGACTACTTTGATAGATATGTCTCTGCATGGAACCCATGAAGCATTGAATTGAGAAACCAAACATTTCATTGATCTATTCTTGATTATCCTTGTTTGATGGATACAACAATGATCATGTCAACCAATTCTTCAACAAACTATACTGAACTATCCAATTGTGGTGAGTGCCACACAAAATATACTCTAAAATCATACCTTAGAAGGAAAGGGACATCTATTGTATATCATTATAAAGCACCCTAGACCATGCAATATAGAACAACTCTTTCAAATGATGAGAATGCCCAACCAAAGCACACCCCAACATGCAATGATGAACACCTATACCTTCACAACATATTTATACTAGCCATATGGAGGGATAATGTATATTTCCAACCTATTCTTTCAATTGATTTTGTTCTTAAATATATTACAAAGTATGTCGCTAAATCCAAACACAAATCTTAAACATATCATGACATGTTATCTCACATTTCAACAAATTTTGATTTTGAAATGCCTACCCCTATAGCATTTAAAAAATTATTACAAACATTCTTGTTGATCATGACATTAGTGCCCAAGAAATTTTCCACCATTTCCTAAAGCTTCCCCTCTCCATATCTAATAGGACCTTTGCTTCTTTAAATTCCAATCAACAGAAATTGCAACATGTATCATTTTCGGCCATATCAATGATAATATCATCTACCTACATCGATGCTTACATAACACAGCCATTACATCTAGAGACAGTTCCTCTCAATGAATTGATGCAAAAATAAACCTATAAAGCATCTCACAAAAATAATCAATGGAAATAGAACCCCAAAGAAGAAATTATTCAAGTCTCTCCATGGTTCACAATTGTCCTTGCAAAAGAAGACAAAATATTTCATGAATTTTCCTCCATATGAACTATTACTATACAAGCCAATTCATAAAATTGAAAGTGAATTTGGATCCAAGTAAAATCAAATAATATCACAATGGGATATGTTCTCTTCTACCTACCAACCATGGAGTGTCCACTGCACACTAAGAGAACAAATCAAAGAACTTGATGCAAGAAGTCCATCCAGCCCAGAGTCTACAATGTAAGAGGAAAATATTGATGAATGGAGAGTACTAGAAAGTCTACATCTAAACCTTCCTATTCAGCTAGATGCACTAGCCATACTTGGTCGACATGACATTGACTTGAACCATAAATGGGGAGATAGCCACTTCAACCTACAACAACAAATTGGAGCTACTACTTTCATAGAATCCAACCACACAAAATTTCAAGTACACCATGTTTGCAGTGAACACAACCATACCACCCTCTATGTAGACTATAAAAAAACATACAATTTAGTTCTATCCTGGATCTAAGCAATAATATTTGCAACCACCACTTAAATTAATTATTCAAGGAGCTACATGAACTAGAAAGTCACACATCATAAATAAAATAAGGATTGCACTCATGAGTTCAACACCAACTCACTAGTCACCATTACTACTTCTTGCCCCTATAGGTGTTATTGCATTCAACATTCAAGCATCAAAAATTCATCGTTCCTAATACCAATCAAAGAAATGACCCCTCTACAATGATAAACATTTGCAACCTTCCAAGAAAACATGTACTTCATTCAATACATTTTGATAGATGAGATAAGCTTCATTGGGCCCAAGTTGATAGAACGAATTGACATGAGGCTAAGTGAGGCATTCCATAACAATAACCAAAAAATATTTGGAGGGAAATCAATCATTCTCTTTGGTGACCTAGGCCAACTACCACTATTCAGAGATATCTCCATGTATGCTTCTACTTCCTATTGAGGAACACTATGACAAACCTTCACAACAATGATAACATTCACAAGAATATTTTGACAAATTGGTGATGATCCTTCCCAAATTGGTTTTCATGGACTTCTCCCAAATCTCTGAATCACAAAGCCTACAATAGAAGATTTGCAAGTTCTAATTTCATGTTCAAGTTCCTCACCCACCTCTACAAAAAATTAGCTTTATCAAATGCCATACATCTATTTTCCAAAAAATAAAATGGTATCACTACATAATAAGTGTATTTTATTGTCTTTGGAAACACCTTTTGCACTATCCATTTCAAAGAAACTTAGTAGGTTATCATACTCAAATCTAGATGAATAAAAAATTCAAGCTAAGATGCTCTTCTCTATTGGTCAAGAAGTTATGTTTTGCTCAAATTTATGCCCTTGTTTTTGTAGCCAATCACACTCAAGTTAGAATATTCATAAACTAGAGGTTCTAGGGATCTGAATCATTTAGTATCTTGAAAATGGGTAAACCATTTTCCTAGTCGAGTCACCAATTATTATGACTTGTATAACCACCACATTTTCTTTTGTGTCAAAATAGGTCCCCCTTGTTTTTTTTCCTTTGTTGTTTTTGTTTTGTATTTGGGAGTTGTATTTTTCTTTCAAATCCTTATTTGTTTGGTTTTTTTGGGTTTAGGTTTTAGATTGGCACTAGCACTTGGTTCCATTCAATAGGTTCAAGTTCGGGTTTCTTCCCAATTTTGATCCCTGTGCTTTGTCTTTTTGTCTTTGTTTTGTCAGAATTAGGTTTCGGGTCAGAACTATCACCTTGTACTTTCCAAAGTGCGAGTTCCCATTTTCATTACAATCTTTCCCTCTATTTTTTGTCCTTATGTTCTTTTTGTCTATTGGAAATTAGGTTTTACAATGAAACCAAAACCAAGAACCTTTCCAAGGTTCTAGGTCTAGTTTTCATCCTAACTCTGATTTCTGACTCTTTGGTTTTCTTTGTGTGCTTCAAAATTGAGTATCAGACTAGAACCAAAAGTAAGAACCCTTCATAGGTTATTGTTCCAAGTTCCATCTAAATCACAATTCTTGCATTTGTCTTGCTTCTTGTTTGTCGAGTTTGGATTTCAGAACTTTCTCAAAACTTTGCACTTGTAAAGGTTCATGTGTTGAGTTCCTTCCCGATCTCAACTTCCACTTGCCTTTTTGTTTCATGTTGGTCTTCTTATGAGTTCCTTCCGAATCCTAAATTCTACTTTCCTTTGTGTTTCGTGGTGGTCTTCTTTTGAGTGCCTTCTTGACCCTAATTTTTGAACTACTACACATTAACGATAATTAATTTGCATGTGCAAACCAGTTTACATTCACGTTGCTTCTTAGTTTTCACTCATTATTTCTCTGTGTCTTCAATGGAAAGAGCTAGAGAAAAGCAGAGGGTTGAATAATTTAGAGTTTGAGGATTTCTCACTAGATATTGTCATATTTTCCATGATGATTTTTGAGGTAGGTGTTCTTTTTTTTCTTGCTTTCCTGTGTTTGCTTGCTTGTTTTCTCACTAGTTCATTTTTTTCTTTCATTTCTTGTTTTTGCATTTTTTCTTTGCTTGTTTTCTATTTTTCTTGAGCCTTTGGGTTCGTTTGCGTCCCTTTTCTATTGGGTTTTCTTTGTTTCCATATTTCCTATTGTTTTCTTTGTCTTTCGTGTTTGATTTTTCTTGTTCCCTTCATGCCCTAGTTTAGCTAGGGTTTTCATATTGATTGGTTCAACATTGTTCAAATTTCAAAAATATTTAAAGTTTCAACCATTGAGTCAAAACCCTACACTTTTCCACGTCTGATCTCTGAGGTAGAAGGAAATTTAGTTAAGTTTTAAATCAATGTATTATTAGGTTTTTTTTATTGTAAATATTTATCGATCCCAAAAGGATTTTAATGTTTAAGTATTAAAATAACTTTTACCACCTTCCTATTGATCATTATCTTGATTCGGATTTCTACAAAAGCTATGGGATCAAGTTTCAAGACTAAACCAACATAGGGCACCCTCACTTAGTTTAATTTCTTCACCTTGTTCTAACTCTAACTTTTGGCCTTCAGTCGAGATCGAATGTTGGAACCAAACCCAACATTTACCCAATTGATTAGTTTGGTGCCAAGTTCTAAGCTAAAACTGACTCTGAAATCTATATCAAAGGTCCAAATCAGAAGGGAACCTTGGCCTTTACTTTGCGGAGGGTCGCATTGATGAATTTTGTTTTGACTCTAATTTCTAAATTCTCTTCAGGATCACACTTCTTAAATAAACCTAACCCTTGACCCCATGCTGAGTTATGGTGCTAGATGTTATCTCGACTCCAACTTCCAACCTCTAGTCGGGATTGGAACTCGAGGTGAAATTTGAACTACTTTTGTTTGCAAAGTCTCAGTGTTGGTTCCCAACTCAATCTTAACTTTTGATATGTGTTTCTCTAAGGTTCTAATGTTGAATGTGATCTTGATCTCGATCCCTGATGGGCCTTTTGCAAACTTCGAGTGCTTAACACTAGCCTAATCTTGATGTCCAATAATATTATAAGAAGGGGTAGTGATGATCATGTTCCAAAACAAATCTTGATCCTGACTTCTAAAAATATAGACATATAAGGTGGAAAAGAACTTATTTTAGATCAAATGATTTTAATGAGAAATGTATGTGATGTCTAATCCTTTCCATTGCTCCTTTTTGTCTAATAGATGTAATTATTTTAAAGTTCAATTAAATTTCTTCATCAGAAGAAGATATTGGCACTAAAGAGGTGCAAGAGGAAGAAATGATACAAAGGGGACAAAGACCTAAGAAGTTGAAGCCAGAATAGCTGCCTCTAACAATGAAATATAAATATCAAGGAAATCTAATGCCTTCAAAGTTCGGGTCAGAAGTAATAAAGATAATGGACACATTGGTTGGCCATATTGGCCTAGAATAGTTTTTTAAAGATAATTTTGTAGAAGAGGTTAGTCCAAGAGCGAATAATATTGCTAACGCAAGCTTAGCATATATAGCTCAATCCCCATAGTTGTGCAATGTCCAAAGTTTATATTACTAGATACAAATGCATATAATCCAACTCAGAGAAGATGCATTAATTCTTGAGACAATGATATTATTGACTTGTCACTAGGGATGATGATACTACTCTTTGATTTGCCTCCTCATCCTAACCTTATAATCATGACCGAGGACCAAGCACTGGCACAATATCAAACAAATGTGGAGGGAAAAAGAAGTATATCAATAAGAGATGGTTAAAATCTAAGATTTCTATAAAGAAACTATTCACAAAGCCTAAGAGGTTTGATTTCTTAGTTGAATTAGGTGAAATTATTACACTATTATCCAAGGAATTTGGAAAGGAAGATTCACATGCTTTCAAGGACTGAATTTTCTCATTTATTTAGATGATTCTTTATGGAAAATAGTACCTGGATTGGGGACATGTGGTATGAAATGCAATCCACGATAAAATTACTAAATTAAAAGATACCAAGATATTCTATATGAGCTCTTATGTTATATCTTGTGCTGCTAGAATGGGGAATTTCCTAGGATTTACCCTAATGGGTGTGCTTGGAGAGGCAGATGGACATAATTAGGTCTTGAAATACTATGGCCAATTGGAACTCAAGAAGGAAAAAATATATTTCAGAAGAGTAAATGATGTCTTCTTGTATGTGGTGATCAACTGATGATGAGAGATGTAGGTTTTAGACTATCCAAAGAAATCATGGATTTTTTTTTAAGAATGGGGAAGTTGGTTCATTCAATTCTCCAAAACTACTCACATTAGAATATTTGCTTTTGGTAAGAATCCTTTCAATATGTCGAGATGTTGTAGTGATAAGATGATATTGATGGAATTATCCTAGCAGGAAGTTGAAGTAAATTCTAAGTTCTCAAAAAAACACAAAGTAAGGTGTCATTCTTTTCCTATGGAGCTAGTATTTTATTCATGCCAATAGTGGTAGCCAAGGTGGCAACAAAATATTTTTAGGATTGTAACCTGAAGTTTTATGAAGAAAGGAAGAAATTTGACCCAAAGGAGAAGATGAATGAGATATATGCTTCTTTGTTTCCCTATCATGAAGACCAAATTGAGGATTTGTTGGCCAACTTGCAAGCTAATTTGATGTCAAGAAGATAAGGTATGAAAGGTTGATTGTTCCCTAGATGAGGGAATTTAATATCAAGGATGATCTACCTGAAGGGTTGGAAAATTATGGTGTCCTCTTAGATCCTCAATATGAGGAAAATAAAATTGTAACCAAAGAACTAGAGCCCATTAATTGGATGGAGAAAGAACAGTTTGATATAAATAATATTTTTGAGGTGGTCATTAATAGGAGCATAAAATGGGTTGACATACGCCTTCACCGGCCACAAAGGAGGGTCACCAGGAAAAGGAAGGATTCATAGGTTGGACCAACCTCAGAGGCAATGGAAAAGAAGTACAAGAGGATAAAGAAGTAGTATTCCCAAGAAGAATAATTTATAATGAAGAAGCTTACAGAAGCCTTGGAACATGCTAAAGTTACTTATGAAGCTACTACTATGAGATTTATTTCATGTCTTAGTGTTAAACCCCTAGATACTATGTACCCTAGAGAAGAAGCTACCCATGAATATCCTTCTACTGCTCCTCCAAAAACTAAGGAAACCCCTTCCACTACACCTTCAACTACATAAATAGTAAATAAAGAAGGGGAAAAGCCTCTAGTAATTGATGTAATGGAATCACCCATCTCCTCAGACTCTGAGGAAACTCCATCCCATGAAGAGGAAAAGGGGGAAGATGAATACTATTTGAGGAAGAGGTTGAAGAAGAGGACATCGAATTGCAAGAAGGGAGCCTTTGGGATCAAGAGGAAATGAGCCATGTTTTACTTAAGGAGGAACAAAAAGAGATATTGGAAAGTGCTCAAAGGAAAGTTATTGTGGAGCTAGCCCATGAAGAAGAAAAAAAAGAACATAAGTTTGAGGAGGTAGCTCAGATAAAATAGATTCAATAGAAACAAAGAGATGAAGAAGAGATTTTACAGAAGGAATTGGAGATAAAGGAGGAAATAAAAGCTCAGAATAAAAAGATGGAACAAGAAAGACTACTGAAAGAGAAGGATGAGAAAAAAAAATACTTTTTTTGAGAAAATAGTGGAGACAATTCCTCCTACACCTCCTTCATCAACACCTCTAAGTACCCCATAGGTAAAACCTTAACCAAGTGCTCCTACATGGTTAAAACTAAATATGGAGAAAAGGAAGCAAATTCAAGCTCTACTAGTGAGCAGGGATGATATGGTGAAAGAGGTGGATAAAGTAAAACCCAAGAAGAAACCTAGAGCCATTCACTTTAAAAGGCTTACTGATGATGGGGAATTGGTTGTAGATATTGCAACTCCAAGAGTTCACAAGTATGATAGGGAGTTACAAGCCTCTAATTATCAAATCAATACCTTTAATTTGGGAAAGAAAATGATGACTCAACAAATGTACCTCATTTATATTGTGGCTACCTCCACCAAGTAAAGAATGATTAAAGAAAAACAAGACAAGGATGATATCAAAGCTTAGGTAGGGCAGATGAAATAGTGTTTGAAGGAGCTAACCACTGTAGACATGGAAAATATACATGCACCTGATTCTAATCCTACTAACATCATTTTGTCTTGAATCATACTCTCAGCTTATCAACACCTATCATCCCTTAATTAAATAAATCATTATTTATTTAATTAGATCTTTCTCCTCTGGTGATTAAATTAATAAATTTATTTTAATTAATCCTCAATCCCTCTTTAATTAAATAATTTATTTTATTTTATTAAGTCTCTAAAGTCCTCTTATTAAATTGAATAAATTAAACCTTATTTAATTTAATCTAACATTATTCCTCCTTAGTTAAATAAATCAAAATTATTTATTTAATTAATCATTTCCTCTCAATTTGATTTAAATCAATTCATAAATTTAAGTCTAAATTGTCAAATCATCTAATTATTCATTAAATTAATCAAAACCATGATTAACTTAATCCCTTTCATTAAATTTCTCTAGAGAATGCAAGTTGCGCAATAAATCAAATACTTTGATGTATTAATTCATCTCTATTTTCCTCACATAGCATCAAAAGGGAATATTCCCTCAAGTTTGAATTCAAAAATGCAAGTCGATGGGTACTTCCAACAAGGCATTCACTCCTCTTACATGTCCTTGTGCATTGAGCCAAGTGACATTAACTTCATTTCTCTTTCCCTCTCACATGTCACATTCAAAATTCAAATTTGAATCCAATGGAATTTATCATGCACATTGACCAAAATGTGCTTATTCCTCAACCATTCACATATTGACAAGTGGCACTTGGCCATTGGATGTTGAATGATCCCACATTGCCTATTTTCACTCTCTCTTCCATTTTGGAAATATATAAATGAGAGACTCTTCCTCTCATTCAAACATCCACAATTTGAGTAAACTTACTATACTCAACTTCATCCTCATCCATAATTCACATGCAAAGTTACTCTCTTCAATTGAGAACTAATTTTTCCCATTGCATCCAAGCATACCTCACATTTTCATATTTGCACCAAGATTATGCTCAAATCTCTTTGGAGATTTGACCATTTGCTCAATCAATCCACATTGAAACTCTAGGAATTGGGAAAGGGCCAATTGCAACACTCCATTTGCACCAATTCCCCCATGGTATCATCAATCTATTGGCTAAATTAGGATTTTCTTTTATATTTGAGTTTTTGTTTTTTTTTCCTAATAATAGTTTAAATAGGTGGATTTCATGGGGAATCTCTCACTCTTGTATGCATTTTGATCTAACACTAACAATGTTTGTCATCTTTGTGCAATTTTAGGTTTAGGGGTTCACAACCACCTCTACTTCTGAAGAGCCAACGCCAATAGAGGTACCTATTTTAATAAGCCAGAAAGAAGTTGATGATC
The DNA here is from genome assembly GCA_007115665.2 of Sequoiadendron giganteum. Classification (NCBI taxonomy): domain Eukaryota; kingdom Viridiplantae; phylum Streptophyta; class Pinopsida; order Cupressales; family Cupressaceae; genus Sequoiadendron; species Sequoiadendron giganteum. Next base: position 581,281,367 of record CM021107.1, read on the forward strand.
TAACTAAGATGAAATGAAAAGCTCAAATTCTTAATAATTGTTTCAATATTCTTAAGACAAAGATAGAGGAGTTGTTCATTGTGGACCATAAGTGTTATACTTAGGTGTGTGAGCTAGTCAAGTATCTAAAGGAATGTGCTCAGAAGTTATGGAAAGAGGAAGATAAGTATGGAGAATACATGCGAATGTTGAGGATTCTAAACAAGTTGCCTAGGGGAGACATAATTGAATATGGTATTTTGGAAGATCAATATTTGAGTTTTATTGATAAGTCTATGAATATATTGATATCCCTATTATAAATTCTCATGGAACATAAGAGGATCTTGCTCTAGGCTCAGAAATATATATTTGATCAAGAAGATGTTCTTAAAGGAATTTTTTCTGAAGCTACCAATAAGGAATCTTTATCAGGGCATAGATTGGTTTCCCTACAAGAAATATAGGATCGATGGAATAACTACTTGGAAGGGTTAAAAAAAGAGGTAGATAATGATGAAGGGACTCTTCTAGATAAATTAATGGAGATCAAATTAAATGTATATGTCACTAAGGATGTTAGTCAACTACAAGATATGTATGAACTGTTACCACTAAGGAATTTGAAAGGGAAATATTCAAAGTTGAATTGGTTGATGGACCCAAGGATGAGACTTTGGAGTAGATTTTCAGAAATAATGAAGAGTATTTCAAATAGGTTAAAGCAGCCAAATAAATGAAGGAATATTCTATTTTTGAAAAGGAATCTGATCAATAGAAGTTAAATTTCTAGGTGTCCCATTAACAACAAATCCAAGTCAACATTGACAACATCTCCAAATCAGCATTGACATCAACTCTAGATTAGCTCTGACAAAAACTCCAAATCATTGTTAATAGAGCAAGAAGGGGGATTATTTTTTCTAGTACTTCAACAATTTCAGTAGAGTGAAGACTCAAGTTCAACTGGAAGCACCCCCTATAATTGTGGATCTGGGCTCTAATTTATGGATCATAATTTTTGAGAGGAGGAGATAGTGTTTTAATTCTTTCTATAAGTTTGGAAATTCTCCTCATTGTAAAGGTCGGCAAATTGAAGTCAGATTTGCAGCCTAAAATTTTCACATTATTTTTACAATTTTATGCAAACGCTTAGACACTTTTTACAGTTAACTGTAAATAGTTAAATTTTAGAATTTTCTTAGTTAATGATGATGTTAATAGACAATGGTTTTATGTACGCCAATGGATCTTGTTGTGCATAATTTTTTCTTAATTGGTGAAAATCAATAGAAGACATTGAGTTCAAAACCATCTATTATATTATATGTGGGTGTTATATTCTTATTATTTGTTGATTTGGAAAGTTTCTATGACAAGTTGAAAAAAAAAAATTATTGAAATAATTCTAAAAAAATGAAATGCAAGTATGTTTTTTAAATCAACACTATGAATGGGTGTAATTTGCATGATTATTTGTGAGTTATTCTATTTATTTGTTTAGCCTTTACTAAAATGCTTGATACAAAAGTTGCACGTCTGAATTTGGGAAAATGTTTGTTCACATTTTTCTATTCTAAAAACCAATTATCTATCTTTTTTCTATTTATTTAAAACCCCCTGCTAGAGTATTTTGAAATGGTCGGTTTGTTACATTGTTTAACCATTGAGTGATTCTACACAGTTGAGAACTGATTACCAAGACCTTGGAAGATAGATGATTTGATATTAGTTATCATTTTCAACAGAAGTAGGATACAAAAAAAATTCTTAATGTTTGTTGTGTTATTTTGACCATTAACAATGCCTTTATCACATATTTTTTTGTTCCACTTGAAGATTCCATTAATTGGCCTCACACCAATAATGTTCAAAATATCTATATTTCCCTTAAGAGGTAAGCCAAAGGGTCAAGCCTACCAGCAACCCCTCTTTTTCCCACCAAGCTATTAATCGTATTAAGGTCCACTATGAGAACCCAAGGAAGTAGAGGGGCAAGAGAAATTACATAATTCACATGAGACCAAAGCTAATATTTTCCAAAAATATCAATAGGAGCATATGCATTAGTGAAAAGATAAGTTTCACTAGAGACCAAACTAGAACCAACCATAGAAATAGAAGAGTGACTCGAGATCCACTAGAGATTAAAACATTTCCATGGATTCTAAAAGAAAGAAACACCACCATAATTACCATGAGCTCCAACACACTAACATTAACTATAAGCCCAAATATTGGGAGATCTATTCAACAAAACATCCGCAATCAGCTTAGTTTCCTAATGAAAAACAATATCGAGAGAATGAGAATCAATCAACTCATGAATAACCTTTTTGGGGATGGTATTCATACCCCTCACATTCCACAAAATAACTATCATTTATGGGGATCTAAAAATTAAGATTCAATGGTCTTCACTAACCCAAAATCCACAAGATTCTCTCCAATAAGTTTAACCTTCTCATGGTTTGTCTTAGTGGAGGCCCTTTTTTGAGGGATCTCTTTTATAGACCCAAAACATGTCAAATTTCATTAACTTTCCCTAAATACAAAATATCCTTCTCCTAAGAAGGACATGACTTGGAAAATGCTCCCACAATATTTGGAACTAAAACCCCACTTGGTTCTAGAATAACTTGAAATATGGAGGATAAAATTGCATCCACCTATCCATCTTGTACACCCACCAGAAGAAAATTATGAGAATAATTCTCTTTGACTTCTAACAATGCCACTTCCAAAGACCCAACACTAGAAGGGATCTCAACCCCTTCCTCCTGGAAAATGTCCTTTAAAGTACAAAAATGATTATATACCACCTCACCTTATTTATCCTTGAGGTTTATCAATACAAGGCTTGATAGGAATAAATCTCTCCTTATCTATAGCCCCTTCAACCATAAGAGCCTTTCATTTATTGTTCTTAGGAATAGAGATAGAATTAGCATTAGTTGCAACAGATGCTTGATTGAACTTAGGAAATTTCCTTTGTATGTTCCCATACTCATGATAGAGCTAACATCTAAAAGGGATGGTTTCAAAGTCAAGATATTGCATCAATGAAGAGGAACCAATTAAAATTTCCATAGAATCTAGCAACGGGTAAGTCAAATTAATTTCAACATAAATACAAGTATATTCAATTACCTTTTGGTCTTAATTTTGTTGGCATGATCCAATTGATTTTCCAATTAAGAAAGCTATCATATGAAAAATGTCACTCCTCAAAAACTCCAATGGAAGCCTTGGAATATGAACCTATATGAGAACCTTTGAAGGGATCTCCTTAGCTAAATTGAACCCCAAATTCCAAGGCTCCATGAAGAGACCAACTTGATTATTGAAGTAGGGACCTCCTTCAAAATCCTTATTCTTGTTTACCATCCATGTGAATACAACCATAAAGTAATTTTTGGAAGCCAACATTAACTCCATATCTCCTTCAAGGCTTCAAATCCACCAAATCCAAGATTCCAACATAGGAAAAGAAAGGTGAAAACCCATGAATTTACAAATCAAAACATTATTTCTCAAGTACTCAACATCTTAAAAGATAGGAATATGGTTTAATCCTTAAGATAGGGTGTTCAAGGCTTCTTTACAAACACTCATTTACTTTCTTGATTCTAGGAACACCATTCATGGATTTTGAAGCCACACAAGTTGATATTTTACTATGCAACTCCAAGGTCTGTGCATGCAAAAAAGAAGATGGATCTGCCATATCTATGTATTAATAGATCACCACATTTGAATGTTCATCATATCTATCCATCACAAACCAAGCCAAAATATAGAAAATGGAAGCCATAAAAGGGGAGCCCAAATTCCCTAACCCTGAAGCATAAGAGCTTGAAACCCGAAGAAGATTAGATACATTCACACAACCCAAGGATAACCCTCATGCAACTAAAATTAGGGAAAATAATAGAAAGGAGGAAAATAAACAAATTTAAGCAATCAAGAACCCCACCCTAGTTAGAACACCTTACCATAGGCACAAAACACCCCAAACTACCCCCCATGAAATAAAATAAAACCTAAGCAAAGAGAGAATGAAGCAGAATGAAACAAACCACCTTGATCTACCCACCCCTATGCATGCACAGGAAGATACTTACATTTAGGTAATTCTTATTATAGGCTACACACACACTTACACAAACCCAACACCTGCACCATCCTAATCAATCACCCCACATTTATTTCACTATATCGTCTTAAACTTAAATATTTCCTTATAAACTATGATGTTGAGAGATTTTTTTGGAGGTGGAATATTGATTATAGCATCAATTTAACATTTTTCCACCTCAATACCATTATGAAAATAATTAACTTCAATAGCTTTCCACTATCAAGACCAAACACACAATTATGAGGATTCAAGTGCATGTTATATTTATGAATTCATTCAAAAATTTATAGAGTATTTTGGCATTATCCTAATGCAAAAAAAATTGGCCAATATGTCATCAATATAGTCCTCCAAGATGTTGTGAATAAATTTGTGAAGTCATTCATAAAGGAGAATAAAGCATGGTCTGTAGTAGACTCAATGATCATATCAATTTTAGGAAGAGGAAAATCATCTCTTAAAGAATCTTTTTGACATAATGAGAATCAGTGCACATTCAAATATGATTGTTGGGTTTATTAATAACAACTATATTTGATATCCAATGAATTGTCAATAGGGAAGATAAATCCATCTTGTAGAATATTCCCAATCTTAGCCTTAACTAAAAATGCCACCTTTGTATTCATTTTTCAAATATTTTTCTTAGGAGCTTGGCATAAAAATGCAATATGATATTATGTTTCACTGCCTTAGGATCAATACCATGCATCTCTGAGTATGACCAAGAAAAGAGTTCAGGAAATTCATTTAAGAGAGTAGAATTTTCATGTTTTTTCATTATATTCAAGGTATTTCCCAATTAACATAACCTTCTAAGGGATATTCAAGTCCATCAAGACATCGACAATATCTCCAAAAATAAGAGTACTACAATCTAGGACATCGGGTGAATGAGGGTATTATTGAGGAGTTTCTTGAAAAATTGAGGTGTCATTTAATAAAAAAAAATCTTTCCCAAAGCATTCCTCAATATTTAAACAATAAGGAAATTTGTGATCATGATGATATCAAGGCAAGTGTTCATAAAATCCCAAGAATTCATCCAAGGAATCATCGATTGAGAAGAAATAAATTGAATGTGTACTAGAAGTAGGACTTGTTTCTATCATTTTAGAATGGATTAGATTAAGTGCTGATCTTGAAGGATTTTAAGATTGAAGTATCATATTTTCATTAAAGTAGGTTTGGCAAGAGGCTTTTGTGGGTTTTAAAGGGTGGTAGCCAAGACTAGTCATCAAATCTTGTGAATTATGCTCTATGGGGATCTAGATACCTTATTCATTTATACCACAAAAATTATCTTTGTACTCAAATTGAGAGATCTCAAAACTTCGATCATAAATAGATGACATTTTTGTTGAAGATGGTGGATAAGAGTTAGTGGCATCATAAAAATATAGGTATAACTAGAATAAATTGTCAAAGTAGAAGAATTTGTAGTGTTGAGTTTACATATTTGTAAAGAATAATTAAAATATTGTCTAGATACCACCAAAACAATATTTGGCTCTTCAAGATTTGATACTGAGATTTGATACTCTTCAATAAAATAAGGTGTAAAATCTAACAAACATCAATCTTCACCATAGAGCATAATCATAGGTGATTTACAATCAACAATATCATTATCATTGGAAGGAAATGGTTCCACTTTTAAATATTTAATCAAAGAACTAAGAGATTTAGAAATTAGGAAGTTGATTTCCATATCAAATTCTAAGAAAATTTCTAGATTTTGATCCACTTACCCAATATAAATCTTGTTATTGTAAACAAAATTCATTGTATGGTGAAGATTTAATGGGATTCACCCCATGGTATGAATCCATGATCTACCAAGAAGAATTATTGAATGCACAAGATAATTGAGAGGGGGAGTGAATTGGTTTTAACTTAAAAATTCAAAACCCTCATACACATTCAAATCCACATTCATTCATTAAACCCTTAAATCCGTTATGATGATTTAGCATGAAAATTAAATAATAGAAACTAAAACAACTTAACACCAGACATAAGAAAACACCATATTTATGTGGAAAACCCAAGAAGGGAAAAACCATGGTGAGGATTAGCTCATAATATAATTATTATCAACATCTAATATAATAGGGATCCTTTCCCAAAGAAAGAAAGGCTCACTACTAGAATAGAAAGGAAGATAAAGTAGAAATGTTACATAGAGAAAATAATATCAATGCAACAAGGAATCCACCACAATGTTTTCAAAACCTTCATAGTCTGATTGAAGAATTGTAGTCACCTTCTTTTCACTCTATATAGTAAACTAACACATAAAATATGGCAGTGCACTTCTCAATTTCATACTTTAACAATCTATGATTCACATAATTTTCATCTCTTGCATCTATCTTGACATCCTTCAACAACTCAACTCAAAATTATATTGTCTTCAACCTTGAAACCCTTCTCCAAGGTCATATATACACATCAACCATGTAAATTCAAATTAGGCTAGCACCAAAACACTTCTATGGCAGATATAAGTGAAAGAAAATCAAAATACATCTTAGCTAGGACCCATATCAACAACACCATGCTACAAAAATCTTCTTCAAATAATAATTATTCCTCACAAGTAGTGTAAACACCAATTCGATCGTTACTTGTGCAAAAACCATTAATATTTTAATTACACACTTCCTTAAGTCTAAGGATGACTTGTGAACCACACATCATGCTTGAACATGATCTAGAATATTCCTCAAACATCCTAAAATCCAACAAACTCCTTCACAAAAACTTACACTTGAAGAATTTACACACACAACACACTCAAACAGTTCTATTATACACTATAACCTAAGAAACTAACTTCCTTGGATCCAAACCATGAACCAAATTGACTGATCAAAGATACCAATACTATCAACACTCCCTTAGATCCTCAAGACCTAAAACACAACTACAGAGAAATACGAAGCAAAGAAATTTCTCCCAAACACCTCTACAATGCACAGTTCACACATTGGATGGATGGGATGAGAATGATTAGGACTATAAGGTCCTTTGATCACTCTGCAAACCCGAGAGTTGAAAGGAGACTAGGTGAGTCAATTTTTAGGGTTAACTCTATGTCTTGGATAACTCTCTATTAGAGGATAAAAGCTCGATTTCAGGATGATAGTGTGCCATGCTAGCATCTCTCAAGTGTGTTTGTGTTTGTATGGACAAAAAACTAGGGAGACAAGGTCTAACCTCTAAAAGGCAAACTAACAACCCAATTACGATTTTCAAAAGGTGTAGAATAATACAATGAAATAAGAAACATAAAGAAGAATGTGATAAAGAAATTAAATTATTACAATGGTGATGAAGATGATAGCTCCAAGATCTCTCCACCAACACACAAAAAGGGAAAATTTTGGGGGGCTATTTGGGGGTCTGCCTCAGTCAAACCCTCGTTTTGGTGTTTCCACCTCCATGAACAACCATGTTTGCAATGTTGTAGAAAAAATATGATAAAGAAGGAAATACAACCAAAGTACACCAAATAAACTACAAAATAGTACGTCCTAACTCAACCAAATGATAGATGTTATGAATGAGGAGCTTACCACCTTCGTCCAAAGCACTCAAGGCTAGTGGAGGAGAAAGATGAGAGGAACTAAAGCCTTTTTTCTAATGGATTCATCCTATGCTTGCTTTATCAAAGTGATGAACTGATAGAATGTTGTTATGGAGTGTGAGATGTTGCTACAAAGCTTGTGGATGAATGATAGAATGTTGAGAGATGCTCCAGAGATGGCCAAAAGATGAAAATGGATGAATGAATGAAGAATATGAAGGAAGAATGGAAGAAACAACCATTTTTAGGTCAGCCAGCCAAAGGGAAGCATTACACTTTGACTTCCAATAGGAAGTGTAACATCTCTATAGACTCCAACCACAAGACTCTACCAGGGACATAAGCATGTCGCGTGGATGTTTTCATTCCACGTGGGTGTCCCTGATAGAAACGCCTCCACCAACACTCAAAATAGGCACCAAGTGTGATGTGAACTGCAGGATTATGTGGAATTAAGCCTCCACCTTCGGTTTTCTAAAGTGGAGAGGGGTAAAAGGGTAATTTTCATAAGGGGTGAAAATTCTCTCCTTTACAAGTCCATTAAGAGATTAGTTACACTAATAATTGTAGTTGATCTATTAATTAGAGATGTATCAAGATATTGGTTCAACCTCATCCTAAAGGCACTTGTAAAAGAAGAAACATTGTGTTGATAAAAATAAACCTTAATTAATTACATTCACATACATTATAAAATCAATAGGCCTTTAACATTGAGGATAAATATAGATCCGCTTCTCAAAATACCTAAGAGGTATGTTTCCATCATACTCAAGTTCCAAGAATTCCTATGACATATTCTTAGAATGGATTCGCTCTAGGTTTGTATCATAACCACAACAACTGGGATTGACATTAATGATATCAATGACTTATCTAGTACCTTTTGTTTTATCACTTGGGAAAAATATCATTATTTACACATTTATTAAGGAATTAAAAAAAATCATTTTGTACTATATGTTGTTGATTTATTAATATAAGTTAGGTTGTGTACTTGATAAGAGAATGTGTTGGATTCATTTAAGTTTATTAGGGAAATTCAAGAACCATTGTAAGTTCTCTAGTTAGGCCTTGGTGTCCATTTAATTGACATGACAATTTGTATTCAAGTATTTTGAATTGTAAGATAGTCTTGAGTGAAATGCTTTAAGATTGTTATATTATTTAGAGATAAGGTTCTTAATTTTTTTTATTTCTAATTAGGATAAAATAATTCAGTGTGTGGTGATATGGGTGGGCTTAAAATTTGTAATTTTTTTATGTAGAATTGAATTTAATCTAGGTTTTAATTGAAATCTATTTGGTTGCATTTATTTAGTGATCCTAGATCATTTGATATATTTAATTCTATGTTAGAAGTTTCTACATTTTGGTGAAATTCACATGAAGTGAATAACATTAGATTTATTAATACTTCAAATTAATTTACTAGTTTCACTTGTTTAGATGTTTCCAAATTATATTATTTACTGATCATGCACAAGAACTATAGATAGATAAATACATTCTAGATCACTTGTAAATAGTTGTTTTAAATTTATTTTCAGTATTACTATTCTATATAGATATCAAAATAAGAACCTCATTGCTTCTTTAGGTACATCATGGTAGATGCACTGATTCCACCTCAAGAACTATTTTCATGGACTAATAATGAGATTGAGATATTAAGAGTTTCTCTATATAATGGTACCAATACATGAATATATAAGGACACTTGCAAGTCCATATTAGAAATGCTAGAGAAAATCAGAGATAAGATTCAAGACACAAGTGCATATTCCCTTGAAGTCGTAGTTTCCATTATTTCGCACATGAAAAAAGAAGTTTATGGTGATGTTTCCCTTTCTCATATTCAGGGTTTGGTGATCAAAGAAACCATTAAACCCTATTTTTTTCCATACTATCAAGAAAAACCTAAGGTGAGGGCATACTAGGTTACAAAATTTTTGGATGGTGCTATGGCCGCTCTGATCTACCCTTAGTTTCTTGCAACCCATGGTTGTTATCCAAATGATAACTAAATCCCTTATATTTTACACAAAAATTATATGTTGAGTTTCATTTTTTTGGATGATGTGGTTGTGTTGCTGATATGTGGTTGTCATTGATGTCAACACTATTAGAATTGGTTAGTTTGAAGGTTGTATATGTCGAGGAGATTGAGAAAATTGTAATAAATATATTATAGGCAGCCAGTGAAGTTGAGAAGGTCAGAGTGATGGAAATTTATGTACATTGAGTTTCAGGTGTCACACACTAAAGGGTTTGTTGTTTATCTTATCTAGTATGATTTTTGAAATTTTTAATGGTATGCATCAAGAAATAAGGAAGTTAGGAATTTTTGTGTTCCTATAGTCACCCTATTACTATAGCACGTGTTCTTGGAAGAAGAGGATAAAATCTTGGAAATTTCAATTGTTGTGCATGTTGATGTGATGTTCATGGATGAGTCTAGATCATGCTCTATACTTGTTGTATGTCCACATTGTTTGGTGTGACCATGATCGGAGATTTTTCTAATGTGTGCTTGAGTTTTCATGTTCTTAGCCGACATGATGGTGGACATGTTGCAGATCCATGAGGATTAATATTTTAGTATTTTGCATGTTCAAGGAAGTTTATTTAGTTCCTCACTATGTTGTGACCAACTTAGGTTGGTGTGCATTAAGATTTTTTCATGCATTAAGGCCGACAGTTGTAATTTATTCTTTATTCCTGGTCAACAGAGTTGTTGATATAAATACGTATAGCGGATATATAAGAGCAAATGTCTCTTTATTGTAAATGTATGATCAATGTATGTATGTGAAATATATGTGTGAATAAATATCAAATCATTCAAGAGCATAGCAGAGTGTGAAAGAGATTGAGCATAGTGTGAAGGCGTTTGAGTAGAGTGTGTAGAAGTTTTTTTGTGCCTAACAGAAACTATCATCAGGATTTTGTAGAAGCTAATTTCTTAGTTCAACCTCATCAGATGGATTTAATCTGATTATTTTATGTAAGAAAGTGAGCCTTCCTCTGAGTAGTGAGCTCTAGGTAGTGTGCCTGAATTCATGTGTGTTCCCTATTCATTTCTTTCATTATACTTATAATAGGGTGTAATCTTGTGGACTAACATCCACTATTCTTTTTCCCCTAATAGGGTTTCCACATATAAAAATCTTGGTGTTCATGTGTCTTTGATGTGTTGTTGATTTATGCTTCCATTGTTAATTATTATATTGGAGATTAAAGGTTGTTTAAGGTTAAATAAGCTTAATTTTTGTAACAAGTGATTCACCACCCCCCACCCCCCTCTCAATTGTCTATCCTTTTTTTTCAAAAATTGGTATCAAAAAAGGTTCCTCTGAAGGGAAAGATTAACACCTTGAGGTGATCCGAGATGACATCTTACAAGAAGGATAGCCCTAGATTTGATGGAACAAACTACTCTCTATGGAAAATCAAAATGGGATGTCATTTGAAGTGTATTTGTGAGCCTTTATAGAAGATTACAAAGAATGCATATACTATTCTGCAGAATGGTCCCTCTACTGCTGATGAAATCAAATAACCTAAAACAAATATTATGGCCATTGAAGCATTGTTGAGTGCTTGGATAGATTCAAAGATGAAAACTATGATAGGTTTCAAGACTGCACATGAGATCTGGAAAAAATTGGAAACACTGTATGAAGGTGATGCACTAGTGAAAGTTGCTAAGCTATAGAGTCTAAAAGGCTAGTGGGAGGACATGAAGATGAGTGAAGATGAGAACATCCTCTCTTTCTCTCAAAAGATAAATGAACTAGTGATGAGCATTAGATGTGTCAATGGAGTCTTGGATGAAGAAGATATTGTGGCTAAAATACTTAGATTTGTGCCTCCTTCCTACAAAATAAAATCTCATGCTATTGATGAACTCGGGATAGTGACAAATGTGACAAGAGACATGCTGATTGGAAAAATTTCTTCCTTTGAGTTAAGTGAATTTGGTGAATCTACTCCTAAGACCGAATTTGCATTCAAGGCTACTATATCTAGGAAAACAAAGCAAAGATATGATCTGGAAGAGAGTTCTAAAAATACATTCAAGTATGAATATGAGATGAAACAGGTTGAAGATGAAGAAAAATAATTAGAAGAACTAGAAGCATTGATTGTGAAAAGAGAAACCAAAGGTCATGGTAAGTATAAAGGAAAATTACCTATCAAATTTTTTTCTTGTAGTAAAATCGGTCATTTTGCATCAAGGTGTCCTGAAAGAGTGTCTAAGTATAAACCTGATAAGACTAGATTTCAAAAGAAATTTTATTATATTGAAGAAGGTGTTACTAATGATGAATCTGATAAAGAAATTGGAAATGAAGATGAATGGGTATTCATTTCAATCAAAGAAAATGGTCAGGTGTCCACTAAATCTACTATTAATGTGAATGTTGAGAAGGCTCTTGCAGAAAAAATTGAAGAAAAGGATGAGTGGGTAATTGACAGAGGATGCTCACATCATATGACTGGTGACAAAATCAAGTTTGTAAGATTGGAAAACTATGATGGTGGTGTTGTAATATTTGGAGACGACACTTCTGGTGTGATTCGTGGTAGAGGCACTATTTATTTTGGTGGTAAACATAATATTGAGGATGTTCTTTATGTAGAAAGCTTAAAACATAATTTTTAAAGTGTTGGACAAATGGTAGAAAAGGGTTACAATCTTTAGTTCAAGGATGGTAAGTGCAGGATACGAGGAAGTTCTAAAAATGTGATTGCTTTAGGTACAAAGACAAGAGGTAATATTTTTCACTTAAGTGTTGCTAGTGAAAATTGTTTAATTTCTCAAGTTGATGTAAGTTGGTTATGGCATAGGAGGTTGTGTCATGTGAATTTTGATAACATTGTCAAAATAAGCTCTTTTGAAGTTGTCTGAGATCTTCCTAAGTTAGTGAATCCTACTAACACTATGTGCAAAGAATGTTTGATGGGAAAGCAAACTACAAATTATTTACGGAGAAATTAGTATAACTCTGATGGAGTACTAGAATTGGTACATACTGATCTATGTGGTCCATCAAGAATCCAAAGTCTTCAAGGTTAAAGGTACTTTATGTTTCTTATTGATGATAACTATAGAATGATATGGGTTGCTTTCTTAAGAGAAAAACATGAAGCATTGTAAAAGTTCAAAAGCTTAAAAGATATGGCAGAGAATGAGACAAGCCAAAAGATCAAATTCTTAAGGTTAGATAGATGTGGTGAATTCACTTCCCTAGAATTCAGTTCTTTCTATGAAGAGCATGGAATCCAAAGAGAACTATCTGCTCCTCGAACCCCTCAACAGAATGGAGTTGTTGAAAGAAAAAACATAACCATTCTAGACATTGGTAGAACCATGATGCTAGAAGAAAATGTTACTTATTTCTACTGGAGAGAAGCTATAAGAACTGTTGTGCATATCATTAACCGAGTAAATGTCAACAGTAATTCTAGTAATACCCCTTTTGAGCTATGGTTTGGTTATAAGCCTACTGTCAAATATTTCAAAAAAATTGGAAGCAAATGCTACATCAAGAGAGATGATGATATAGGAAATTTTAATGCTATAAGTGATGAAGGAATCTTTCTAGGTTACTCTTCTAAGAGAAAATATTTTTGGTGCTTTAATAAAAGGTTGAAGAAAATGGTTGAAAGTGCAAATGTCAAAGTTGATGAAGATATTGATAGACCATCAAGATGTAGTGGATATGATTCAGATGACCGACATGAAAGTACTAACAATGGAAAGAATTTTCAGACATAGAATAACCCTCAAATTGTTTCGGTGAACCAAGGGAATCAAGAAGTAGAAACTAGAAAAAGTGCATAAGAAAGAACACAAGAACAAGAAGTTAGAGGAAGTCCTAAAGTTCCAACGTATGTAAGGTGAAATCATTTTGGTAGTCAGATCATAGGAGATAAGAGAAAAGGTGTGAAAACTAGAAGAATAATTTTAGAAGAGTATTGTCTAATTTCCAAAATTGAACCTCGCAATATCAATGAAGCATGCAAAGATGAATATTGGATGGAAGCCATGAAAGAAGAACTAATGCAGATAGAGAAAAATGATACATTGGATCTTGTTCCTAAACCTTAGAACAAAAACGTGATTGATACCAAATGGGTGTTTCAGAATAAGTTGAATGAAAAAGGTGAAGTGGTCAGAAACAAAGAAAGACTAGTTTGCAAAGGGTACTCATAGATGGAAGGTATTGATTTTGGAAAAAAAATTTCCCCTATTGCTAGAATTGAAGCTATAAGATTATTTCTTTTTTATGTTGCTTTCAATAATTACAAAGTTTATTAGATGGATGTAAAGTCAGCATTTCTAAATGGTGAGTTTGAAGAAGAAGTCGATGTTGAGAAACCGGATGGATTTCAACTGACTGACAAAGAAAACATGGTATGTCGACTGAAGAAATCTCTATATGGACTTAAGAAATCTCCTAGAGCTTTGTATGCTTGATTGGATAAATACTTGTTGAATATTGGATTCAATAAAGGTACTGCTAATAGAAATCTATATTTCAAGTTGGATCAGAATAAAGAGTTGATCATTGAAGTCTTTGTTGATGACATTATTTTTTAAGGTGATGATGATTTGTGTATGAATTTTGATGATGAAATGAAAAGTGATTTTGAAATGTCAATGATTGGGGAATTGAAATTCTTTTTAGGATTATAAATCACTCAGTTAGAAGATGGAATCTTTATATCCCAGTCCAAATATGTAAAAGAGTTACTGAAATGTTTTGGCATGGAAGACTCAAAGCCAGTTGGTAAACCTATGGTAACTAGATGCAAACTTACACAGAATGATGATTCTCATAAAGAAAATCAAACAAGATACAGGACAATGATTGGTGGGTTATTCTATTTGACTCAGACCAGGCTAGATATAATGAATGTTGTATGCATGGTTGCTAGATATCAAGCTGACCCAAAAGAGTCTCATGTGACTATTGTGAAAAGAATCTTCAGATACCTGAAAGGGATAGATGACTTTGGTCTTTGGTATCCTAAGGATGATGGATCTTATCCTAAGCACTTTTACTGATGTAGATTGGGCAAGAGATGTAGATGATAGGAAGAGTAATAGTGGTGGTGCATTCTTCTTGGGAAATAATTTGGTATCTTGGCTAAGAAAAAAGAAAAAATTTGTTTCCTTATCTACTACTAAGGCAAAATACATTGTTGCTGCAAAAAACTGTCTTCAAGTATTATGGATGAAGTAGATCTTGAAAGATGTCAGAATTGAGTATCAATAACCCATTGCCATATTCTGTGACAACTCAAGCACCATAAATATTTCTAAGAATCTAGTGTTGCATTCAAAGACAAAGTATATATCCAACAAATATCACTTCTTGAGAGATAAAGTAAGTGACAAAGAAGTTAGACTGGAGTATGTACCTACAAAGGAGAAAATTGTAGATGTCTTTACTAAGCCATTTCCTAAGGATACTTTTGAGTACCTCAAAGGAAAGTTAGGGGTGATTTCCCCTCCTAATCAGAACTAAGTGATGTAGGTCTTTGCATCAGTCCGTGAATTCATAGAATATCTTATTTCAAATTGATGTTGTGGTGACTACTACTCAAGGGGGTAGTCAGATGTGCTAAATATGAGGATAATAGCATGTGTACCGTTTCCATTGATGTCAAAGGGGGAGAATAAAAATGTGAAAAAATCTTGAAGTAAGGGGGAGAAGAGTCAAGAAAGGGAGAAACGAGCTATGAGAGGAGAACCGTAGATCAAAGGGAGAGAAGTATGTGAACAACCAGTTGTGTTGATGATATTATTTTTCACATCATGTATTGCCATCAATGCCAAAGGGGGATATTGTTGGATGTTGCAGTTGTGTTACTAATATGTGGTTGTCATTGATGTCAACACTATTATCATTGGTGATTTTGAAGGTTGTATATGTCGAGGAGATTGGGAAAATTGTAATAAATATATTGCAGGCAACCAGTGAAGTTGAGAAGGTCAGAGTGATGAAAATTTATATACTTTTATTTTTTAGGTATCATGCACTAAAGGGTTTGTTACCGAGCTTATCTAGTATGTTGTCTAAAAGTTTCAATTGTACACATCAAGAATTGAGGAAGATATGAATTTTTGTGTTCCTACAGTCACCCTATTAGTATAGCAGGTGTTCTTGGAAGAAGAGGGTGAAATTATGGAAATCTCAATTGTTGTGCATGTTCTTGTGATGTTCATGGATGAGTCTAGATCATTCTATATCCTTGTTGTACGTCTGCATTGTCTAGTGTGACTGTGATTGGAGATTTTTCTTATGTGTGCTCAAATTTTTATGTTCTTGGGAGACATGATGGTGGTAACATGTTGCAGATCGATGAGGATTAATATTTTACTATTTTGTGTGTTGGAGGATGTTGATTTAGGTCCTCACTATTCTATGACTGACTTAGGTTGGTGTGTATCAAGATTTTTTCATGTATTAAGGCCGACAAATGTAATTTATTCTTTATTATTGGTCAATAGAGTTGTTGATGTAAATCAATATAGCGGATATATAAGACTGATTGTCTCTTCATTGTAAATGTATGCTCAGTGTATGTATGTGAAATATATGTGTGAATAAAGATCAAATCATTCAAGAGTAGAGAAGAGGGTGAAAGAGATTGAGGAGAGTGTGAAGGAGTTTGAGCAGAGTGTGTAGAATTTTTTTCGTGCCTAACCAGAACTGTCATCAGGCTTTTGTAGAAGCTAATTTCTTAGTTCAACCTCATCAGATGGATTTAATCTTATTATTTTATGTAAGGCAGTGAGCCTTCCTTTGAGCAGGAAGCTCTAGGCAGTGTGTCTGAATGCATGTGCATTCCCTATTCATTTATTTCATTATACTTCTAATAGGGTATAATCTTGTGGACTAACATCCACCGTGGTTTTTCCCCTAATAGGGTTTCCACGTATAAAAATATTTGTGTTCATGTGTCTCTCACGTGTTGTTGATTTATGCTTCCATCATTCATTATCAGATCTGAGATTAAAGGTTGTTTAAGGTTAAATAAGCTTAATTTTTGTAACAACTGATTCACCCCCCCCCACCCCTCTCAGTTGTTTATCCTTGTTTTTCCAACACATTTGGGCCTCAAAGTCAAGTATTGTGACCTTGAAGGATATATTGGTTAGGGGAATGGTATTTTTTCTGATAGGGACCCTTATCATCGAGTAGATTGGGTAGCCCCAGTGTATAGGGCATTGTTTGGTGAAAGGTCTCCTACAATATCCCCAATCCTGGCCTCCTCAACAAATTAGGTTGTCATGTCTTCCTAAAGGGAAGCAATTGACAGTGTCAAGGATATTATAGTTATTTCCAAATTGGTATTTGATCAGACATCCATAATCCAAACCTTCATTTATAGTACAACATAGCAACACTGATTGTGATCCTTATGCTATGGCGAGCATCCCTAAACCCATAGAACTGGATGTTCTTATAGGAGATATGGTATGAGGTACTTTAACTTGTTTGGTTGAGGATCTCTTGGAGGAATGTGCCTTCATCAAATCAAAGCTTGGGATATCTATAGACTAGGTTAGAGGTCATCCAGGTATATCTTTTTATTCACATTCAGGATCCCATCATTCTCATCACCCTAGGATTGTACCAGTGCACATCAAGATCCACCTAAAGATCATTCAATTTATTCACAAGATACTTATCCTTCAACGAGTGTTGGGCATCATTATATGTCTAAGGGCCTGGATTCATTTGTTCTGGACAGGATCCGATCTACAAATTTTATGGATTTATTGATGTGTTTAGAGTCGTCATTAGTGTCATCTTAGCAACTTAGTCCCCTTCACTCATCATTACCAATACATGTGAGGGAGACAAATGTATATCATGACACAACTCAAACAACTCATTTGGATGATTTAGTGGAGGTGATCATTGTAGAGGGATTATATCTTGTGCCACCTAATACATAGGTACATGTGTATCTATATGTATGTGTGCATGTGCATGTTCAATTCAATTTTAAAAATATATTTAAATTTAAGTTTTAACTAAATGATATATATATATTATAGATGGAGATACCTCATGTTACTCCTAGCCTGAGGTTAGATCATATGCGTCAGTGTGATTTGGTTGATTATACTATTGTGAGTGGACATGTGAGTTTTAAATGATTATATGTATATATGTACATACTTATATATCTATATTTATACATACATTCTTAAATAACTATATATATAATGCATTTAACACATTATGTACAATTTTATCTCTATGGCTTGGCACATCCATCAAATCATGATTCTCATTTAGAGGGTCACTCGACTAGGAGTTGACATGACAATTAGGGTTCCACCTAGAGGTCCATTTGCATGGAAATTTCCAGATATTTACATATATATAGATATTTACATTTATGATTTTTTGATGTTATGGTACATTTGATGATCTCTAGACATGTATTTATCCCTATACTTTATTACATATACATTTTCAATCCAATACACATGTGTTTATATATGGAGATCATAGACATGTATTTTCCATGATTGACATGATAGTTCACATTTATCCCCAATGATTCTTACACACATCTTCTTATGATATGCATACATGTGTTTGTGTTTATCTTATATCTATTTAGATAAATCATGCTCGTAAATGATTTATTTATGTTAAACATGTTATTATAAATTAAATGTTATGGGTATATGTTATGTTATATATACATGTATAGGTTTCAAATTCATTTAAATATGAAATTATATACATATTGTGATTATAATAATAATATGAGCTAAATATACTAGATCCAATAGATTCTAAGCACTATTTAACTAACTAAGTTATAATCCTAATGAAATACTTGAAAACCATTAAATGAGGAAGTCATTAAACACAAAAAACAAGAAATGAATAATGAAAACCTATTTAAATGCTGCAAACCTCATCCCATTTGGGGGATTGGTGTCGTATTGGTATGGAATGACGACGGGTTTTCCCAATCCCTTTGATAAAATGAGCTCAAATATGGATTCTATTGATAAAAGATTGGTGAAAATGAATGATTTGAACCACAATGGATGAAAATGCCTAAATGAATGCTAATGGATGAAAGTGTGGATGCATTTCAACAACATAAATTTTCTCAAATGATTGTGGATCCATTTCTCTCCAAAATGTGAGGTATTTATAGGAGAAAATGGTGAATCAAGGGCTAAGATTGATTTGATCAATCAAGGGTTGAGATGCAATCAAAGGTGAAGACATGGATCAAGGATTCTCATCAATGGATGAGAATGCAAGATCACATGTATCAAAGAGTCAATAAATGCCTCACAATGATTCAAACAAACACATTTTCAAAGTTGTTTGAAATTTTGTTACAAAGTTTGTTAGGAAAGAATATTCCATTTTTGGAGCTCAAATGGGAGAATATTCCCATGCAAGTGGATGGGTGAGGGAAAATTAGAAATTAGTCAATTAAAAAAAAAAATTATGCAAATTGAGTGAAATTAGGATGCTCATTAAATAATTAGTTTATTTAATGAAAATGGGGTTAAGTGACATTTAATTCAATAATTTAGATTATTTAATTAAATGAGAGGACATAAAGGGGTTTAATTTAAATAATTTTCATTATCCAATCAAACAAGATGAAGCGTTAGTATGAAAGGGGGTGAATTAGCCAAATAATAATGATTATTTGATTGATAGGAGAAATTGATGCATTTAATTAAACAACTAGGATCATTTAATTAAACAACCAAAAAGAAGGTGAGTTTAGGACAAAACGGTGTTAGTAATTAGATTCAAGTGTGCAATATCATTCAGGACACTTGTAAGTGTCTACACATACAACTTTCAAAAATTATTATGATTACATTGCTCGAGTGTATGTTTTAGATCTTCAAGAACTTGGACATACATATGTGAGTTTATTTAATATATTATATATAAATTATGAATTTTTCATTTAAATATATATCATGTGTACATAGTGTAGATTTTTGGAATTCAAAACTTGTTTTAAAATTGTATTTAGCTCAATAAAAAAACCAATTTCATATAGATCTATACAAAAAATAATGATGTAAGACATGTCAATAGATAAGCATTAAATCATGTATAATTCAAAGATAAAGATTAAATCAGTGGTAATAGCACACATGTGATCTCAAAATATGTCAATATGTATAATTAAGCATGTCATTCAAATCGATTTATAATAATTTTTATAGATAATTGTAAAGTCACAGGGAAATTATATGTAACATTGTGATCATCAAAACACGGGATATGGTTAAAACTCATATGGATATCTACAAGTGCAATGTAAATTCATATCTCCTATTAAGTATTTCTAGATAAAGTGGACTATGTACACTAATTAAATAGTACATCATCCTTAAAAGTGGACCACATTAAATAATACTTCATCCTTTAAAAAAGTGTCACATTAAATCTAAAAGTACTTTGAATTAAATAGCACTTCAATGTGGACCCTTAAAAGTGTCACATTAAATACAATTTTGTGTCACAAATTATTTAGTACTTCATCCTTAAACTCTAAATTAATCTCAAATGTAATTAGCATGTGCACATTTCACTTGTAAGTTTGGATCCTAAGAGCATATAGAAATTAAATTGCACCATGTTTCAATCACTAATTTGTGTCCAACCAAATTTAAAATAATCATCAAAATATTATAAGTAACTAAAAAATGGAGTTCAGACACTACTATAAGTTCTCACTTGAACATATGTACATGTACTTGAACTCAAATCATGGATATCTAACTCAAACAACTGGTTCATCCTTCTCTTCAATAGCATGTAATATTTTCTGATGTTCATCACTATCTAGTCTCCAGTTTTTACATTCATGTGCATGTGGAACTACATGAAGATGTAGGGCAATAGAAATTACTGGGTTACTATACTTATATACCTTGTTCTCAAGTTAGTAGTTAATAAAATGAATCCCATGTTGAACAATTTTTACTTGTTTGAGATATATCCCTTGCACTACAATTGAACCTGCATGGTAAACAACATGAGCTTGAGGTAATAGATGTGCATGTAACATTTTCACTCAACCTATATAATATAATGTAAGGTAATGCACATGTACATGTATATATAAATTTAAATTTTCACCTATGGGAAATAATATTTCATCGCTTGTTTCATCTTTTGTTAGCTTCTTCCACTCTTTTGTGCAATTCATTAAATAATAAATAACACCACCTATTTTCTAGGCTCTACTATGATTGCAAAAAAATCTCCTACACCAAATTTACATGGAAAAATTGTAAAA
The DNA here is from genome assembly GCA_007115665.2 of Sequoiadendron giganteum. Taxonomy (NCBI): domain Eukaryota; kingdom Viridiplantae; phylum Streptophyta; class Pinopsida; order Cupressales; family Cupressaceae; genus Sequoiadendron; species Sequoiadendron giganteum. The sequence goes on from CM021107.1 coordinate 581,302,414, forward strand.
AAATTAGAATTTTCTAGACTAAAGATCATTTAAATTTAACCCATTTAGTATTAAACTTTAAATAACTACATTGTAAATTTACATTAAATTTATCAAGTACACATGTACATTTTCTAATCAATCTTAAAATATGGTCATAATCAATTGAAATCAAAGGAATGTCTTCAAATATTTCATCACCATCTTTGTTGTATGTGTCAGAAATGACTAGTGGAAAAAAATTCCATTCACTAACATATCCACATTGTTGGATGTTGCATACCTCAAAGTTTTCCAAAATGCACTTATCATAGAAACAAGAGTAATCCCTCATATACAATGTCCATCTAGGGTGCTGATTTGTGCTCATGACACAATGCAAATATCTTGTTTTGTCTACCCTCTTACATCCATGCATCGATCTTCTATCCACACCTAGATACATAAAAGATATATTACATATATCTAATAGAAATTCATTTAAAATTAAAAACTAAAAAAAACTTGTGTTGAACAAACATGTATATATAAAAATTATTTAAAGTTTGAAATTTTCAAATTTAATTTATACATACCTAATATCTCCTAAAACACTCTATGTGGAATGTATAAGTTTGTTCCTAAATATGTGGCAACCTTATTTGATGCAAAGTGTTTCTTACACCATTCAACAGCATCATGTGCATTGTCTATATGATCTCTTGAATAACTCATTTGATGTTTTCCTAGAGCACATTTGATTCAAGCTCCTGTCATCATGTTCACCCTTTCCATCCCCGCTCTTAAATAAATTCCAAACATGTGGTATTTTGTAATTTTGATGATATCTACATAGTGCATAAAATGGTCGTGATGATTTGAATTTTGTCGCACATCCATCGAACCATATAAAATTCTTTTCAATTTTTACACCTCTACTTTCCAAATTCTCAAAACAAATCATAAAACAATATTGTACAAAAAGTGCGGCATGCTCTTTATCATCACTAATATAAAAGTGATATTATTTCTTAATAACTCATTCATCATATGTGTTGTCAATACCATCCAAATTCAATTGTGCATGTTGATAACACACATGCACCATAATAGTGATTTTCTTTCAAAAGTAATAATCTGATTGAATCCCTTTTTGATGTACAAAAGAGTAATTTTTTACAAATTTGACTACTGATAGAACTATTCTCTTAATATTTGAAACTGTTGTGCTTGACACTTAGCAAAAAATGCATGATGTATGAACAATTGTATCAATTTTCAAAAAAATCCAGAGGTGTTCCAAAAGGTATCTCCTCTTCTATATAGTTTAACTTTATGGATTCTTTCCTTTTATTTGTTTGAAACTTTATGTACTTGTAACTCTTGCAATTTACTATCTTCGTTGGGTCCCTATCTTCATTTCTCAAAGGAATTTTAGTCAAACCTCTACATGTTTCACAAGGTCCTTTTATGCATTTTATTTGACCAATTGAATTATCACATAAGATGGATTCTATAATCTGACTTACTTATTTAGGAGGTGCATTTTAAAAACCATCACTTTCTTCTCTCATTTTTTGAAACACCTAATAGTAGAGATCAAATACAATATGACAATGACAACAACAAGTTTCAAAAGCCTTGTTTATCTTCACATAATATGGCTTTAACCTTTCAAACATTGTTTTCCCAATATTTATATGAGGATTCAAATTATAAAAGTTCACATATATCTCATGTTGTGTTATTTATAGCTAATTTTTTATATGATGTTCATAATCATTGGGCCCAATCTTTTGTCTGATAACATCTCTACTAATTTATGATGGACGAGTATGATCATTCCAAAAAGTTGAGATCAAGTTCCTAACAGCATCTTCAATCCTGTTAGAATGGGGATCTCTACACATAGTTGCCCAATTGCCTTCTAAACTATCATCCAAAACCTTTCTCATTTTCACATATTTTGTTAGTTTCTATCAATTGAAACCAATTTCAGTTGAAAGTGAAGAGATTTTTATTTTTCTTGATATTTTTTTACTTAAAATAGATGTCAACATCACTCTTCTTTAAATGGCCTTATCCACTAATTGAAATCTTTTCCCAATGGAATATTAAATTTTTTATATTTTCAACAATATATTTTCCTAGGCATGAATCTTTCATCTTATTCAATGTCGAATATACACCCAACAATTGTAATGGCTCTTTCAGCTCATTACGAAGAAGTGAAAGTGATAAAATTTGGGTTTTTTTAAGTGTTCCAAGATGATTGAAATAAGCACTAATTATTTTCTTTATATATTTATTCATTGAACTCCTAATAGTATTTCTAAGTTGTTTGACATAGCATTTCAATTTCTCCATATCCATTTCAAGTAAATGATCTAAATTTCTATAGGAAATTTTTCTCTTCACCTCTTTAGAGAGATTCATATCTTCATCCATACCAATAGAATGAAGTGATCATATCCCCTCTCCAACATGCATTGTTTGAACTTGGGCCTCATCCCTATCTTCAACTATGTGATTTTTAGCCTCATTTTCTCCAATATCTAAATTTGGCTCAACTCCTACTTGAGAACATTTTCTTTTTGAGCTCATGCTACAAACAAAATAATTAAGTCAAGAGAGAGAGAAAGAGATTTAAAAATACTTAACTCAAGAGAGAGATAGACGATCTATCTAGAGAAGGATAGAGAGAAATAAAGAAATACATTTAAAAATACTTAAGTCAAGTGAGAGAGAAAGATCTTTCAAAAGACTTAACTCAGGACCTTAGAGAGAAGGATAGAGAGAGACAAATAAAGAAATGTCTTTAAAAAGACTTGTCTTGAGGGAGAGAGGGAGAGAGAAAGAGTCCACCTATAGAAGGATAGAGAGATAGAGATACTTGACCTATCTAGATCTAAGGATAAAGAGATAGAAAGGAAGAACTTTAAAAATATCTACTTAATTCAAGAGATATAAAAAGAGATTTAAAAGGATTTAACTTAGGAGAGAGAGGACCTTAGAGAGAAGGATAGAGAGGGGACCTATATCTAGAGAAGGATAGAGAGAGAAAGAAAGACCTTTACAAATATAATTAACTCAAGAGAGAGAGAGGGGACTTATCTAAAGAAGGATAGAGAGAGAAAGAAAGAGCTTTAAAAAGACAATGTTTGAAACTAGTACAAGTATGAAACTTATGATTAAATAATACTAGTATGATTTAATTTTATTTATGTGCAAACCTATGAAGGACCCTAATACACATTCAATTGAAACAAATATAAATTAAAGTTGTTTGAAATGATGTCTAATAAATTCAACTAGTAAATAATATATGGTCAAGAACATGTTCAACTAGTAGTCTAGATATTAGTAACAACATATAAATTTCTTGGTCCTAAATGTACAAACTTGTGAAGTCCTAATAGACATGACTAAATATATTTTGAAACAAATATATTTAAATTATAAGTTTAAATGATGTGGAAACAAATATATACTTAAACTAAATGTTCAAAACTAGAAATAACATCCTACTACATGCTAAAAACTTATATTAAATAGGAAAGAAAATATGTATACCCCGTTTATTTCTATGATATCTTGCCAAATTTGTTTTACGCAACTGTTGTTCCCTTTCTTCTGAATACTTTCATGTAGTCTTACTTTGTCTTGTTTTTCTGTCTCCCATTTTATTCTTCAAGTAAAAGATGACTTGGAAAATCCTCTACCAAAAGTTTTCTTCTCCAAAATATACCTTGATAGATAAAAATGTGAATTAATCTTTTTTATCCTTGAATTCAATGCTACACTGAATTTGTGGGATAACCCCTACGAAACTTGTCTATTTTTTAGCCCACGTGCTCTAGGCATGCAAAATGAGGCAAATTACATTGGTCCTCGTGTGTGGTCCCCCATCCTCAAAAAGGAATCTCGAGAATTAACCTCTATTAGTTTGTCAAAATTCACATTTTAAACCAAGTTGTGAAAACTCATTTTTGGGAGTTAGAAAACCTTTTGCACGTGCAAGAGAGCTGATTTTTAGCACTTTTTCATATTTCATGTAGGAGCGTTATTTTTTAGCGCTTTTGTATATTTTCAATGCCTTAGTCATTTTCTTGCACATATAATGTCAGAGCGCTATTTTTTAGCACTTTTGCATCTCAAATCTTAAGTCACATGTAGAAGCTCTATTTTTTACCGCATTTAGATATGACATGTAAAAGCTCAGTTTTTCAATTCTCTTACACTCAAGTGTCCTTCCCACATGCAGAAGCATTGATTTTCACCGCTTTTACATATGACATGTAAAAGCGATATTTTTCACTACCTTTGCATGAAATTACCAAGTCTTTCCCAAGATGTCGAAGCATTGTTTTTTATCGCTTTGACATGTGATATGTTGAAGCATTGTTTTTTAGCACTTTTACATAAAATACAATTTCCTTCCAAAACATGCTAGAGCACTCATTTTTAGCACTTTTACATCAAATAGAGAATTTCCAAGTGTAAGGGTGCTTATTTTTAGCACCCTTGCACAAATTTTTGAAAATTTTACTAAAATCTAGAAACTTCCAAAGATGCGTTATGAGCTTCATTCTACCCATTTCACTCATTTTTTCTCACTTCATTGCTCACATCCACTTGCTATTTTTCTCACTTCCACTCCCCTCTCCACCAATCATCGCATCCAAGTTTCCCAAATCCATGAAATTGCTCATATTTACATCCAATATGTAGTGTCTTGATTTACAAAATGATGGATTTCCATTTTTCTCTAGATTTAAGAATTGTTCTTGAAAGGCACTAGAAAGCATTCAACCACATCAAAGGAGTCAATATTAAGAATCCTCATTATCTCCAAAGTGCACTCAAATTCCAAAAAGTGATGAAGTGGACACCATCATGAAGTTTTCATGGAGAAAGATGTTGAAGAAGGCCAAATTTTGCCTTAGATTAGATTTCCCAGTTTTAGCATTTTTCATGCTTTATGTAAATAGGTTTTGACATTTTTCATGTCATTTTGAAAAATGTAATCACATGTAAAATTAGAGATGTTTTCCTAGATTCATGGATGACATTTTTCAATATTTCAACTAGTTGGTTAGGGATTCTCCTAGATTAGATCTCCTCTCCCATCTATAAATAAGAGATGATTATATTGTAATTATTATCTATTGTCTTATGCAATGAAGTGTTGCCCAATTGTGAAGCAAATATTGAAAATTTGAGTTCATTTTTTTGTGAATCTATTTTTTATCAATAAAGGTGAGTTTGCACACCAAAATTTTTGTTCGGAATAATTATCTTATTATTTGATTAAAATTGATAGTGATTAGTCATTGAGATTGAAAGATATTTTGAGTAAATCTGTGTAAACTTTGAGTTGCACCTATTACTTGAAATTGTGATATTGTTTATACTATTGGTGAATTCTCTATAATAATTTGTACTTATATTTATTCATACTTATCGTGGGATTTATTGTGGGGTATATAGAAGACTTTGTGCTTCTTTTACAACACTGGTTACTAGCTTGAAGGATTTATTATTGGAAGTTACGGAATGACTTTGTGCCTTCGTGAGATTTTCTTATTTGTTACTTATCATCATCATATTGGTATTTCTAGGATTTTCTTTGACAAGATAGGAATATTGGAATTATTGCTTAATTTTTATTTTGAAGTTGTATTGCATCAAGAAATTAAAATTATGAAACATTGGAAAACATATTCTCTGAAAAAAGAGATAATCATGAATGTGACACACACCCATATTATTAGTGTAGTGTACATTATTGTAAATATCTAATTAGTTTTCCTTAGTTTCAAGATAAGCAGTAAGAAGGGTGCCTTCCCTTTCTAAGAGGAGAGATTCTATCTCGCATAACTATGGTTGAAATCAAGGTTTTTAAATTTGTTAAAAGGGATTACATAACTTTCACCCAATAATTTTTTGGTGACTTATTTGGGGAATGGCACATGCAATCAAAGCCTCACGCTTTTGAATGAAGTGATTAAGAACTCTAGTTTCTTATTGTTATCTTCTATATTGTTATTATTAATATCTCCCTTACATTTTGGCTTATAGAAGCTATACACAGGGTTTGAGGCCACAAGGAGTGGTGGACCCATTTTTTTAATTATTTTATTGACATAACATCCTTCCTTCTCTACAAGCAAGGTCTTTGCTGCAACGAATCTCAAGTTATCCTCCACGAAGGCTAAGATCTATTCCAAGTGATTTTTTTGTCTTTCATAGAGTTCCATCTCAAGCTCTTGTTGTGCAAAATGTCATGGCTGCACCACTGCTAGGACCTTGGGGAAATGATTTTGGTCCTATCAGGTTGGCATGACCTTTACATGAACATCCACATGTATCATGAAAGCATATTCCAAAGTTCCAAGGTGATGGCAAGCAACATCTTGATGAGCACATTTTTTCCTTTTACATTGTTTGTGGTGTTCTTAGTGTAGAACATGAAGGTGTTGTTGTGTGATTGTTCATTGAAAATTTACAAGGAGTTGCTTCAGAATGGTTCTATACTCTTCCAGTTGCTATAGTCACTAGCTAGAATACTCTTCACACTAAGTTTGAGGAAAGATTTAAGCCTCCTGAAGATGTGCATGCTTTGTTGGTGCAGCTTACAACCATGTGAAAGGAAGCCCATGAACCTATGAGATAACTTGTGGCTAAGTTTAATAAGTTGGTGACAAGTATTCTTGCAGTGGTGAGACTAAGTGATCATAATTTAAATTGTTTCTTCATCAATACAAATCTCCCCAAGGTGAGTTATCTTTTGTGAAGTGCAGCCCTTGCAAATGTTGAAGAAGCTCAACAATTAGCAACAAGTCTTGAGGATGATATGATTCTTGCTGGAGAAATAATAATGAACAAAAATAGAAAATTGCAAGTGTCAGTTTCTTCAACCTCCAATAATAATTCCAAATTTGTTGATCCTATGGTTCAAATATTGGCAAATGAAATCTTGGATTTGAAGAAGCAAGTTGCTAATAATAATACAAGGATATTCCTAGAAGGACATACCCCAATTCTTCCAATAATTCTAGCAATGCCAACCAAAACCAAAATCATCTTCCAACACCTCAAGAAATACTTTCTTTAGAGGCTCCACCCACCAATGCAGTTGGGGGATATTATGAAGTGGAGCAAGGTGATTAGACACAACTAGGATACCCTATAGAAGAAAATGTTAATCAAATCCATGAAGATGAAGAAAAAATAGCTAGCAACTCCAACTTTGGTTATTTACATGTTGAGCAAGAACCTGATGACGAGGAAATAGTGATAGATGCATATGTTGTCTTCACTCGGTCACAAAAAGATCAGCTTGGCCAAAATCAAGTTGACAATATGAAATCAAAGGAAAATCAACCAATCACGGTTACAAAAAGAGGTACTCCTTTTCCACTGCAACCAAAGGATGCAGTAAACAAATTAGTAAGTTCTCCTCATCCTCCTATTGTCTCTTCAAGTTCAAAATCCAATTATCAAGTTCCTAATACTAGTGCCCACTTTGTTAAACCTATCCCTAAAATTACACCTACTTCCTTGATCAATTCTTTCCAAGCATTTGATATCATTGATCATGCGATGAAAACCAAAAATCAAATGTTTGAAGCCAAATACTTGAAACCCAATCCTAATAAATTTGACAAGATTGTGAAGGATAAAGGAACTAATCAATCTAAAGAAATCCCTTTCAATATTCTTGCTGCCCCAAAGCCTAAGCCTCCATAAAAGTAACTTAGTCCCCACTCTCTCATCAGTTATAGAAAAGATTGATCCTTTCTACATCCCATTGCTAGTCAATGACTTCAAGTTGAAAAATTGTGTTATTGATGATGGTACATCTGACAACATCATTCTTGCTAAGGTAGCTACTGCCTTGGGTCTAAATCTGACTAAGAATTTTGGTCGTTACTTCTCCATGGAGAATAAAATTGTGCCTCTAGTCAGGAAAATCAAGGATGCACTATTTGCATTTGATGTATTTTTGGAGAAGGAAACGAAGATGACAATCTTGCTTGCAGATGTTCCAACATCCTATGGTCTCTTACTTGGACGTAATTTTTGCAAGGATATGGGAGGAGAGCTCAAAATGGATATGTCAAAGGCAAGGATACTCGTCAAGGGTGTTATGAAGAAGTTATTTCCAAAAAGGGAGGAAAAAAATTTTGTAACAAGATTGGATGACCTAAAAGCTTAGATTCTCTTTGAGTCCCCTAAGACGAGTTTTTACTATTTGCAAACTGATGAAATATCTAAGTCTTTGGATAAGGATGCAAGAAAAGAGAAGAAAATTGATGGCTCATCTTCTTCAGATAAGGAAATATCTTCAAATATAGAGTCTTCTTTAGACAGAGAATATTATTCAAATAAAGAAGCCACATATTTTGAAGTTATCAATTTAGTAGATCCAAACAATGTTTGGAATATTGAATTTGGTGACAATTGTTCTTCCATTGGATCAGGAGTGGGAATTTTTCTCATATCTCTTGAAGGAAAAATCTTCTCTTTCTCTTTCAAACTATAGTCCAACAACAATAATGACAAAGTAGAGCATGAAGCATGGTTGTTAATAATGGAGGTTGCATGTAAGAAAGGAATTAAAACTTTCATGCCTAAGGTGATGTCAAGATAATGACTTTTCAAAAGAGATGGTATCAAATCAAAAATGAAAGGTTATGACATTATCACAATCATGTTTGGGATCCCGGTATAAGCATTGTATGATAAATCATGGGACAAAATGAGAGGACCTATCACTAATTTACCAACTTTTTGGTAAAAAAAAATAAAAAAATCATTTTGAGTCTTTTTTGTGTTTTTTTTGTTTTGTCACCTGACTCTATGCCCAATGGATGGATGAAGGAACTTAGAGACGAGAGTTCTTCTCCCTTCAATTGTTTCAAAGAATAATTGAAGGAATATCCCCAACTAGAGTTAGTTGTTATCCTTGAATTAATCACGCTCAATTTGTGGAATAACCCCTATAAAACTTGTCTATTTTGTAGCCCACATGCTTTAGGAATGTAAAACGAGGAAAATTGCCTTGGTCCTTGTGGGTGGTCCCCCATCCTCAAAAATTCATCCTAAGCATTAACCTTTGTTAGTTTGTTGAAATTCACATTTTAAACCAAGTTGTGAAAATTCAGTTTTGAGAGTTGAATTTTTTTTGCATATGCAAGAGCATTGTTTTTTAGCACGTTTGCATATTTCATGTAGGAGCGTTGTTTTTTAGTGCTAAATTGCATATTTTCAATGCCTTAGTTATTTTATTGTGCATGTAATGTTGGAGCGTTGTTTTTTAGCGCTTCTACATCTCAAATCTCAAGTCACATGTAGAAGCTTTGTTTTTCACCGCTTTTACATATGACATGTAAAAAGCTCACTTTTTTAGCGCTCTTACACTCAAGTGTCCTTCCCACATGCAGAAGTGTTGATTTTCACCGCTTTTACATATGACATTTAAAAGTGTTGTTTTTCACCTCATTTGCATGAAATTACCAAGTCTTTCCCAAGATGTCGAAGCATTGTTTTTTATCGCTTTGAAATGTGATATGTTGAAGCATTGTTTTTTAGTGCTTTTACACAAAATACAATTTCCTTCCAAAACATGCCAGAGCACTGTTTTTTAAGTGCGTTTACATCAACTACAAAATTTCCAAGTGTAAGGGCATTGATATTTAGCACCCTTGCATGAATTTCTGAAAACTTTACTAACACCTAGAAACTTCCAAAGATGCGTTTTGAGCTTCATTTCACCCACTTCGCTCATTTTTTCTCGCTTCATTTCTCACATCCACTTTCTAGGCTTCCACTCCCCTCTCCACCAATCATCGCATCCAAGTTTCCCAAACCCATGAAATTGCTCATATTTACATCCAATATGCAGTGTCTTGAGAATTTGAGTAATTACATCTGAAGTGCAATATCCCATGTTAAAACCTCATTTTTTCCTACCTTTGAATTAGAATTGTTAAAGCCTACTCTTGCATACATTTTGATCTCTTGTGCCCAAATGCTGGAGCAATTTTGATCAAGTTTTTTCCTATCCTCAAGCAAGAAGGCTTTGAAGTACAACAAAAAAGTTCTTCCCATGTTTCAGTTTTTCAAAGAAATGTTCATCGATGGTTGAAGAAGAATTTGAAGATGAAGCTTTCTCGAATAGCTTCAATGAACCAAATGATGGATTTCCATTTTTCTCTAGATTTAAGAATTGTTCCTAAAAGGCACTGGAAAGCATTCAACCTCATCAAAGGATTCAATATTAAGAATCCTTGTATCTCCAAAGTACACTCCAATGCCAGACAATGATGAAGTGCATGCCATTATGAAGTTTTCATGGAGTTCAAGATGTTGAAGAAGGCCAAATTTTTCCTTAGATTAGATTTCCCAGTTTTAACATTTTTCATGCTTTATGTAAATAGGTTTTGACATTTTACATGTCATTTTGAAAAATGTAATCACATGTAAAAACGGAGATTTTTTCCTACACTCATGCATGACATTTTTGAATAGTTCAACTAGTTGGTTAGGTTTTTTCCTACATTATCTCTCCTCTCCCATATATAAATAAGAGAGGATTATATTGTAATTTTTTATTTTTTTTTTATGCAATGAAGTGCTGCCCAATTGTGAAGCAAATATTGAAACTTTGAGTTATTTTTTTTGTAAATCTATTTTTGATCAATAAAGAAGTGAAGTTGCACACCAAACTTTGTGTTGGGAACAATTATCTTATGATTTGATTGAAATTGACAGTGATTAGTCATTGAGATTGAAAGAGCTTTTGAGTAAATTTGTGTAAACTTTGAGTTACACCTATTACTTGAAATTGTGATATTGTTGATTCTATTGGTGAATTCTCTATAAGAATTTGTGCTTATATTTATTCATACTACTCATGGGATTTATTGTGGAGTATATAGAAGACTGTGTGCTTCTTTTACAACATTGGTTACTATCTTGAAGGATTTATTATCGGAAGCTACAAAATGAATTTGTGCCTTCATGAGTTTTTCTTATTTGTTACTTATCATCATAATACTGGTATTCCTAGGATTTAATTTGACAAGATAGGAATATTGAAATTACTGCTTAATTTTAATTTGAAGTTGTATTGATCAAGAAGTTAAAATTGTGAAACATTGGAAAACATATTCTCTAGAAAAAAAGAGAATCATGAATGTGACACACCCTCATATCATTAGTGTAGTGTACATTATTGTAAATATATAATTATTTTTCCTTATTTTTGATAATCAATAATAAGAGTTCCTCTCATTTCTGAGAGGAGAGATTCTATCTCACATAGTTGTGGTTGAAATCAAGGTTTTGTGATATGTTAAAAGGGATTACATAATTTTCACCCAACAATCTTGCAATATTGATATGAAAAAATGAACAAATAACTCCATATTTATATGCATATGAAATTATTAAAAAATAATAATAACTTGGTTGGCTAGGTCTTCGAACGAAAGTCAACCATGAAAATAATTTTAAATATCATCCTTCATTTGAATCTGTCTTCACCAATTTTTTTGGTATTGTTTTATAGGGTTCGCTCAAACATACCTTTGTTCAAACCCCCATTCATTCAAAGGTGTTCCAAGCAGTTTGAATGAAGGGGTGTTCATTCAAATCCCATTATTTTTCCCTTTCCCCCCTCCATTTACAATTTTATGCAAATTTTTGGGTTTTGAGGCTCAAGTTGAGGAACAAAATAGAATCAACTTGACAAACCCAACTGTAGGATTATATTCCTCGAAATGAGCTCTCCATCAAGTATAGTTTTAATATATATTTTTTTTTTATTATATTTTTTTTATATTTAATTAAACATAGGTTTTTCAAAGAAAATCAAGCTCTTTGTTCTGCACATGTTGAAAAATAGTAGATTACCAAAAAAAATCTGGAAAATATCTATCCTATTGGTATTTATGTCCTTGATCCAACAAAAAAAATTGAATTCCAATACATACAATATAAGTTATGCTTTTGATAGTATAGCTATGTCTAAATTATAATTGGTTTGACTTCAAAACTTAATTAGAAAAAATCAATAAAAAATTATGAAACCAATGCATCCTTTAGATATTGTAGTTACAAATCTAAATTCAAAAAAATTAAAATTTTATCCTTCATAGAAAAAATTTATGTGGTTTATAGTACACATCACCCTTTAAAAATGGTGTTTACTATTAAAAACTAGTTATTGAAGGAAATGGAAAAAGAAATGCAATTTTATTCCAACTTTTTTTAAAAATATATATTTAGAATCTACAAACAAAATGTCAAATTCCTCATGATTTAGCAGCTATAGGTGTCTAAAAGTGAAGATTTAGTTGACAATGTTCATTTCAATGTCAAGTTTGGCCAAAAAGTGTAACCCATTATTGTGGGATTGTAGGAGTTGAGATATAGCTCATAGAATATGTTTGAGTCACTCAAATACTCAAGCCTCTAGGATCACTTGCAAAAATCAACAACAACCTTCCACAAGAGGGAAAAACAAAAACACAAAATTGCAACAATGGATGCAAGATGTGGTCAATATGCAATACTCAAGATTGCAATGATATATTGGACTTACACAACGCTCAACTGAGTTTTGGATGACTGAAATGTACACATGAAGCCTTGCTTATATATGCAAGGTTGAGATGTAGTATATAATTTGATGTTGACATGTGTTATAATCTTATGACATGTGGCAACTAACTAACTACCTAGGAAATGATGCTAGATAAGATAAGACTTCTAGAAAAGACAACTCATCCTTCTAGAAGGATTCTTATATCCTAAGAAAACATGTGAACCTATCACCTAGTAAATGATAGGTCTAGAAATATAATTAAATGCCTAAGTAAACTTATGTAAGTGTAATTAAATAATTAATTACACCAATACCCCCTCATAAGTGCAACTTAGGGAAGAAATTATTATGCAAATGATGCAAAGATGCAATGATGGGTCCCAGCTACGAGGCCATGTTAGGTACCCATGTACAAATGCAATACAAATAAATCTCTCACAAATAGAGAAGAGGAGAAAACCTAGTGGGACAAAACTCATCTCCAAAAGAGAGATAAAATACAAAACAAAATGCTCTCAGTGAACAATGAGAAGGAGATAACCCCATGCAAGGAAAAATTCCCCCCCATAAGAGAGAAGAAGAAGAGCGACCATGCAACCCCCCCTCCCCCCCCCCCATCCCCCTCAATGGTGAGTCTCCTGCAATGATGGTAGAAGCTCAACATTGAATGTTGAAGATGATGCAATCTTGCCAAACAACATTCCTCCCCTTAGGAAGAAACACAACCAAGATGGTATGCAGGATATCAGGAAGATGAATGATGGATTTTTTCTATGAAGAATGCTCAAGTGTCTTCATATCAATGTCAAAAGGTATCACACTCCAAATAGGTGTTCTAGACCACACTGCTGAAGAAGACAGTCCAGAATCGCCTAGAAATGATTATAGAACACAATCCAAAGACAAGGGTGTCTCCTTTGAAGAAGCCTCCTCCAAATGTTATCCAAAAGTATCCACACTCATATCAAACTGCAAAGAATTGTCATGTAGAGAATAAACAAGAGGGTTAAAGAATTACCTTGCAACAACTGAAGAAGAACCATCTCCATCAAAGAGAATATGTATGCAACCAATGATGTCTCACAAATCTAAAATATGAGACTCAACGAACAACTCACTAATGTCTATCAAGTATGCATCCCAAATGGATGTAGCTGGAAGATGATCTAGATCTTGTTGCATTGAATCACAAGAAGCCAAACCTATGCCAATATGAGCATCATCAAATGCAATAGTGGATGGAGGAGATGAAATACAAGGCTCAAAAATGGGATTGGATGTGAGAACACCCAACTTCAACCAAATGTCTCCTTTGGATCATGGTTCACACTAGAAGTGTGATCAGCACCTGAAGGAACAATGTCACCATCAAGAGTAAAATTTGCAAAGGAATACAATCGAGATGAATGATCAAGGGTAAAAGCACAAAGTTGTGTCACACTTTCAACCAACATATCAGCACAACTAAATTTAAGTATTTATAACTAAAAATCTACTTTTTTCAAACATATGATCTAGTAAGATTCATTCTAGCTAAGTTAGATACTTCCATGACTTTTTCAACTAAAAATGTTGGCTAAAACTATATGGAGCACCACTTTGAGTCTAATTTACCAAAAAAGAATTATTTGAAAAACTTGAAGTTTCAATAAGTCTTGCCAATGTAAATAACATTTTTTTTTTAAATATAAAAATACCATTTTGTAGATCCATATACTTTTAGTTTTCAAAAATATATTTATTTTAATAGTTTAATTATTATTTATATTTTATTTTTTATTTATACTTAAAGTAGGTTATCAACAAAAAATATTACGCTGATCACCATGCCAAGGAAAAATACTAAAACTTATTAAAAAAATTTGAAAAAAATATGATGCACTAGATAAAAGAGTCTATTTCAAGATGGTATAATTTTTTTTCATTTTAGATAAATATTTAATATGAAAATTGACATCTGATGGAAACAATTATTTTTTTATTCATGCACATTTTAATATTTATTTAAAAATAGATATTTATCAAAATTGGAAAAAACTATATCCATGCACTAAAGTTTCAAGTTATAAATACGCAAAAAAAAAATCTAAATGAAAAAAAATTAAAATTTACTATAAAAGGTTTGATGTCCCATGCAATTTCATTTTTTCAGCATTTTATCACCAACTAAATTGTAGTGTTAATTTAATAAAAACTAATTTAAAATAAATTTTTAATTTTTTTTTAAAATATAAACATAAAATATACTAAAAAAATGCATTCTTTACTAGTTTACATCATTTCAAAATTCAAAACGTATATGCCACTTTTTAGTGATTCATGTTTAAAAGTTGGATTAGCATTGGTTGTTTCCTTTATAAAGTGTGATATAGCTTTATGCTTTTACCCTCAACCATCCCAGTAGCAATGATCTCTCTACTTTCCAAGTCTTGAATGATAAGTGAATCAAGACTAAACTCCATAGTTCTCCCATCTCCACCATGTGTAATCTGATATATGGAAAGAAGATTGTTCGTCAAATGAGGAACACACAAAAAATCCTAAAATGGGTAATCCCACAAAGCTGGTTTACAATTTCTGAGAGGAACTAATTTTTGTTGAAATCACATATTTTAAAAAAATATAATGATTTAAGCCTTAAATTTTTTTATTTTAAGTATTCCAATTGAAGAGGGTTTGATCAAACCACCTTAGATCAAACCCCCTTGGGTAGAACCTCGCTAGTTTTAAACAATACCTATAAATGAGTCTCTTGTACACCTACCAAAATGCTGATACAAAATCACTTTTGATTTCCATTTTGGGTGATCAAATAATTTCATTTAAAATTTATTTCAGTTGATTATGGTAGTCCTCAGAATGATCTATCCAGTGAATATAATTTTAATATGTTTTACTTTTATTATGTATTTGTTTTTTAGTTTTATTAAACATAGGTTTTTCATCGAAAATGAAGGTCTTTGTTTTGCACATATGGAAAAATAGCATATTATAAAAAAAAAATGAAAAATATGAGTGCACCAAATATTGAAGTCCTTCATCCAACAAAAAAAAAATTGAATTTCAATATATACAAAAAAATCTACGTGTTATACAATCGCGTTATGTCTGAATTGTAATTGGTTTGACTTCAAAACTTGATTAAAGAAAAAATATTCAATAAAAAACTATCTAACCAAGTGGAAGCACTAGATATCGGAGTTAAAAATCTAAATTCGAAAGAATTAGAATTTTATCCTTCATGGAAAAAAAATTATACGTTATACAGTGTGCATCACTTTTTTTTAAAGTTGTTTTCTGAAAAAAAACCAGTTTTTGTGAGAGATGGAAAAAGAAGTGCAATCTTATTCCAAAAAATTTTAAAAATATATTTTTAGAATCTACAGAAAAAATGTGACAAGACTCTAGTTTGCATCATCTTCAAATTCCTCACGGTTTAGTCGCTATAGGTGCCCAAATGTGAAGATTTAGTTAAAAATAATAATTTTAGTATCCAATTTGGCCAAAAGTTGTGAGCCACTATTGTGGGATCACCCAAAGGTGTTTTCCCCAAAGTTAATAGATCCCCTTCCCAATTACACTCATGTATACATGTATTTTTTCCCATAAAAATAGGAGACATAGTGCATGGCTCAAAAGAAGAGAACATAGACTTTGAAGATTCCATATGATGAGAAGCTCTTGAATTAGAAGTCATCTCTCTGATACTAGACCTGCAAAAGAACAAAGAGATTTCCCTTTATTTCTTGATGTAGTAGCCAAATCAACATGACCTTTTCCCTTATTAGACTGTTTTGAAGATGATGAAGAAGAAGGTAGAGACTTAGACATTCTAGAAGGAAAATCAATGTGATTCTTTGTGAGAAGATGCTTCAACTCATCAGTATCCTTCTTATAACAAGAATGTTCATCATGCCCGAGCTTCTTCCAATACAAATAAGTAGACTTCTCCTTCTTAGATGACTTATTTGAGGAGGAGGATTTATCCCTTGGTTGATCAAAATCTGGCTTGTTCTTTGACTTCTTCTACTTCTTATCAGTAGTATTAGATTATTTCACCTGACTAGCCAACAATGCCTAAGATTTAGAAGAGTTGATGAAATCCATCGAGATAAGCTTTTGTTGCTCATGTATCAACATCTTAGAAAATGATGTAAATGATGGTGTAGTATATGCAGACCCCATATTCAACCTATGAGTATCAAAGCTAGAAACAAAAGAAGCATAATCATAACCAAGTTTTTTGAATGAATTGTAGACCAACCAAATGTCCTTATCAATTCCACATGCTTTACATTGCTCTCTTAGATCATTAACCTTAGTGATGTAGTCTTGGATGTTGTCAAAGTTCTTAGGATCAAGGCTCATTAATTCATTATCAAGTTGATAGCCTCTGAATTCATCTGTAGAACCATATAATTTTTTCAATTTGTCCCAACCCTCATGATAGTTATTGCATAATTCAATTTGGAACAACAAATCTTGAGAAACTAGTTTACAAATACACCCAAGAGCTTTGGTATGCTCAATCATCCATTTAATCTTTTTCTCATCATTAATAGGTTCAGGTACCTTATTCTCAACATATAGAGAGTGGACCTCATTCATTACTATACTCCATGCATGTTGATGCCATGTTGAATAGTTATGTGTTGTCATCAAAGGAACCTTAGAATGATCCATGAAAAATGGAGAGAGCACAAGCAAACAGATCAAAGCAATACACCAAGAGACCCCCCAAGGAAATATTATTTTTGGCACTTAGTGCAATTACAAGTGCCACTTACCAAAAATAATGAAGTGGACTTGATCTAAGTGCATACAAATTGCCAAATTTGGCCTCAAGCACAAAGTAATTTTTTTACAAAGAATGAGATCAATCTGATCATATCACTGGAAAGTACACAAAAAATTGTACACTTTCAAAAAAAATCACTCAAAAATGTTATCGTAGGAGCGTGAACGAAGCCCTAGAATTTTTGAAAAGAGAATGGCTCTACAACAGCTCTAAAATCTAGAATTCTAAAAAACAAAGGCACCAAAATAAAAAACCAACTACAACACTGCACAAAGCGCAAAATTCTACCCCAAATAAAAAAAAAATCTTGAAAAAAGGAGTTTGTATGTGTAGACATGGAAAATGTACAAGTTCGTTTTGGCACACCTGATCCCGATTACTAACAACGTTTCTTCTTAAATCACATTCTCAGCATTTCATCACATTCTATCTCTTAATTTAATAAATCATTATTTATTGGATTAAGTCTTCCTCTTTCAATGATTAAATTAATCAATTAATTTAATTAACCATTGCATCCCTATTTAATTAAATAAATCATTTTATTTAATTAAAATATCTAAAGTCCTCCTATTAAATTAAATAAATTAAAATTTATTTGATTTAATCTAACATATTCCTTCTTGATTAAATAAATCAAATCATTTAGTTAATAAATCATTTCCTCTCAATTATGGACTTAAATCAATTCATAAATCTAAGTCTAAAATTATCACATCACCTAATTCTTCATTAAATTAACCAAATCCATGATTAATTTAATCCCTCTCACTAAAATCCTCTAGAGAATGCAACTTGAACAATAAATCAATTACTTTGATTTATTAATCCCTCTATTTTCCCTTACAAAGTATCAAAAATGAATATTCCCTCATTTGAATTCAAAAAGGCCAAGTGGACTTGGTCCTTCCAACAAGGCATTCAATGCTTCTTACATGTCCTTGACCTTGATCCAAGTGACATTAACTTCACTTCTCTTCCCCCTTCAACAAGTCAACTCACCATTTCAAATTCAAATTTATGCATTTATCATGCACATTGGCCAAAATGTGCTCATTCCTCATCCAATCACATGTGGACAAGTGGAACAATGCCATTGGATTATCTTTTGTCCCACATTGCTCAATCTTGCTCACTTCTTCCAAATAGAAGTCTATAAATTGGAGACCTCTCTTCTCAATCTTCCTCCACAATTCATATGCAAAGTTACTCTCTACAATTGAGAACTAATTTTGCTCATTATATCCAAGTATTCATCTCATTTTCACATCTGCACCAAGGTTATGCTCAAATCTCTTTGGAGATTTGACCATTTTTAGATTCACATATCATTGCTACTTAGGAATTGGGAAAGGGCCAATTGCAACACCTCATTAGCACCAATTCCCTCATAAGATCATCATGCTATTAGCTTAATTAGGATTGCTTTCATTGTTATTTAAAGTTTTGTTATTTTCCTAATTTTAGCTTGAATAGATGGATTTTATGGGGAATTCTTCATATTTGCATGCATTTTGATCTAACATTAACCATGTTTGTTGTTCTTGTGCATTTGCAAGTTTAGGGGTTCACATTTTAGCGCTATAAGGAGGGCTTGAACTGTCTCATCACGTTTTTTTGGTGAAAAATTATGTCATTTTCATGTTTTTTGACCACACAGGGGAAACTGCACCGCTGATGAGACCCGCAGTCCTGTATTGCACCACACCCCTTGAAGACCACAGCCCTATATATCACCGCAATTGCATCCCGCGCTTGAAATTTGAAAATTTTCCAAGCTCCGCCGCTTCCAAACTCCACCGCATGCCAAATTCCACCAAACTCGCAGTCTCTGTTTCTGCAGAGCACCGCATATAGTCGACCATGTGGCATTGTATGGCACTACTTGTTTTCTAAAAAACACCGCACCCGCTAAGTCTGTCGTACCCGCTAAACTCCACCATGGGGAACAGTCTGTTTTTAAATTTGGGCACTTTTTTAATTTTGAGCATTAACTTTGCTTGCTATATTATTGCTCTCTAGTTTTCTGTCATTTTGCAAGTTGAAGAAGAGGAAAAGCCAAGAAATTTCATCATGATATCATACCCATCACACACAAAGTGTTTTTAAACACTAAAGTGTTCTTTAACACTCCTTAAAAGAATTTTTTAAATATATTTGGCCTTAGGAAAACTAAATTTACTTTGGGACTAAAAGGAACAAGCAACTTTTTTTTATGACAACATGTTTATTTTGTAAAAAGTGTTTTTAAACACTAAAGTGTTTTTAACACTCTATAAAGGATTTGATAAGTTTTTTGATTTTAGGACACTAGTTTTCTTTTGGGTTCTAAAATTAACAATCAAATATCCTTTCAAAATTTGCCAAGGGGCTAAAAAGAACTTTAGGCAAACACATAGGATTTTGTTTAAAAGGTAACAATTGAACAAGGCAAACTCACACTTCATTTGGTGCTTAAAAGGAAGTCATGATTGCTTTGAAGTTTAAAATGAACAGATTTTTTCCATGCTTTGTAATCTTTTTTACAAGCTAATATCATTTAAAATGTGTATGTGCTTCTCTCGTGCTTCATTGTGATCTTGAGAATCAAAAACATTTTTGGTGATATTAGGTTGTTAAAAAGATTGCCTCCACATTTCAATTTGGGCACTTAAAATGAACAAAACATGCGAGTGTGAATAGACTTATTGCGAGTGTTATCATTTTGTTTTTAAACAAAGGTTGATCGAACTACAAATAATGTTTGTTCGCTATTGTTTATCTTAGAGGGCCTGCCTTGTGGGAAAAAGTACTCACCCAAGGGATCGACCCAACCAGGAACATGCTAAAGCCAAGAGACTTCCAACCGGTATACAAGTGTGGATTCTTGAGGAAAGTTCAAGAATCACGAGCATTATTTTGACGAGATGGACAGCAATGGACTCTCATTGATGTTGGACAATCCCCCATGAACGGAATGCCCGAATTAGAACCCTTTGTTTAGAAAAAGGCCAAAACCTTGTCTATCTTGTTGGTGCAAAAGGTCATGTCCTTTGAAGCCGCCCCACGTTATACATGCAGTCTTGTTGTGGAAATGGAAAGTATTCCATGGGAGATTCATGGGTACTAATGCTTGGCTGACCCGAATAAGTGAGTGTCGTGGAGGGGAGCCAGTGTGGTCAAACATTTAGCCATTCGCACAAGATATGCGCAGCTGGATTTATCCAAGTGGGAATCCAACAAGATATTGCCTCATCATCCTAGGAGTGTAAAAGTGCTTGGAAGAAAAGGAATACATTGCTTGATCTTGAAAACATTTGAAAAACAAACATTCACAAAGACCTTCAAATTTCAAACCCCTTGTGAGAAAAAAATACTCTTGATGAATTGGGACACTCTTATTTTCCCTAGGAATCATATTTCTAGAGGTTTCTAAGTGCACAAATTCTATGGTCATTTTTTTTCAACAAGGTTAAACATAAGGAACTTTTGCCCTATTTTCCTCGATTTCCACACAAAGGACCTTGTGGGATGAGAAAGAGAGTGGGACACTAGACATATAGTTTGAAACTTAAGCAAGCAAAGTGTCTTGGATAATAAGAATTTCATTAAACCAAGATAAAGAGACAAATTGAACTTCATGTGTGTTGTTTCCAATGATTTCCCGCAAGATCAAAATCCCAAAGCCAAAGTTCAAGAAAATTAGTCTAAAAGTCACTGAGCAACGCCTTGAGATGCTCCTTGAAATAAGGGAAAGACTTTTATACAACTTTTACAAAAATGCCTCAAGGAATAATCCGGCGTTGTATGCATTTTATTGTCAACAAAATCCTAAACTTTTTGAAAGGTTTGCTTTTCTCTCATAGGAAGTCTAGCATGTTCTTCAATACCGAGGTTTTGTAGAGAGAGTCGTGTCTAGGATAGGGTTCAAGATCAAGGTCATCATTCTCATTCATTCCTCCATCAACCAAATCTCATTTCATCATCCAACCTTTTGTGAACTCTAGAAAAAATCATCACGCTAAACTTAGAAGGCTAAATCAACATCACCCTATCTTGGCTTAACACACCTAGCCAAAATAGTCTCAGCCTTTGGACAATTTTTTCTTTAGGATAATGCAACTTCCTAAAGTCTATTACTTCACAATTCTATTGGCTTAACACACTTAGCCAATTCATCAATTTGTGCAAGTTCCCCTAGGATAACACAACTTCCTAGGGAATACAACTTCACAACAATCTTGTTTGACTTAACGCATCTAGTCAAATTATCACAATCAATCCAAAAGCCCTTACAAGTTTATCATATACCTTCAAAAGTTCTTCAAAAAGGTTTTCATTCACTCATCCCATCCATTTAGCCCATCACCATTACCACCACCTTTGATCTTTTACCTTCCCTAGTTCTTCTCTTTTGGGCCTAAAAGGTTAGTATCAAACAAATCCCTATTTTTTATGGTCCAAACAAGATCTCAATACAAGAAGAACATGTAGAATATCAGAGAAATACCAACTTTTGTGGACATGAGTCAGTTAAACTCCGAAGTGAACCTAGCAGGATCAAGCAATCCCCCAAGCAACTCTCCCTTATCATCACAAAATCCTCAAGAGGAGAGTCATCAAGAGGATATCACAAATGAAGACTTGGGGATGACGCAATCCGAAATCATGAAGGTGGTTCAAAATCTAGAGAACCACAAAATTGTCAATGCTATATTCAAATACCTAAATACGTTAGCAGGAGGAGGGGTCCAGTTCCCTCCCGACCTTGACACGAGCACTAGTACAAATATGCCTATTCCATGCGCATCCCTAATGTCAAATATCAATCAAGAAGTACCCTACACCACATCGGCCATCACACCAACCTCGTCGAAAGTGAACAAGGGGAGTGCCATGTTCCAAGAATTACAAAGGCATCACCTTGTGGCTAACAAAAAAGTAGTCATCACCACCACGCCGGTTACGTCTGTTCCAGAAACTCCATCCCACCCAAACATCCCGCTCACCTTCCATAACCACGTGGGCTCATCTTCTTTTCATGCAACACCAGCTTGTCAAACAAACTTAAAAACTTCTCTACCACTGGAAGAAGGAAGCTTGTTTGAAACAATTGACATTACAAATCCTTTTTTTCAAGGTAACATTCCATCCTTTCCCCCATTTTCTTTCAAAAACATGTCACCTCTAGGATTGGGTTTTCCTCCTATCAACATCAAGGGTTTCTCGGAACTAGCAATCTAAACATCACGCCCAATTCCATTTTTCGTGCCCACATCATCACAACAACAAGTGGAAACTATACAAGCCACCACCATAATTGGTCCTCAAATATCCCAAAGCATACCATCTCAAGGAATAATCATCTCAACCACCCCTCCAACAACCCAAATCCCAATCACTACTACAATCCCTCCACCTGTCACAACGGTTAGCATGATTCCTATTCCACCACCAATCCCACTGAAAGCCAATACAACAAACTCATTCACCACACTAATCCAAACCCTTCAAAAGGCCAACCAACAAAGAGTACTCCAGCAAAAATAGCAATCTCAAGCTCAAGCGCAAGCTCTAGCCCAAGCACAAGCTCAAGTGCAAGCTATAGCCCAAGCTCAAGCCCAAGCACAAGCGCAAGCCCAAGCACAAGCACAAGCTCAAGCGCAAGCCCAACAACAAGCACAAGCACAATACCAACCACAATTGCAAGCAATCCATCTACAAGCCTACCAACAAGCCCTGCAAGACTTTCAGGCATAGCAACAAGCTAAACAACAAGCTTTGTTGGCACAATAGCAGCTCAACCAAAAATAAGCTTTTTTGGCACAACAACAGCTAGACCAATAGCAAGCTTTACTAGTACAATAGCAGATTGATCAACAACAGGCTTCATGGGAACAACAGCAGATGGACCAACAATAAGCATTGTTAGAACAACAACAACAAGATCAACAACAACCCTTGTTGACACAAATGCAGGCATACCATCATGCTTTGAACGCACAACCGAGCTTGCAGAAAATTCCTACTAGTACTCTCCCCACCCATCAAACACCTCAAACACCTCACAACTCATTCATCTCACCTCTCGATCCAAGCAAAGATGTCGCAACACAAATCAAACTGCTTTCGCAGCAAGTTTTGGACTTACAAGTAGGAAAAACCACAAGGACACCAAGGAACTTATGCCCTTACCCTTTCAATAGAAGTCTCACCATGATACCATTCTCAAAGGGATTCGAGTTCCCCAAATTTGATAAGTATAATGGAATGGGTAACCCTGAAAACCACGTCAGGGAATTTCAGGTGCACTGCATGGAGATCGCATATGATGACATGTACCTAATGCGACTCTTCCCTCATAGCCTGATTGGTCCAACCATGGAATGGTTTTCTCGCCTACCCACGGGCATTAAAATATCTGAGGAAATTGTGGAAGATTTCCTTAAGAATTAATCTTTCAATATGGGTGCGGATGTTAGTTTGGAAGAACTGTCTGCACTCAAACAAAGAAAAGGAGAGCTATTCGCATCCTTCTTGCAAAGATGGTGATCCAAGGCCAATCAGAGCAAGTGGACCATGCCAAAAGAACAAGAAGTTTGCACCATCATAGCCAATCTAGATGAAAACTTGGTGTTTTACTTGAAAATGTAGTGCATCACATCTTATGATCAACTAATCCCAAAGGCACTCAACATCAAAAGAGCCCTTACCGCGTAAGGAGGCACACCAACATTCACTCCACCACAGAATAACCACCCATCTAACAACTACAATGATAAACCTCGAACATGGTCAAGGAATAAAAATATCACAAACGATGGCGTGGTTGATGCTAAAGTGGTCATCAGTGCCCCTAAGCAGAATACCCAAAACCATCATCAACCACAAAATTATAATCACAACAATGTGCAAACTAATCCGGTAGTAGCACAACCACAACCATCTTCCACCAATCAAATCAACAATTTGGGTAATCAAGGAGGACCACCTCCCTGCAACAAGTATCCCCGCAAGAGGAAGTTCACAACTCTTGGTGAATCGATTGAGTCCATAATGAAGAGGTTGGTCAAAGAGAATCTAATCAAAATCTCTAACTCCAAGTAGTACAAAGAACCTATGACCAAGTTGTCATGGTATAATGAGAACCTCCTTTGTGAATTTCACAAAGTCAAAGGACACACCACCTCCAATTGCATGAGACTCAAAAACATCATCCAAGACCTCATTGAGGATAAGGTCATCAACATCGAGTAGCCGGCTGGAAACCAAGACTTGAAAATATACATGAATCCGATGCCGAACCATAACCAAGGGAACAATCAAAGAAATAATCAAGGAAATAATAAGGGCAAGCAAAAGTATACTAGTGCTGATCTAGTATACGAGGAGATAGTTGGATGCATCAACGAAATGGTCACCGTCATAAATATCAAGGGAGCCAACAATGACTGTGGAGTCACCACATGAAGTGGAAAGGTTACCATCGCTAGGGCACCTGCTAAGAGCCCCATTTCCAATACAAAGGCCATCCCCTATGATTACAATGTCATTGACCAGCTGAAAAGAACACCTGCCCAAACCTCCATCATGGAACTATTAAAAATCTCTGCTGCCCATAGGAAGATCCTTGATGAAGCACTAGTTGCGTCTACTGTTGCTACCACCCTTGACATAGAGCAATTTTAGGCTATGGTGGGTAACATCGTTACCCCAAATCTCATTACATTTTCGGATCAAGATTTCCCTCCGCAGCCATCTCATAACTGCGCACTCCACCTC
The DNA here is from genome assembly GCA_007115665.2 of Sequoiadendron giganteum. Classification (NCBI taxonomy): domain Eukaryota; kingdom Viridiplantae; phylum Streptophyta; class Pinopsida; order Cupressales; family Cupressaceae; genus Sequoiadendron; species Sequoiadendron giganteum. The sequence continues at coordinate 581,327,547 of CM021107.1, forward strand.
CAAGTCCTAATCCACAAAAAGAAAGTCAAATGAGTCTTGGTAGATGGAGGTGCAGGCCTTAATATTTGTTCTCTAAAACTCATAAAGAATTGGGATTCATCGAGGATTCCATCAATAAGAACAAAAGCATCATAATAAGGGCGTATGACGACCAAGAAAGGGTATCTCAGGGCACTATCAAAATCCCCATCCAAGTGGGGATGGAAACTATGGAAACCACCTGTTAGGTCCTCGACCTTGACCTACCATACAACATCCTCCTGGGATGCCAATGGATACATGGAATGAAGGCAGTGGCCTCAACTTATCACCAATGCATCAAGTTCTCACATTAGAACGAGGAGGTCACTATATATGGGGATCCCGAACCCTTTTCCTACTGCAAAAACTTGGAAGCCAAGTTTTATAAGATCCCCCAAGTACCCAAAAATGATGAAGGACCATCTACTTCATACATAGACCCAACCAATCTCGCCTCCACTTCTGCGACAGAGACACCCGCCATCCCTAACATATCTGAGATTAAGAACATGATCCAGGACAATGGATGTGGTGATTACAGATTGAAAATAAATGCATTTGTTGTAGGAGAGTTACCACAATCTTCTAGGTCACATGGACAACCCTAGCCAATTCAAACACCTGTCTGCACTGTTAGAGCAGAACCCTCTGGATTCCACCGTTGGGGGGATCTCAATCAGGAGAATGTGGATGAAGATGACATCACAAACACACTATACCAAGATGAAAGACCCACTCCCACCTTACCCATGGAGGAAACTAACAAAGGGTTACAAATGATGTTTGGTATGGGCTATAACAGGAATGAGAGCTTGGGAAGAAATAGTGATGGACGGTTGGAGCCCATCATTGTAGAAAGAAGAATGCAGAACCTTGGCCTTGGGTATACTCCTATGATTATAACCATACGTGGTAGAGGTACTCCTAGAAGAGTAGCCAGCTCCTCTCCTCAGGTAACAACAACAACTCCTAGACCACCTGTTTGCTTAGGTATCCCTCTTGATAATTACACCTTTGACGTCACTGATGTTTGTCCTAGTAGTGATGATAATGATACCATAGCAGGTCTCCCTAGGATTTTCAAGGATTCCACCTTGTTAATGATAAGTGCCTCCACAACTAAGTCAAACCAACCAACCCACCGAATCACCTTAGTACACCCCCAACTCATCGATCATGACCAACAAGGACCACCGATTCTAGACTCGTTCGAAAATGATGAGGAACTCATAGAATTCATGGGACTAAGGGATACAGTTCCATACGGGGATCACAAGGCTGGATTCAAAATCACACTGGACACACAAGCATACTATGGGGAGATGATTGAGTCCTTCAGTCGCAAAAGAAAAATATCGAGAATAAGCTTGGAGTTATTGAGTGAAAACCACACTATGGCACTCTCTAACCATAAAACACTAAAAATAAATGACACATCCAATGGTGAGAACCTCTCTGAGGCACCGGAGGATGAAGGATTCAATCTCCCCCCTACTGCTCTACATCAGGAGAAATCAGCAGTATTGGCAGAATAGTGCAACCTGGTCAACTTACGAACAGAATTAGAACCACAAATCACCTTCTACGCAGAGTCTCTCCTGGTAGAAGAACAGGAACTATTGGCAGAATTCCTAAAAGAAAGAAAGGTAAATTTTGCATGGACCTATGCTGACATGCCAGGTCTAGATCTTGAAGTAGTAGTTCATTATTTGGTTGTTTACCCCGGAGAAAAACTAGTCAGACAAAGGCTAAGGAAGATGCACCCACAAATAGCCTTGCTCGTCAAATTTGAGCTACATAAACTTCTGGATGTTGGCTTCATACGCCCGATCGACTATCCAAAATAGGTATCAAATATTGTACCTGTCTCAAAACCAAAAGGGGGCATCCGCATTTGCACAGATTTCAAAGACCTAAACAAAGCATGTCCTAAGGATGATATTCCACTACCCAACATTGACATGATAGTGGATATGACATCTAGACATGAGATGCTATCCCTAATGGATGGCTTCTTAGGGTACAATTAGATAATGATAGCAAAGGAAGACCAACATAAGATAGCCTTTACATGTCCTTGGGGCACCTACTGCTGGAATGTGATGTCGTTTGGGTTGAAAAATGCAGGAGCTACATACCAAAGAGCCATGACATTGATCTTCCATGACATGATCCATAAAACAGTCGAAGATTATGTGGATGACATATTGGGTAAATAAAAAAAAAGGCAGGATCACATAGCAACTCTAATTACAATCTTTGATAGACTAGAACAATACAAGGTCAGACTCAACCCAAAGAAGTGTGTCTTTGGGGTACAATCGGGAAAGTTGTTGGGATACATAGTTTCGATGAGAGGGATAGAGATGGACCCTGCAAAGGTAAAAGAAATCCTTGAAATGGAAGCACCAAGAACATTAAAGCTACTCAGAGGATTGCAAGGTAGACTCTAGTCTATTCGGAGATTCATAGCACAGCTAGCAGATAAACAGATCACCTATTCACACCTGCTTCACAAGGGAGTCACATACAGATGGGACGACAAGTGCGAGCAATGATTCAACAAAATTAAAGAATATCTACTTACACCACCTATGTTGATGCCACCAATTGTCAGGAAGCCATTAATCCTTTACATCTTAGCAACAACAGCCGCCCTTGGTGCCCTTTTATCCCAACATGATGAAAAGGGAACCGAGGGGGCCATCTACTATATCAGCAGAACAATGGTGGGGCATGAGCTCAATTACACATTAATAGAAAAGGCTTGCCTAGCACTGGTATTTGCAGCTTAGAAATTTAGACACTACATGCTAGCTCATCAAATCAAGTTGATTGCCAAGATAGACCCTCTAAAATATCTATTGTCAAAAGCAATGCTTACAAGCACAATGGCTAAGTGGGTAATGATATTGTCTGAACATGATATTGAGTATGTAGAACGAAAATCCATAAAGGGATAAGTCATTGCGGATCAGCTAGCAGAAGCTCCCATCTACACAGACAACCCACTCATATCAGAATTCCCAGATGAGTCCCTTTTCAATCTCAGTGCAACCGACCATTGGAAACTATACTTTGATGGCTCCCACACACAACATGGATCGGGAGCTGGTATGTTCTTCATCACCCCGCAAGGAGACTATATACCTAGATCATATAAACTGACATTCCCCTATACCAACAATATTGCAGAATACAAGGCTTTGACCATAGGCCTCAATATTGCAGCTCAGTGGTGAATCATGGCATTAAAGGTCTATGGGGACTCGCAACTTATCATCAACCAAGTCAATGGTGAATACCAAACTAAGGATGATAAGCTCACACCATACAAAAAGGTGGTAGAAAGCCTCAAAGAATCATTCATTGACGTCACTTTTGATCAAATACCAAGGGAAAACAAGGCAGCAAATGCAATGGCAACCATTGGATCCTTACTAGACATCCCTCGCAATGTCTTGAAACACAAATTCCTGGTCGAGCAGCTTCTCGTACCCACTTTCAAGGTACCACAGTCGGAATACATGTGTGAACTCGTTGGTCTTGGTGATATTTGGTATCATGACATATACACCTACCTAAGGTTAGGAATCCTCCCCACTAACATCACCCCAAACCTAAAGTGAACCTTTGTCAAAAGGGCCTTACGATTCGTCATCCTAGGAGAGACCCTCTTCCATAGAAGTATCGATGGGACCTTGCTATGTTGTTTAAAACCTGAGGAGGCCACAATTTCTCTAACTGAGGTACACAATGGCACGTGCGATTCTCACTCGAGTGGTATGACCTTGGCTAAAAAGTTGCTGAGAACCGAGTACTATTGGCCGACAATGGAGAGAGAGGCACACGACTTTGTTAGAAGATGTCTGCAATGCCAACAGCATGGAGACCTTATTCATGCACCAGCTCAAGAATTGCATCCCATTGTTACATCTTGGCCCTTTTCACAGTGGGGGCTCGATCTCATTGCTAAAATCTCACCCACCTCATCCAATGGCCACAAGTTCATTATCACTGCCACTAAATATTTCACAAAGTGGGTCGAAGCAATTCCCATGGCCTATATCATGGGAAAACAAATATCCAAGTTCATCCTAAACTACCTCATTTTCTGATATGGTGTTCCCCAATCAATTATCTCTGACAATGAGACGCCCTTCAAGAATCAGGATGTCCATGATTTATGTGAAAAATTCAAAATCCAGCACCACTTTTCCACTCCATACTATCCACAAGGCAATGGCCAAGCAGAAGCTACGAATAAAACCATCCTGAAAATCCTCAAGAAAATAGTCAATGACTCTGGTTGTGACTGGCATCTGCAGCTAAATCCCACCTTATGGACCTACCACATCAGCATCTGCACGCCAATAAGCACCACCCCATTCTCCCTGGTCTACGGATCAGAAGCCATCCTCCCTATTGAAATCGAGCTCCCGTCACTGAGGATATCACTGCAAAACCTCATCATGGATGAGGAATATAGGGTTACAAGACCGAATGAGTTGGAATTACTAGATGAATGGTGCATGAATGCCTTGAATCATCTACAGGTCTACCAGAATCGCTTGAAACAAAGCTACAACAAGAAGATCAGGCAACGAACTTTCCAAGTTGGTGATCTTGTGCTAAAAGAAAACCAAAAGAATGTGCCAAACCCAGATACAAAAGGAAATTTTGAGCCCAACTGGTTGGGACCCTTCATCATCACTACAAGTTACAAATCGGGGGCATATCAGTTGTCAACACCATAGGGTGAGCCTCTATAGGAGCCCATGAATAGCTCTCACCTCAAAAAGTTTTATGCCTAAGAACTTGCAAGGTATAGAAGCAGAAAATACAAAAACAATAGGAAAAAGTCCTGAAAAAATGGTTACCTTGATGAAAACCTAGCAAACAGGCATCTTAGTGACAACAAAAAAATAAAAAAATGCAAAAATCCAAAAAAAATAAAAAAAAGGATTGAAAATAGTAAAGAGAAAAAGTTCATCCTCTAGTGAAAACCACTTCGGTGGGGCTTTGGACAAGTACCTTGGCGAAAACCTGGCAAACAGGCACCAAGTGTAAATAAAGCACCCCCCATCTACCAAGATCTGCATGACTCACTCATTCCATCACATCTCAAATCATTCATCCACCCATCCACTCGCATCCATACCATAGCCTGAGCTGATGCCCATATCATATTCTACCATGGTACTACTTGGTGCATTCCTAAGGTCAATTTGTCCTACCTTCATCGAAGTAGTCTATCACACCACGCTGGGGGCATGTTCTTGTATCGGCATCGGGTCGGATTTGTATATATTCTCGTGATCTTCAAATTTATCAAAAATCCAAAAACATCCAAATCATTCAAAAATCCAAAAACATGTTGAAATATCAGAAAATCATCAAAAAAATTCATCATTAAGTCTTGTCAGTCTTTCACCTTGTCGAACTACGTCATCTTTGAGCTTGAACGTAGGCAAGGTTGATCTTTGATCATCCCCCAAGATAGTTAGGGTCAGTCCTTTAGGTGTCTGTTGCATTGGCAATCCATTTGCCCATCTAGTCTGCATCTTAAGTCAGTCCTTTAAGCAATAAAATGGCAATCTATTTTTCCATCTTATCATTGAGTCAAGTCTATTGTTAGTCGAACTATGTGGTCTCTACGTATATAACGTAGGCAAGGCTAATCTATGGATCAGCTCCCGAGACCCCTAGGATAGGTCTTTAAGTTAGTTTATTCGTCATAAATCTTGAAAATACCAAAAAACAGCCTCAAAACATTTGAAAAAACCAAAATGGTGCATCCATTTCATCTCACTTTCACCCATGATTTTTCATCACTCATAATAAAGCAATCGTCACTTTCACCCTTTGGTGAGTCAGTCAAAAGCAATTTTAGCAAGTTCTAAAGTGAACACCCAATCATCAAAAGTCTTAGAAGTCTAAGTCAATAAGCAAGCAAGTTGGTCAACTTGGAGTATGAATAGCTTATCACCCAATCGGTCCCATCAAAACCCTGATCACTACATGTCCTAGGATGATGCTTTCCTGCAATGGACATAAGCATCAGGTACCTCTCACAATAGTTAGTCTTGGCTAGCGGTACGAAGAACATTAGCTTGTTTGGTTTTCTCTATTTGGTCTTTTATTGACTTATCTTATGCTCATTCCAAGGACCTCTCAATGATGCCTAAACAAAACAGGTTTAGAGAGAAAGGAATGAGGCAATGATCATTATCTTATTATTTGCTATGCTTGTGGGATACGCTTGTAAAATAACTTAGTTGTGTATGTTTTGTTTGGTTTGTAGGGAGGATATTTTAGGTATCTTGTTGACCACATAGGAAAGCTTGCTTTTCTGTGTTTTGGTCCGAGATGTTTAGAATGTCTGAAGTACGTCCCAAATGAAGTATGTATGTTAAGTGTGAACAAGAATACTCCTATCTGATTTTCAAGTCAAAGTCCATCACACTAGGTACCATGCCATCCTCGTCCTTTATACCTTAATGCATCATACCTATGTGTGTTATCAAACATAATGCAATTGACCATTTGAAAATCTCAGTTCCTAGCAATGCAAATCACCATCTCCATCCTAACTAATTCATTAAATCTATGTTTCTTCTACCTTCTTTCCACACTAACATGGTATCATAACAGTAATCAAAGCATCGCCATGCATACACCCTACATCCACATGATCATCAACATTAAAACACATGGCATCATATCATTATCTTAAAAGGTGTTATTCTAAACATCTTAAGCACAACATTACATCATACATAATCATTTATGTCCATTATCATTTGCAACCATTACCATTTGCATCCATTACCATCATTAATATGCATTACATCATTAAAACATGAAAAATATACAAAAAGAAATGCATCCATCAAATACATCACATCACATAAGAATAAGAATAGAAACATCTCATAGCATCATACATTTGCATATTATACATCTGCATATCATACATGTGCACCATATATATCACAAAAGGGCGAATCATCTCATATATATCATCAAAAAATACTATTATAATACAAATCGGATCAGATGTGCATCGAATACATAATCCAATAAGGCCAAAATATTGCAGCCCGTATATCAAAAATGAAGCAAACTGTCCTGTAATCAAGAGGGGGGCTGGCCCTACTGGCTACTGCCATCCCCATCCTATCTCTCACCATGGGCCTCTGTCGGTCGCCTCCTTGTCTGCTGGGAAAAGTTTGGCACTCTACTGCCTGATGGTACTACCTGGCGATAATGCTTCTGATAGTACTCGACCTCTCTGATGGCCTCTCTATAATCACGAATATTGATTGATCAGCCCCAGGATGACGATGCCACACTCTCTAACTATCTCCGTTGGCCTATCTCTTGATCCCTCTTGGATCATGTTAGGTCTCTCTTTATTGTAACTATAGCAACCTGCTATCGAGCTACATCCTGCTCAACTGTTAAAGCCTGTACCTGCCCCTGTAGCTGTTGAATCAACACATCTCGGTGATCGGGCTGCCCTGCTGGCTGTCCCGCTAGCTACCCTACTGGCTGCTATGTTGGCTGCTACTGAGGATCTACCCTCAGCTAACCATCCTACTCCCCTACTCGGACAAGTCACTATTGTGTCACATCCCTAGGAGATGTCTGATGAGGAGGTGGCCCACCTCATCCTCTGCCCCGCCCTCTGCCAGCTATCCGACCCCTACGTCTGCATCATGTGACAACTACACCTGGAACTGTCAATCTGAGTGGAGGTCTGAACCATGCCCTATAGACTGGAGTGACTCCCGCATTTTCCGGCCCCTGATCATATGGCCACGGTCGAGCCACTAACTGCCTAAATTAGGACACTGCCTCAACTACCAGGATGGGCTGGCCCCATGTTGTCTCTCTGGTCATACGTGCAAAGATGGCCACATACTGGTCATCAGGCATGTCCTGTACCTCCCCGAACTGATGAGCAACCCTGTCTGGAAGATACCTCTCAATCATGGTGTGCTCTCAGCCCTGCATCAATCTATTCTATTGAGCAAAGAAGAGTTGTTGATCATCATCTTGCCATGGAACAACACCCATCCACGGTCTCCAAACGAACTCTCTCATCTCATCGAGAACTCGCCGCCAGTGCGGAATACCACCTACGCCAGTGAAAGAAAAATGCATCACTGCCCCACCGTACCACCAAACAAGGGGATCATCTCTCTCCAAAAGAACTAGCAAAGCACCGGGATCCTCTCCCATGCCCAGATGTGCAGTAAGGTACCTCCAGCCTCGATGGACCTGCTATCCAAATAAGAAAACTCATGAAGATCCCTGTAAAGGAACGCTAGTAACACTGATCCCCAAGCAAAGCACTCCCTATGGTGAACCATTTGATCCCATGCTAGTCCCCATCCTGGATTGAAGTATCGACCCCGCCGATCAGGTACTACAAGGCCTAAGATGATAGCAGCAATAATCAATATGTACGTGTGCACGTGGCCGCAATATAGCTCTAAGTCGATTTGACCGTCACAAAAGTCAATCTCATCCAACTCCATAACCCCATAACAAGCCTCTCTGCCAGCCTCTGGATCATAGACAACTCGGGTCCCATGAATAGGCAATTGGAGGATGCGCCATACATCCTCAAGAGTGATGGTGGTCTTGCCAGTAGGAAGATGGAAGGAGGAAGTCTCACTATGCCATCGCTCCACCAAAGTCGTAAGCATACCTAAGTGAGCCTAAATAGGAGGGACGAACGCAACATACTAGAGACTAAGGGCACCAAGGTGCTCCTGGACCAACTCATGCATATCCCCTAGTCTCCTAAGCACCGGCCATCGGTGCTCCCACAAGTAAAGTACATCAAGCTCCTCCTGCACAGGGAAGGCCATTGCATCGGAAAAAAAAAAAGTTTCATTTGCATCTCGCATTAAAATTCGCCCTAAACTGGAAAATGCGGCATTGTTTGTGGGTGCAGCATAGTTTGGAAAGTTCCAAACTGCACCGCCATGGTGGAGTTTGACATTTTGACAATCTCAAAGAGGCCCACACAGCGCACTTTGCATATGCGGTCCTATTTAGGGAAAACCCTAATTTCCTAACTACATCGAGCGGTGGAGAAAGGGCACACGGCAGACTTTTGGTCAACTAAACCCTAATTTGCAAAGTGGACCATGCGGCACACTTCGTATATGCAGTGCAAAAGGGGACCGCGTAGTTGCGATAATCCACTTTTTGTTGTGCCATATAGCGTCGTGCAGTTTGTACAGGACTTTGACCCTATTTAACGCACGTAAAATGATAAATTTGAAGGTTGGATAGGGGTACATACCACGGGTCCTGCATCGGCTGGCCACTAGTGCATCCGAACCCTCTCCGACATGTGCTTGGGAAGTTGTCGTTGTGCCATTTCAACCAAGACTCGGAGCTCAAATGTGAAATTTTCCAAAGGCTAAGATTGCAAATGAATTGAAAATGACCCCTCGAGGTCTATTTAAGCCTAAAAATTAGGGTTTTTTGACCTAATTTGACCTTCCAGCTAAATTTTTGGTCCCCTGAACCCGTTTTCGTCCAACCAAGGGTCATTCTTCATCGCTTTTGGCATTTTAATGCATTTTTTTGGCATTGTGGGGCATTTCTGGCCTGTCGGGCACCTTGTCATCTTTATTTGCAAGATCATCCAAAAATCAAAATTTTCGTCTGATCTATCGAGGGGGCAATATCCAGCAATATCCTTCCACTGGGGCAGCAATGGGGCATCTAAAAATTTTAAAAAAATCTCGAACCTTTGATTACAGCAGTTTATTCTTTGAATCAATGCAACAAGTACATTGCTTCAAAGAGGGGCAAAATGTAGACATGGAAAATGTACAAGTTCATTTTGGCACACCTGTTCCTGATTACTAACAATTTTTCTTCTTAAATCACATTCTTAGCATTTCATCACATTCTATCTCTTAATTTAATAAATCATTATTTATTGGATTAAGTCTTCCTCTTTCAATGATTAAATTAATCAATTAATTTAATTAACCATTGCATCCCTATTTAATTAAATAAATCATTTTATTTAATTAAAATCTCTAAAGTCGTCCTATTAAATTAAATAAATTAAACCTTATTTGATTTAATCTAACATATTCCTTCTTTATTAAATAAATCAAATCATTTAGTTAATAAATCATTTCCTCTCAATTATGGACTTAAATCAATTCATGAATCTAAGTCTAAAATTGTCACATCACCTAATTCTTCATTAAATTAACCAAATCTATTATTAACTTAATCCCTCTCACTAAAATCCTCTAGAGAATGCAACTTGCACAATAAATCAATTACTTTGATTTATTAATTCATTTATTTTCCCTCACAAAGCATCAAAAATGAATATTCCCTCATTTGAATTCAAAAAAGCCAAATGGACTTGGTCCTTCCAACAAGGCATTCAATACCTCTTACATGTCCTTGACCTTAAGCCAAGTGACATTAACTTCACTTCTCTTCCCCCTTCAACAAGTCAACTCACCATTTCAAATTCAAATTTATGCATTTATAATGCACATTGGCCAAAATGTGCTCATTCCTCATCTAATCACATGTAGACAAGTGGCACAATCCCATTGGATTATCTTTTGTCCCACATTGCTCAATCTTGCTCACTTCTTCCAAATAGAAGTCTATAAATTGGAGACCTCTCTTCTCAATATTCATCCACAATTCATATGCAAAGTTACTCTCTACAATTGAAAACTAATTTTGCTCATCATATCCAAGTATTCATCACATTTTCACATTTGCACCAAGGTTATGCTCAAATCTCTTTGGAGATTTGACCATTTTTAGATTCACATATCATTGCTACTTAGGAATTGGGAAAGGGCCAATTGCAACACCTCATTGGCACAAATTCCCCCATAAGATCATCATGTTATTAGCTTAATTAGGATTGGTTTCATTGTTATTTAAAGTTTTTTTATTTTCCTAATTTTAGCTTGAATAGATGGATTTTATGGGGAATCCTTCATATTTGCATGCATTTTGATCTAACATTAACCATGTTTGTTGTTCTTGTGTATTTGCAGGTTTAGGGGTTCACAGTATGACCAAGATATTAGCCTCTAAAGTTTTCCTCCAAAACGAAAAACTGCCAATAGAGAAGGGGTCCAATTTGAGCAACTTGGTGATGGTCGTTTGACTGTCAAATTTAAGAAAGTAAAATTTGATGGCCAACTAAATTTCAATTTTAACACAATATTTTTTTAGTGGTCATTTAGCCATCAAATCTAAGATAGTCGTACAAAAAAGCTATTTTTTTCCCTACACGAAAATATGAAGTATTATATATGAAAATGGGGGTTTTTGAGCCTTCTAGATGCAATCGTGAGGTTTATTTTTCCCTAATACACACCTTGTAAAAGCATAAGCTTGAATCACCCTTAAATCTGAGAAGGGGCTTTGCAACTCTAAAGCTCTAATACTATGTAGGAGCTCAGATATAGCTCATAAAATATGTTTGAGTCACTCAAGGACTCAATCTTCTAGGATCATCTGCAAAAACTAACCTTCCACAAGAGGGAAAAGAAAGAACATAAAATTGCAACAATGGATGCAAGATGTGGCCAATATGCAATACTCAAGATTGCAATGATATATTGGACTTACACAACACTCAACTGAGTTTTAGATGAATGAAATGCACATATGAAGCCTTGCTTATATAGGCAAGGTTGAGATGTACTATATAATATGATGTTGACATGTGTCATAATCTTATGACATATGACAACTAACTAACTACCTAAGAAATGATGCTAGATAAAATAAGACTTCTAGAAAAGACAACTCATCCTTTTAGAAGGAATCTTCTATCTTAAGAAAACATGTAAACCTATCACCTAGTAAATGATACCTAGGAATATAATTAAATGCCTAAGTAAACTTATGTAAGTCTAATTAAATAATTAATTACACCAATAGGGATGACCCTCAAACAATACTTTTTCCATCAATTTTAGGATTTTATTTACCAACTCATAATCAAAAAATTATTCCTCCACATCCCATGCCTTATGTAATTCCATGTTGAATTTATTTTAACACACTTAGAAGTTATTTCAAGGACCAAAGACTCGTAGGACATTAAATCACTAAATTGATATCTAAGTGTCATATCTTCAATAAAAAAAACTTTTAGTTTAGAAAACAATAAAGCACATATAGAGCTCCTACTTGGATATTCACAAAAGGATATGTTTTTCTTGTATTTTACATGGCCTTTACCTTCCACTAGCTAGTTTGGATTGAGGGGGCTTAGATAGAACCCTTAATTTTATCAATGGAGGATGGTATATTCAATCATGGAGTAATATTGGTTAAATCTAAACCAATTGATAGAAATTCAAGGGTATCCATGAAAGAATATATTTTACCAAGTTACTCAAACTTGAATTTCTAGTAGCTGACTTGGATCAAAAGGTTTTGGATAAAAAATATAATTTTTTCGAAGTCTCATGGATCAAAGAAACATTTTACACCAATTTTCTAGTAGCAATGCCAAAAGACTATTGTAAAGTTCCTAATCATATCAGCGTATACCTTCAAGCACACAACCTCTATCGAGTCTTACACATTGGATTCTCTCAATGCACAAGGTAATCTCTTATTTTCTTTATAGGAAAATGTGCCAAAATAATTAGCCAACATTATTTATTATAGGAAAACCTCAAAGAGGATTTGATCAAACCCTATCCTACCATTGCATGCCACATGATATCAAAATAGTGTTGAGTAGGTTCAATGTAAGTTGGTTTGATCCAAATTATGAAAATTTGTGTATGATTTTCTTAAGTATTATTTATTTTATCCCAAAAGTTGGATTCACTTATGTGCTTTCACTCTTCGATTATCCACTCCTCTACCCATGCATGAACTATGTATGGAGAAATTTTGAACAAATTCATCTTTTAGAAATATTTTTTTGCATATCATAGTTAACTAAAGATTCTACACAATTTTCTCCTAGTCCATAATAAAATACATATGTTCATGTTTTTTTATCATGGAAACTATTATATACACCATTTAGCAGCTCTTGTAACACTACATGATAGCTAAAAATTTATAAATGCATTATACAAGTCACATAAAAATCGACCTCAGGTGGAATGCCCCAATATGTGAACACATAACTAATAAAATTATAAACTATGGCTTCAACAAGTGGGAAAAGGAGTTGAGGAGGATTTTTGAAATCCTCTGAAGTGGGCGACAAGGGAGATGAAGATCCACATGTTGATGGATCTTCTTGGGAGGTTTCTTCAGTGGTTGCTAAGGAGGCTCCTTTAGTGGTTGTTCTTGATGTTTTGTGTTTTTTTGGAGTTGCTTTGCAGTGATGAAGTTGTGTTTCCTATTGTTGATGTTTTGGGAAGCTTTGCCCCTTCTCCTTCCTTGTTGTTGGGGTGCTTTATGAAGCTTGGGGGTCTTTCTTTGGTGGTCATGGTGGGAAGCTTAATGTCATATTCTCTCATTTTGTCCCTTTGTTACATTCTTGGCAGTTTGTGGGGGTTGCGAGTGTGTGGTTATTGTTGGTGTTTGATGTTGGGGGTGAAATGGTGGAAGTGGCATCTTGTGAGGCTAATGGTGTTTCTTTCCTAAGCATTATTTTTGTGGGACTATTGCCCCCTTTGTAGCTTAGTCCTTCCTTCTCAAAGGTGCTAATTCTTTGTGCATTTCCCTTGCTACAATTGTGGATGGAATTCCTTCATAGATTCTTCCCCTAGCTTATAGTTGTTGATGTTGGGCTTTGGTGCATGGGTTTTTCTACCTTTGTTGATTATGCTTGGTTTGGCTTGAATCTAAAGGGTGTCTCTATTGCCCTGTTCACTAGTGCTTCTTCTCTCTTCATGACCTCTCGACTTATTTTTGAGGTGGATATCCCTCATTTTGAGGTGGAGGTGATGTTCATGATTCTGGTCAAGGGTTTATTGCTCTAGTTGAATCCCCTTCCTGCTTCTCCCTTTGTGGTGAAGATTTTTGTTGGTCTGGGTGACCTATTCTTGTTTAAGGGAGATTTTGATACCTTGTTTGTGTTTGTTTCTTGTTGACTGGGTTACTATTTCTATTGACCCCCTTATGGGGGATGGTGTTCTTCTACCTTCGGGGCAGGTTTGTGGAGGATGCTAGTTACGTGGTATCTTGGTTGAAGATGTTCAAAGGAGCAGTGACTATTCCTGTTTTGGTAATTTTTTTGTTATCTAGGTTGAACCCAATAACTTTCCTCATAACCCAAATGCTTGTGATGCTCTTGTGAGCTATGTTGACCTTTCTGATGGTTTGGGTTCTCTCTCCCTAGCTTCACATTCATGTTCTCCTATTGAGGTGGAGATATCTTCTTTTGAGGTGGAGATTTGATTTGTGGGGGAGAGGTGGTTATGATACGAACCTAGAGCAAATCCATTCTAAGAATATGTCATAGGAATTCTTGGAACTTGAGTATGATGGAAATATACCTCTTAGGTATTTCTAGAAGTGGATCTATATTTATCCTCAGTGTTAAAGGCCTATTGATTTTATAATGTATGTGAATGTAATTAATTAAGGTTTTTTTATCAACACAATGTTGCTTCTTTTACAAATACCTTTAGGATGAGGTTGAACCAATATCTTGAGACATTTCTAATCAATAGCTCAACTACAATTATTAGTGTAACTAATCTCTTAATGAACTTGTATAGGAGAGAATTTTCACCCCTGACACAAATTCTCCTTTTACCCCCTCAGCTTTAGAAAACCAAAGACGAAGAATTAATTCCACATAATCCCATTGTTCCCATCACACTTGGTGCCTATTTTGAGTGTCGGTGAAGGTGTTTATGTCGAGGACGTCCACATGGCACGCAGACGTCCGCACGACATGCTTATGTCCTTGGCAAATTCCTACGATTGGAGTCTATAGAGACATTACAATTCCTATTGGAAGTTGAAGTGTAACGCTTCCCTTCAGCTAGCTAACCCAAATATGGTTGTTTCTTCCATTCTTCCTTCATATTCTTCATTAATTCATCCATTTTCATCTTTTGGCCATCTCTGGAACATCTCTCGGTATTCTAACATTCATCCACAAGCTTTGTAATAACATCTCACACTCCATAACAATAATCTATCACTTCATCACTTTGATAGAGCAAGCATAGGATGAATCCATTACAATAGAGGCTTGAGTTCCTCTCATCTTTCTCCTTCACTAGCCTTGAGCACTTTGGATGGAGGTGGTAAGCTCCTCACTCATCATCTTTATCATTTGGTTCAATTAGCACATATTATTTTGTAGTGTCTTTGGTGTACTTTTCTTTCATTTCCTTCTATATCATATTGTTTCTACAACGTTGCAAACATGGCTTCCCGTGGAGGTGGAAACACCAAAACGGGGTTCTAACTAAGGCAAACCCCTAAATAGCCCCCCAACATTTTCTCTCTTTTATGTGTGTAGGTGGAGAGATCTTGGGGTAAGCTGGTTAAAAGGTTATTGTGTGAGATCATCTTCATCACCAATGTGGTAATTTACTTTCTTTATCACATTCGTCTTTACATTTCGCTTTTCATTGTCTTATTTTGAACCTTAAGAAACTCGTAACTGGGTTGTTAGTCCACTTTTTAGAGGTTAGACCTAATCTCCCTAGTTTTATGTTCGTACAGATGCTAGCGCACCTGAGAGATGCCAGTGCACCATCCTATCGTCCCAGAACCGTGCTTTTGACCTCTAACAAAGAGTTATCCAAGACATAGAGTCAACCCCAAAAACTAACTCACCTAGTCTCCTTTCAACTCTCGAGTTTGCAAAGTGATCAAACGACAATTTATAGTCCTCATCATTCTCATCTCATCCATCCTAACACTCCTTTAAATTGAGGTAAGTTAGGGCAACCATACTGCTCTTGGACTTTTGTGACCTGGGGCCTTGTAGTTGTTGGTCCCCCTCTCTTACATTTTTGGTGAACCTGGTGTGAACCAACATCTTTTTATTCGTCGATGTTCTAGATTGTTTCCTCTTATATCCTTTGATCGTCATACTCCTGTGTGTTGTGAAGGTTTATGAGCATCACAACCTAGTTCATGACCTCTAGGCATATTGTCAAGAGAACTCTTTGAAACCTTTCGATGGAGAAGACTCCTCCATCCAATATTCTAGCAACAAAGTAAGGAGTCTCACCCAAACATGAACCATGTTGGAGCATTCCTTTTAGGATCAAATCATAGTTCCCATTTTTTCTAGAAATAGCCCAAAATTATCCAAAAACCATTGGTCATACCTAAGGATCGAAACACTACATGAAGGAGATCAAGAAGAATCCATTACTCATTGTAGCAATATTGAACTAGTTGTGGAACTTCCATTCCCTCAAGGCGCGATCTCTATAGATATCAATATTTGGGCTAGCACTAATAAACCTCCCAACTACAAAAGACTCTAACCTTGAGCAAGCCTTATCCACAATCAAATCTAGAATTTGTGGGCTAAGATTATCATTGTTCCCAATCAACTGTAAAGGAGACAAACAAGCCAAAATAGTGTTATGAGAACCATTGACCACACCAACTCACCTTGTTAATAGCATCACTAGATGAATCTAGTGAATCAAGACCATGTATACAATCAACAAACACTAATATGAAGCATCGGGCACCAACACATAAGTTTCAACATCTTAGTCCTAACTTGCTCCTCACAACCCCTATCAAATATTGTGGCCAAAGAAATAATCTCAAACACATGGGGGCTAGGAACAAAACTGCCACCTACATGAAATGCATTGAGCAACCCACCATTCAAGCCAAAAATTCATTTCTCCATAGCACCGATAGGGGAAGCCACAAATGAAGAACATAGAGGGGAAATGAGAAGCCCACATTTCAAACCAAGCAAAGAGCCCTCAACCTTAAGAGAATGCATATAATATGCCCCTAGATGCAACTCCATAGCCCCAAAAGAGGCGCCAATCTCAATTTGTCCAAAGGAAAAAATGGACCTTTGTTGGAGGCTCAAACAAAAGGATCGATGTTGAGACTCTTCCCTGCAACACAAAGCTCCATGGATCCATCTCCATAATAGAGGTATATTGCCCTCCATAGCAAAATAGAAAATTATGAATATTAATTATAATATTCTTTTTTATTATCAATATTAACCCATCTTATCTAATCATTGTACTTATTTAATTAAGTTAGATAATTCTAAGTAGAGACAATTTATTTCTCTACATATTTAAATAAATCAAATTCATATGAAAAATCTGTAAAATGTACTAAATATATATTCTTTTTGGATAAAAACATTTTATAGACAGATTTTTAGGTATTTCTAATTTGAAAGGATTTTTTTTTTTAAATTTGAACTTTATATGTGTCAAAATGGAAATTATTGGAAAACGCAAAATTATTTAGAGATATGTTTTCCTCTATTTAATTTAATTAGACTATCTTTCAAAAAAAATTTAGAATTTATTCTGTGTTACAATTTTTTTTTAACTTTATATGTATCAAAATGAAAATTATTGAAAAAACGCAAAATTATTGAAAGATATATTTTCCTCTACTTAATTTAATTGGGTTCTCTTTCACATTTTTTTAGAGTTTATTGTCTGTGTGCCTACACAAATGAGAGCTTTCCTTAAAAAGAACCTTCTCTGTGAGAAGAGCGCTACCAAAATTTCTCCAACACATTTATAATAATAGTAAAACATTTGCTAAATTTACAAATGGAAAAAATCATGTGCAGATTAGGTATTGATAAAAAAATCCTTACATTCCTGCAATAACAGAGATAACTGTCCTTCAAATATCCATTAAAGCTTCTTTGTTCATATACATTTAAATTCTATGCAAACTTTCAGCTTTATCTGTACACATAAAACACTGCAATATGAAATGCTTGTACTTTAAACATTTCTTTACAATCAGCCAATTGTTGGCAAATTTCAGAGCCCAAGTAGTTCACCATTTATGGACAACTTTATTAGTTTCAAGGCACTTTTGCCCATAACATGTTACAACATATAGTCCACAGTACTTTACAATGTAAGCTCTGTATCAATCTCAGTCATGATATCTGCAAAACTATAATTATCATCATCATAATAAGACTGACTGTAACACTCACCTGCACCCATTTCCCACATATCTAAATCCCCAACCTCTGTATTAAGGCCCAAGGTACCATTAGCAGAAGCCAAAAAACTCTCTCCTAAAACTCCAATATAATTATTAGTGTTAGTATTATCAGTGGGTATGCCAAGCTCCTCATCAGAGGCCCCCAGAAGATAACCCAACTCATCAAAAACATACCCATTAAGACCACCACCATTTTTTTCATGGCATCTGCATTTTAACTCACAGTCAGATGGGCTTGACAGCCTGGAACTGCTACTACTCATGGAAAAGGCTGAATCACTCTGAACACAACAATTAGCACAAGAATAAGAACAATAAGAAGAAGACAATGTTGCTGATGGATGATCAACTAAGATTTCTTCCTCCAGTCTCTCCATCATAACTGCAACTTCTTCATTTATTTCTTGTTGGGTCTCTTGGGCTTCTTCTTCTCTAAGTATAAAGTCCAAAAACTCCATGTTTTTGCCTATGGGCCTCTGATAGACTTGATTAATATTTGGCACACAACCAACATAAAGTGTATATATATATATATTTTTTTTCTCTTAGACCATATAACATTAGACAAAACTGCAGTGATCTGTGATCTGCTTTCTGCCTCTGACTGCACCACTATAAATATAGAAATTGTGTATCCATCACTGATGTATGACAGGCAGACAGATTTGGTCTTGGGTGGAGAGACTTTTATCTTCTTTTGTGTTGTGAGGTGGAAAGTGGACAGGGAGGTGTTATTATAGATGTTGAGATGTGTGATTTTTTTGCTTTAAAGGGGGCCATGATTCTGATGCCTGTCCACTCATGGATTTGTGCCTTCCGTGGTTTGTAATGTATTTGTCTTGAGAAAGCGACTGACAGAACTTTGGCCTAACAATGCCGTGAACCTTCTCCCACCATTTTTATTTAAAATTAAAGATAACCTTACAAATTCATTATTTCATAGAAAATTATATTTCAGCTAGAAAAACAGTCATTGGCAAGTGTAGGTTTGTCTGTTGAAAGGTTTGAAGTCAGTGATTATGTGTTTATGTCTGAACGCTAGTGGCCCACTAGTTCAGAGAGTTAGGCTACATTTTTATTCTATGCTTTGTGGGAAGGTTAACTAGTTCTTTGGAAATACTTTTTTATTACAGTGGACTAATGAGGTTAAAGTCTCTTGACTATTTTGTATATCCAATAGATATTATTTATATTTAAGTAATTTATCTAAATGTGTCATAGGTAGGTAAAGGGAGGAGTTTATTTAATATTTTAGATGTGTTTAATGAAGTTGAATAGTTCATAAAGAATTCACTAACGCATAAGCTTTGTTGAATGTAGAGGTTTAAATTTTTAAGGAATGAAATCGGAATCTTGTTGAAAACTTTAAGGAATGAAACCAGAATCATGTCCTGATTATTTTAATGGAATGGATAGTCCTTAGTCCTCAATATAAGACAAAAGATCTAAGATATGCATCCTCTCAAGATAATAAATTAATAAAGTAATATGTTCAATTATAAACTTTTTTATATGAATTAATTTCTAACAATTAAAAATTGTATATAATAATTTAAAAACAAATCTAAAAATATAAAGTAATTCTCAATAAAATTGAATAAACTAACCAAAAAAATCAACATAAATCAAATTTTATACAAGGGGCAGGAGGGCTTAGCTTGATTGGATAAAAGCATCTTGTTGTAGGCAAGAAGTCACGAGGTCTAGTCTCCCCCCATCCCCATGGTACTCGAGAATGAGGTCTAGTCTCCCCCCATCCCCGTGGTACTCGAGAACGAGGTCTAGTCTCCCCCCATCCCCGTGGTACTCGAGAACGAGGTCTAGTCTCCCCCTGTCCCCATGGTACTCAAGAACAAGGTCTAGTCTCCCCCTGTCCCCATGGTACTTGAGAATGAGGTCTAGTCTTCCCCATCCCCGTGGTTCTCAAGAACGAGGTCTAATATCCCCCCATCCCTGGACTACTGGATTCCTGTAGTCTATAAATAAAAATTAGTACAAAGTTTTAAATGGGCACCCCCTGTCCCCGTGGTACTCCAAAACGAGGTCTAGTCTCTCCCCATCCCTGGACTATCGGATTCCTGTAATCTAAAAATAAAAATTAATACAAAATTTTAAATGGACATCTACCAAAACTGCGTCTTGATGTGTACAAAGCCCGAAAATTATAAAAGATAAGACAAAAAAGTTTCACTAAAATAAGGCTGAAGACTCTCAGCTGAAAAAGTTTCAGCTTGAGACTTCTACATAATTAGAAATATAACCAACTCTAAATGTATTCTAAATGATGATACAATCACTGCTCAGCATTATGGACATAAGGGCACACGTAAATCACAACAAAAGAGTAGAAAACTGTACGAAGAACTGTGGAAAAAGCAGAGACGTGAACATTTCACCAGGTAGATTTCCACCATAAGAACCAAACACATGTAACGATATTCCACCACAGTGTGAATGGTCTTGGTGATAGGTCCCATACCACACACTCACCTCCATAATAACCACACCTAAGTCCTAGCTTTTTTTATACAAAACCAGTAATTTTGCTGGCATAGAAAGTGACCCATGACCACCCTTCACATGTCAAAACAATTTTTCCAAAGTTTTTCTTGATGTTGTATCCAACTTTTCCTTTTCAACATAGCACAAAGTCCAATACTTATCCAACTTAATCTCTATGCTATCCAATTCAACCTTTATAATCCACTCTCATATGTTAATAATTCATGATTTGCATTCTCTCATTATCACCGTCTCTCTGCCACCACCCACTTCCTGCCATGTTACTAAGATGGCCATGGCCTATCTTCTCCCACTCATTAGGTGGACTTCACAGGAACTCATTTGACCTAACAAGTGGCAACCAGCAACCAATGCAGTCCTTTCTTCTCTCTTTTCCCTGATGTTAATGGGTTCCCCCTTCTCCACTATCTCCACCCATAATACTTTAATAATGGAAAGCACCAACGGCTTGCCAAAATCTTTCAATATGTCCCTTATGTTCTCTATTTGCTTTCACTTTATGTACAATGCTCTTTTGTCATAATCACAGTACATGTTCACCATTATTTGTTGACTGTTCCATGGCTATTCAAGCCATGAGACCCCACATCAGATCTCAATTCTCAAAAGTATTCTACTCCTCCAAGCCACTTTGTTTATTCTTTAGTACAATCTTCTTTTCTAACACACAGTGTTCCAAGGACAATATAAAAAGAATTTCCATGATAGCATGATGCAGTGAGAAAGAATAAAGAAATAAATGTCCTCTTTTTTCTTATAGTGTCCATGATGCTTCTATTTTTTCGGTGATTAGGCATTCTACCTAAAAAGTTGATGTTATTTTCTGTATGTTAACACATTATTGGTGTTGAAACACTTTTTCTTCTCATTTTGTCTCATATTAGTGTTCTTTCAGTGGGTTACAGGAGTTGAGAGAATTGACCATAAAGATTAAGGTTGCACAAAACTTGTGCTTTAATTCCTTTTGGATGAAAAAATCTGAACATGATATGAGTGATTGGAATAAATCTCAAAGTGGACATGAGGTAAAAATATGCTTGTGCTCTACACTGTCATATCGAATGAAATTCTCCTTTGTCACTTCAGTACTATCTGTCGACATTTTCGGTTCTCTCAATTGATTTAATATAAAATTCTACTTTAGTTTAATCATGGCACACCATGTTAGATCTCCTTGAGATACTCTTCCAATAGATAATGTTTATATTTATTGCAATGGTTTATTTTTTTTAAAATTTGGAGGCTTTTTAGGCTTTTAGTACCCAATCATGTAAGGGAAGAATTTAATTTACTGGTATGTTATAGTCAATATGTTGGTTTTTACATTGGGGTGGGCTCATTGATTATAATGTGTTGATAGTTTACGTTGAACATTATCTAAGTATCATCAAAACATAATTATATTAAGTATATAAATTGTATTAAAGTATACAATAGAGTGGTGATTTCAATATGACTAACAATAAGAAATTATTCATTTTGAATTTTTTTCTTGTTTAATATTTATTTTTCATATTTTTGTTAAATTATATGATGTTTTATGTGAATTCAGCAATGTGGTTTTTAAGTCGACTTCTTCTTAATACTTTTGTTTAATTATGTAATATTTTACCAAGATTTACTTGTGTATATAATTGTGAGATTGACTTGAAAACTATGAAATTGAATCCCAATAAAACACCACATAAGTTGGCATACTACTAAAAAATTACTACCCTACTTGACTTTGGTGTAGGCATATTAAATTGTGATTTGGTTCATGTCATGAGCTCTCATGGGTCCCATGGACCTTGTGTTCAAAAAATGTATATAATCCTTGAATAATAATTTTTTTTTTATGTCAAGTAATGGATTAGAAATTGATATACATTTGTGATGTTTGAAATGTCTTGGAAATAGAATATGGCATTGATGGAATAGTGTAAAACATGCATTCTCAAACATGAGGTAGAATGTACAAGTGTGATGGATGTTGTAGGATATGTAGTGATTGACTAATAAATAGAATGCAAATGAATATTTGTAAACAAAATAAATAAGTGAACAAAAAAAAAAAATTGGGCAACTAAGGATTTCTCTTACACCCTAATATGCTCCTACATCAAACAATTAGGGTTGTTTAGGAAGTGAATCACTCACTTTCTAATGTCTAGAGAGAAACCAATACGATCCACCTCAAACTTATAAATTTAATTTGAATTTTTATCACTCCTTCCTTTCCACCTCACCTAATAATCCTCGTATTGTCTATTTTTGGTGCTTCTCTATATCATACTATCTAAAATCTCATCAACCTCATCCTTTTCTTGTTTTGGTATGTGATTTTTCATTGTAATTTTATGCCACTATCTTCTAACTCTTTTACATGGTATTGGTATAAGTCTACAATGTTGAATATTGGTAATTTTCCTAAACCTTTTATTAAATCCACTTCATATGAATTTCTTCAATCAAACCTTTTTACAATGTCATAAAGGCCAAATTTCTTCATTAAATTAAATTTTTGATATGTATTAGTTGTAAATCTTTCCTTCCTAAAACATACAATCACATTATCTCCAACTACAAACTCCTTGTCTTTTTTTATCATGTTTTATTTATATCTATATTTACAAGAGATTATTTACTTCTACATGTACTCCCTTCAAGCATTATGTAAATTCTTGTACTTCTACAATACTTTACTCCCTATTACCAATATCCCTCAATTCTTATACATTTCTTGGATATCATATGCAATTGCAAATGGTTTTTTACATGCGCTCCTCTTTTAAAAATCATTATATGCAAACCGTATCCCAATTTATTGTCTTCTCTCCTGGACTATACCTTAACTTCTATTTAGAACCTCCATTTGGGTGAAAGTGTAGAGTTGTGTCTCACTTTTGACCAAAAAAATAATTTTAGGTAAAATAATATTGGCCAAACCTATATGGCATCTACAGGGTATAATGGGTTTTGATGTAAACTCTTTCATCCAAAATAATTAAATAAAAAATAACTATATCACACACACACACACACACACACACATAATGTCAATTTTAATTTTGATATCCTTTAGTTTTGAGTGATAGTTTTGTGTGAAAGGGTTTTCCTTGAAATTCTCAAGCTAGCAACCCATTTAGCAACCTAACCCCTCTTTTTGGAGAAAATTCAACAAAAATATATCTTTAATTCCATATTTCTCCAACCAAGGATATTGTCATGAAAATTTTGAAATACCCATAAGGATATTGTCATGAAAATTATATTATCAGAACAAAAGAAACCCTAATAGGAAAAACCCTAAAAGAAGCCCTAATAGGAAAACATTTAATAATTAATATAATTATTAAATGTCACTTTATGCAAACTAACGTGAAATCTTAAGAAGGGAATAAAGGTAACTTAATCAACATAATTAAGTTAAAACCTTTACTCTAACAGTTCATCCTACCCCCTGCATAAAAAATGTCCTCTCTTGCTTTCTCACACTTCCAGGTTTGAGGATTTCATTATGTTTTGGCCTCCACTCGTCAAGCAATTGGTATTTGAAGCATTGGGTTTTGTTTTGGCCCCCCCTCCATATATATATTTTGTAAATTTTTCGTAAAGCATTTATGTTCTATACATGTAATTCTTAACTTTTATAATATTAATAATATTCAGGCTTTTTCCTTTTATCTAAAAAAGTATTACACATAAATTTATGGCTCATCAAAATTATTACATTTTGAATAAAATGGACTCTACAAAATTAAAAATTAGAAAATTATCAAAAAAATCCAATGCACTTAGAGATATTCAAGATAGCCAAGTGGTAAAAATAAAAAACAACCTTATATTTACTATATTAAAAGTTGTGTCCCATCAATCTCATTTTGTAAATTATTTTAAGAATTCAAATATTCTCTTAAATGTATAAAAAATATCTAACTAATTTTTTTAAAATACAAACATAAACTACACTGAGAATTCCATATTTTATTAGTTTATATCATTTTAAATTTGAAACATACATGTCACTTAAATAAATGAGTCCAAGTTGAAGATTATATTTGTGTTGGTCATTTTCTTTATAAAAGTCGTACATAGATCTAAAATTTCACCTATTTTTCCAATATTTTATGGGTGAAATGTTGGTTTGTATTTCAAATATACCTTCATCTTTCTCCATAGTATCTTCCAAAAGTAATCAATACACTTACTATCCCCATCTTCAAAACTATACTTCTTGGAAATCTATGTAAAATCACAACCTCCTTTAAAATTAGATTCAAGATCTGTATTGCATTAGCATTCCTCTTGCATGGAATAAAATGCACCATCTAATAAAATCTACTAACTACCATAAATATTAAACCATGTCATATTTATATTATTGTAAATCCTAATACAAATTTCATACATATACCCTTTCACAGTCTCTTTGAAACTACTAATGGATGATACAAGCCAATATTTTGACTGCTTCCTTTTTTCCGCTTGACAAGTCTTACAATATTGAACAAACTTTTTCACACCCTTATACATTTGTGGCCAAAACTAGTTCTTAATTACCAACGTGATCATCTTATTTACTCTATTTTTTATCTAAACGATCATTATGCTTCTTCTTGATCAAATTCTCTCTCATCGAGTTCTAAAAATATAACTAATCGCTCTTAAATAACATCTCATTTTGAATCAAATAATCAAGCCACTTACTTATATCCATTCTTACTAGTTCATTACATACCTTCCATGAATCTATAAAATCAAAATCATCCTCATACAAATGGTTCGACTCTTCAAACTTTACTACCTCTATTCTTATTTATGTTAGTGAATTATATAGCCTACTCAATGCATCAACAACCTTGTTTGATTTTCCACTAACTTAATTCATCACAAAGTTTTGACTCTTCATAAATTATACCCATCTCACATGTCTCTAATTCAACTTGCTTTGGCTATTCAAATATTTCTATGATTGATAATTAATATACAACAAAAACTCCTTTCGTAACAATTAATGTCTCCACTTATTCAATGCTTGAATTAGCACATAAAGTTGATCATAGAATAAATATCTTCTTCTTGAATCATTCAAATTCTCACTAAAATATGCTACTAGTATTCCTTATTGGCTTAGTAGTGATACTATTGCACTCCTAGCTGCATCACAATCCACCTTAAATACCTTGTTAATTAGTAATGCTAGCATTGATTATTCTATCACCTTCCTCTTTAGTTACTCAAAACTTATATTTTCTCTTGATGTTCACTTGAACTATTTCTTAACCATCATTGCCTTAGTTAATGGTGAAAATATAAAACTAAGTTTTTTGTGAGATTCCCATAGAAACTTGTCAAACCATGAAATAATCTTAGTTATCCAATATTCATTGGAAATAGGCTACTCAATAATTTCTTTTATTTTCTCTAGATCCATCTTCAAACCTTTAAATAAAATTAAAAATCACAATTATATCAATTTCTTCTTCATGAAATTTTAATTCTTTTCAATGATTAACAATTTTTGTTTTCTTAATCTCTACAATACCGGTCTAATATTATATAGGTTTTCCCTCCTTAGTCTTACTAAAAATTAAAATATAATCCAAGTAAACAATCACAACCTTAGCCAATAATTTCTTAAAAAATGTACTCATCAACCTCATAAATATACTTAGTGTGTTAGTCAACCCAAAAGTAATATCCAACCATTCATACAACCCTTCCTTTGTCTTAAGTGTTGGCTTACATTCATCTCCTTATTTGATTTTGATATAATGATAACTTCTCTCAAATCAATATTTGTAAAATATTTTTCTTTATTGAACTATTTCATTATATCATTTATCATCGGAAATGGGAATCTATACATTATAGTGATCTTATATTTTATTTTATAATATATACAAATGATCCATTCACCATACTTCTTAGGTTCTAATACCATGAATATTACACATGGGCTAAAAATATCTTTGATCAATCCTTCTTTAATAGTATTTTATACAACAATCATCCTACGGACCATTTTTTTTAGTAAACTTTATTTTGATATGAGGTCCATATGATGACTAATAATCCTTACCAATGGTAATCCACCTAACACTTTCTCTAACATAATGTCCTTATATTGTATTATCAATTTCATAATTCCTTCTCATGATACATTTTCTTCATTTACACCAATGTTTCTTGTACTCATGGTGTTGCATACCCTTGGTATCAATACAAAATACATATTTTCATGTCTCAATTAACTTAGGAATTTTTCTTCCACCCACTAAACAAATTCTAACATCATTGCAAACTTGACCCTTTATATATTTTAATGCAACCAACCTATGTCTTCTACCATTCTTTGTTATAGTGTAAGTATTTTTATCCCATCACATATACCAATTGACATACATATGCCAACCTATTTTAATTATCATTGCCTCCCCAACAAAAAATTCCATACATCATTTTACATTATATTATAAAAACCTTCATCATGATATGTTCTTAAGTTTCACCAAAAAATGTCCACTTACCAACACCTTATATTCATTTTTCTCCCAAAAAACATTATATCAATTAGGCTATTCTAACCTTATCCATTTCAATTCATCAACCATTTCTTTAAGCACTAAAATATCAATACTACCACTATTAATAATAATTTTACAATAATTACCTCCTACATTGTATATAGTCATGAAAAAATTCTTCCTCTATATTGGTTTTTTTTCACCCTCACACTTCAACAAATCTCTTCTCATGATAAGTGATTTTCCATTCTATACTTCACCATCTAACTTGGGTAATCTCTTTAATTCATCTACATATATAGTTCTTGTGATACCTTCTAATCTCTTTTATATTCTTCCTTGGACTTAGTAACATTAAAATTCCCAGTTTCATTCTCCTCTACACTTGAAAGATATACCTCTAAAAGATCTTCCATTAGTTTTTATGATCTTCTACTTTTGAAATCCATCCTTTTATCATTACAATCTAAATTACTATTTTCACTTTTATTTCAATAAGAATTACTACTTCCTCCATATTAATTATTTTCATTGATGTATTTTTTAGTTATCTTCCTTACTTCCACATCTTCAGTGTAGGGTCTTCTATCATCATATTGAGATCTATTTTTTGGAATATTCCCCCTTTTCCTCTCTTTCATTCTTATATGCATTCAAACCTTTTGTTCAACTTCTCCTATTGCTTTATTGTAAGCTAAAATGCTTCTTATATTGTTCTCAACCTTACGAAACTTAGTTCTTCCTTAATAATTCCTCTTATTCCATTGATAAATCTTGAAACCTTTTCCTTTTTTGTATCACTATGTCCAATCCTAATAATCATCTTATAAAATTCTTCAATATAGTCTTTCACTATCCTATTTTTCCACCTTATTTTTTATAATTCCTTCAACAATTCTAACTCATAATCAACAAATATAAACTATTTACTCAACTATACAACCATCCAATCCCATTTTTTAATATTTTTCTTTATCTCTCTTATTTCTTTCTAATTTTACTTCTTTCCAAAAAATAATAGCACGTCCTTTCAATTTATTTTTAGAAAATATATAAAACATTCTAGATTTTTAATTTCCTCATCCAATCAATCAACTATTTAGTATTCAAATCACTAGAAATTAGAAATCTCAATTCTAGGTCTCTTAACAATTTTTTAAATAGCCTCAAACATCTTTACTTAATTTGTCTCTTCCTCATCTATTTTTTGAAGATGTTTTTCAATAGCTTTCACATATTATCTTTCACTCTCATTTTCATCACTCTCAAATAATTTATATTTTTTAAACCTATTTCTATATCCTCTTCAATAGCATCTAATTGTACTTGAATTGCCATCAACATCTCAAATATTTCATCCATCATTCTAACAATATTAGCAACACCTTCACCTTTTATAAAGGCATCTCCCCTTGGGTCCTAGTGTAAATTTCCTCAAGTGGGTGATCAATTTATAATTGCTCCTTGCAATTGTTATGCAGGAGCATCTGAGCAAATTGCCAATTAACATCAACCAAAAATAAGCTTCAGGTTTGAATTTCAGTTTTGGTGTGTTTTGGGGTTCATGTAGCATCTCTTAGCTTTGGAAAGCTTTTGGTATGTTCAGATTTGCTTAAAGTCAATTTTGTAAGATTGTCATTTTAAGGTTTCATAAGCAATTTTCAAAAATTATTTCTAAAAAACTCATAAAGATTGGAGTAAAATACTTTGGTAGGGGTATTCATGGAGGTTGCATGTGAAATGTGCAAAAAGAATCAAAGTCATACCTTTTCCAGTTTGAGAGATTTTAATACCAGAAGTTTGTTAAAATAATGTCAGTAATTTTCAAAAAGTTTAAAATTTTAAAATTCATGAAGGTTTGGGAAAAAATCATTTTGTAGGGGTCCATGGGATATCATTTCAAGCTTGCAGGTCGATTTTTGTGCGAATTGGATAACTTTCATTTTTCGCCTGAATCACTTCTAAAGCACCAATTTGATTAATTTTATTTTGGAAAGATATTATGGAGACCATGGAAGTCAAATATCAGTTTTTATTTCATATTTAATTGTTTATCTATTACATAAATCATATGGGAGCATTTGAAACATAAAAGAAACTGAAAAAAAAATTTAAAAAAAAAAGAATTTTTAAAATTCTCATATTAGAGAAAAACGCCCCTTGAGTAAAGGAAATGGGGGAGTTACTGGAAGTTTAAATGCATCATTTTAAACTGAATAAACATAGTATATAAAGAGTTATTCGTGGGGGAGAGTTGGGAGCCCATTCTTGGGCCAAAATTGATGATTTTAATGTATATTTTTGGGGGGTTTTGAGGAAAAACGTGGGAAGGAGTTTGGGAAGAATGGGAAGGAGAGGAGATGCCTCTGGAGGTATTCATTGGGAGTTTTTGTTGTAGGTTTGAGCAACACCTGTAAAAGGAAAGATAAGGTGTAGTGTGTGAGAAGTGAAGAGAAAGAAGGAGCAAAGATGTAGAGATTTTGGAGGGGTTGTGTGAAGGTCTGAATAGTAGCAAAAAAAAAAGTTATGGGGCAGCAAGAACAAGCTACAGAGAGAACATTTGTGCAGATTTGATTTCAAAAATGTATTGAAAAAAATTGTACTTGTGTAAATGAATGAAAGAAGTTTTAGATTTGATTTGAAATGGTTTCTTTTTTTGTTTAACCTCTCTTGTTTTGTGAGTTCGTGGTATGAGGTTATTTTGTTTTGCATCAAATTGTCTCTCAATTGGAAACAAATTATCAAGATTATTGTAGGCTACCTCAATCCATTGATCTTCTCATTTGTAAACCCCTTAGAATACCAAACCTTATTCTTTGATACCACTTGATGTATCCATGGATAAAGGATCCATAAAGGTCTATCCAACCATGTACAAAATGACATACATCAAATTAAATAGAAAAAAATAATGAAATAATGAAATAATATGTCTTTTTATTCTTGGTCATGAATTAATTACAATCTATTACAATTGTCTTCCAACATGTTAGGCCTTATTTATTTAACTATAAATATGTAAATTATAAATTTTTGAATTGTATTACAATGAAATTTTAAGTGTCAAGATCTAAATATAAATTGCTTAATTTCCTATCATGTTAACTACCTTCTAATTATGTTCTGGGAATGATATTCTAGCTTGGGCTAGTAGTGATTGTTCTAGAAAGTTTTTCGTTTTTGTTGGGTATGGTGAGTTGGTGCGTCGGACTTTCGGGGACAGTCAAGTTTCCTAGAGGAAGCATGTTTGGTACAATTTCTCTTGGCCCAAATACAATTTTTTCTTATGGTTGGTGGCACACAATAGGTGTCTTACTTGGGATAATTTATGCAAGCGGGATTTTCAGGGCCCCTCATTCTGTGTGTTATGTCGTGCGAGCGAAGAGAGTGTCTCTCATCTCTTCTTCCAATGTTCCTTTTCTAGACATATTTGGCATTTAGGGTGGGAGGTGTGGAATCAAGCTTGTTGGCATGCTACCTCTTTGGCTAAGTTCTTCGATAGGTGGAGCAAGGCCCTTGTCAAAACCTCCTTTCTTCAAGTTGTTTGGGCACTTGGTCCTTCCTTTATTCTTTGGCATATCTGGTTGGAGAGAAATCGTTGGATCTTTCAAGACATTTTTTTGGAGTCCCAACATCTGTGGTGGAAGATTCTTCACTCTTTGGGGGAAACAGTTTCGGCAAAGTGTGACCTTTCGGAGGTTGTGGTTCCTGCTAATGCTAATTGTTTTACCAGGCTCCATCTCCTACCTCCATGCGGAAATATCATGAGGAAGAGATGCAAACACCCTCTTCAGAAGATCAACAGGGTGGGGAGGTGGAGTCCTCCTCTGCCAGACAGTCTGAAAATCAATACGGACGAGTCTTCGCGTGGTAACCCTGGTCCTGCTGGCATTGGTGGTGTGGGCAGAGATAGCATGGGGATTGTTCATTTCTTTTTATCATTTTTCAAAGGTCGTCATACCAATAATTTGATGGAGGCTTTAGCTATTTTGTATGTTGTCGAGCGTGCTTGTGCTCTTGGATGGAGACGTCTCATCTTTGAATCGGACTCACATGTGGTGGTGAATTTGTTGAACCATCAATACTCTTAGGATGTTAGTTGGAGGTTGGTGTTGGTGGTTAACCAGATTCTTCATTTGTGTGACTCTTTGGAGTCTGTTACTTTTACTCACATCCCTAGGGAGTGGAATGGTGTGGCAGATTATCTGGCCAAATGGGCTTTTGACCAAATGCAAAACTGGAATATTTGTGAGACAGACCAATTACCTATAGGTTTGTCTCAACAGTTGGATCACTTAGTGGATCTTGATAGGGCTGCTTGATCCCCCTTCTTTGTCTTTCTTGCTTGAATAAATTTTAACCCCTCCTTTATTTCAACTACCTTCTAATTATCATGAAAAATATTTATAAGAAATTTATAGCTTTAGGAGTGATCTAAATTGATTATAAGGTGTTGTAAAACTTAATTCCTTATGAAACATGAATTCATTCGAACATGTATATTAGTCTTTTTTAATGATTTTGATAATGATAGATCAATAAGTTTTAATGTAGTTCATAACATAAGGTCTCCTAAGTCCTGTGTAAATTGAAATGAGTTCATTTTTCACCGTAAGATTTGGAAAGTTATTATAATCCTTATATAGTGAGCTCTATATTATTCTACTATTATTGGTGATGGGTTAGAAATTTATATATGCATTTGCAATGATTAAAACATATTTAAATATAATATTATCTTAAAGGATCAGTGTAAAACATGTGTTCCAACTATGAGGTAGAATGTGTAAGTTCAGTGAAATATGTTAGGATCTATTGTGAGTAGTTGATGACTAGAATGTATATGAAAACCTATAAAAAAGTGAAAGAAAATATTTTTGGGTGATGAAATATTTATTTTACACCCTATTATATCATTATATCACTCCACATACCGTCCTCATAGTTAATCCTATTTTATAAACATCCTCAAGGGAACTAACTAAATGATGAATAAATCCATCCATCCACAAAATTAAGTATCATATTCAATAGTATCTCTCATCCCCATTATTTCACCATTCCTCATGTTCTTTTTCCTACATTCCTTCTTTACCCCTTTACAAAAAATATATTCCATTACTTGTTGTTTCCTCTTCTACTTACTCTCAACTACCCTCTTCCTCTTTTCTATTGGTTTTATCCCAACCTTTTCATAATATTCATATTATTTCTTTTCCATTCCTGTCATTTTTAAGCACACTCACCCCTACACTATCCCCCTACTTTCCCTAATCTTCACTAACATCCTCAACCAATCCACACACCTCTCCTAACTCTAATCCTTCCCATTTCACCTCATCATAAAGAAAGTAACACACCTCTAATCCACCATATTTTACCCCACCCACTATGTGTGCCTATATTACTTCAACATGAATTCCTCCTATCATCTATCAAATACCTCTCCCTTTTACTCCTAATATTGATTATTCTCTTAAAATATTATTCAACAACTTGGATCCATGCAACATGGAGTAGATGTCACCCTTACCCCTTCTCTTAAAAAAATCACTATGGACCTCAACCACAACCATATTTCTTATTCATTTACCTAAGGTGTTTTGGACCTTTATTTTCAAATGTACAATGGAGAAGGGAGTATGCTAACCCAATTATAGTCATCCAAATTCACTACTTATCTAGAATTTCTTCATGATGAACACACTTTAGAAAATATTTTTCATTTTAAATTAAAATATTATTATTTATACTAGTTCTAGTCCATTTCTCATAGCTCAATATGTTCCTACACTAAAATAGCTACTATTTTTATCGAATAGTTTTAGGTCAATATTTACTTTAAAGTTACCTACTTCACTATAGAAAAATGAAAACAAGGAAACATAGAACAATTTAATGACTATTACCTTCATCATATTAGCTCCAAAAACATGCATGATGCAAGAAGACGTTGACATGACAATTGGATATTGATTGCTGCAATAATTATTCAATAAATCTACTCTTGAATGCCTTGAAATGCTCTTGAATTGCTCTAATAATGCTCACTTGAATGTTCTTAGATTGCTTGAAATTCTTAGATGAATCTTAGTGAAATGACCTTACATTTATAGGTTTGTTACATTAATTTCTCAAAATTCAAACAACACAAGCCAACATATGAATATGGATTTGAAATTGTTAAAATATCGCCAAAATAATCATTTGAATTTAGGTCCTAGGTCTAAGTGAGGACCCATTCACCCATGGGTGAATGGGTCCTAGGTTACTCACCTAGGACACACATTGCTCAATGAGAAGTGTTATGTTTAGGCATTAATGGATGTTAGATTTCCTCTTCGAAAAATATGATTAATTAGGCTTGGATTTGAATTAAAAGGGCCAATTGAGTCAAATTAACCTCAATTAATTAAGGGATCCCTAAATAAGTGTGAAAGTGTAAAGAGGTAAACTCTACAACACTACAAATAAGGCATAATTAAGTTCATTTTAATTAATAGGGCCCTAAACCTAATGTGAATGTGTAAAATACATATTACACCACTTAAGGCATAATCAAATTCATTTTAATATTAATTCCTAATTAGGTGTGAAAATTTAAAGGAATGCATTTTTATACACCACATTTAGCCCCCACTTTAGTGAGAGGATGACCTCATGTCAAACTCACACTAAACTAGACATTCAAGACACATATGTATGCAGTAATGACAAAGATTCTCAATCATACAACATCAAAGACTAGAAGGAAACAAAGAGGGTGGATCAAGCCTCAACTATCCAACACGATGTGGAACACGTCTCAGTTGTTTGTCTAAGGATGTTCACAAGTATAAATCAATGTCCACTATGCAAACAAAGTGTGCACTCACTCCAAACTAATGGAAGCTCAAGTTGTCCACTAAGTGTTCCCCCAATGGGTGGCAAATGAGAAATTCTTATTAGGCTCACATACCATATCAAATCTATCCCTCTGGAAACTTCAATAAGGTGCCATAAGTACTTTAGGCTTCATAAGGCCTAACAAGTTGCATTATGCTAAGCACCTATGAGCAGGGAAATGCTCCACTGGAAAGCAAAGTGTGTTATGCTTGGTGGCCTTGAAAGGAGGGGTTCGAGCTTCACAAGTTTAACAAGTTGTATTATGTTAAACACTTATGAACAAAAATGCAAGTAAAGGATTTTTCAAAGGGATCTTGCTTAGTTTGTGTAAGGTCTCTTCTTAGGGAACATCATGCCTAATGTCTCCAAGAGAGGAAAAGTCAAGGGTAAAAGAATCCCAACTTAGGGAATGCAACGTGTAGCATCATCACTAAGAGGAAAGTCTTATGCTAAGAAATATCACACTCTCGAAGGACATCAAACCCAATGACACCACCAAGAAAAGGACGCATCACAAGAAGAAAGAAAATCACACAATGAAACATGAGTGTCGAAAATAATTCCAATGTATGCCCCCCACTTTAAAGAAATTGCTAGCACCATTGCTAGGAGAAATTTTCTTTAAAGTAGCCAATGAAGAAGATATGAGAGCTTATTTGGAAATCCCTATGCCAAGTCATATGTTCCCGAATGAAGCTACATCATGAAAAATAAGGGGTTTCCCCCAAAATAAAATCCTAAAAACACAAGGGATCTACGGATTCAGGGTCAGTATATCTTTGCTACAATGTTGTCATAGAGCTCGAAAACGTCATTATTCCCCCAAATACTCATAGAACGGGAAGAATGACACATAAAGAGAGAAAACAAAGAAAAATATTTTGGGTCAACATGGAGGAGACCTAAATATCTCGACACCTTGCATCATCCCCAAAAGGAAAACACGAGACAAAGAAAAGATAGATGTTTATGAGATAGAGAAGAATGTAGATACAAATATAGGATGCACATGACAAGACATACATCAAACAAAACTGTACAGGGGAGATCACATTATGCACATGTAATCACATAAAGAACATGCAAAAGGAAACAAATAAAAAGACTAGTAAGGAACATTCGATTCAACCTATAGCAGGTTGTCTACATCCCAATCTTGATTAGTATATGTGGAAGGTGGATAACTAGCCAAAGGGAAAACATCAAATGCCGAACTAGGACAAGGCTACCTAACCCCTTATCCCTAAGGACAAAAGGTGTGCCAAAAATGGATGATGGTATGTTGCTCCTTGCGAAAGGAAAATGTGATTGTATAAAACCAAATTTATGCCCTTATGCATGATAGTGAATATACTATGATACTAAAACTACCACATGACAAGGAGAAAAAACTAATGTTATTGAGTATCAACTTGATGCATATCTAATGAGATATTCTTGCATGTAAAATATCTATCAGTTCAAGATGTACCAAAGTTAAAATGGTCTTGGAAGAATCTTTTGTAAGAAATTTGATGTTAAGTGAAGGCTTTTTTGATGTTTTTGTTTCTTTTGAAGGACAATAACCAAGACCACTAGTGGTTTCTTGTGTGTTAGGCTCTATAGGGACACGAATACCTTGTTCTCTAGCACCACATCCTTTTCCACTATAACCAATTTGTTTCATAAGTTCATAACCTCTTCCATAAATCTTTTTCATTTCTTTTGGATTCAGTGGCTATTCATAATCAACTTCATTAAAGTTTGTTGTGTAATTTGTTTCTTCTTCTAAAGTGGTTGAAGTGGATGCTTTCAAATTTTGTGTTGACATTACCACTTTTTTTTCCCATTTTTTGACTCTTTTGATCTGATCTTGTATTCTCCCATGAATGTAAGTGTAAAATCTAAGGAACCCCAGTCATCTTCCAATAACTTTGTGAGATTTTCAATATGATTTTATTTTTCTTTCTCTTGCATGAGTTTCACTTGTCTAGTTGATGTCAATGTTTTCAAAGGATTTTCCTTATTTTTCTCAATGTGCAAACTTTTTGGTTCGGGGTCAACTTTGATTGTATAAACCTTCTTGTTATAGACATATTCATTATACAATGAAGAGTAGAAGTAACCCCATTCATTTCATGAATCCATGGTCTACCTAAAATAATATTATATGAAAGATCATGAGGCATAACATGGATAGTAGTTTGCAATGTGACCTTTCCAACTATAATAGGTAATGTGATCACACCAAGCGGTTGCTTTCCTATGTTATCAAATCCTCAAATGGAAAACAAGTCAAGTTCAATATTACTCTTATAAATTCCAATCTTATCCAAAAGGTTCACACTAAACACATTTAAGGGTTGATACATTGTCAACAAGGATTCTCTTTATCCCCTTCCTATGAATAATGGCTATGATCATGAAAGATTCGTATTGTTTTTTAACTTTCAAGGAGGGTAACTCGCTTTGGTGAAAAAAAATGTTAGCATTCATTCCTTCAATTAGGGTTATGTCATTCATTGGAATGTTAGGAGGGATAGGAACTTGTTGTAAAGCACTTTGAAGCAGCTTATGATAACTAGGTGAGGCTTTGTTGGTGTAATTAATTGTGTTGTACCTTGTCCTAGGTCATCATTACACCTTAGTTAAGTTTACTTAGGGACCACATAGGAGTTGTTGGATATTTTCCACCTTTGGTGGACTTGTCATGATATCACTTTATCATTTCCACCTTTCATGGACACGTCATGTGATTCCTCTCCACCTTTTGTGGTAGATCCACCCTTTGTGGTGGTTGTCACATTATCACTTTTCCACTTTAGGTGGAGTGATAGCTTTTCACAGTTGTCTCATGTCATAAGATTATGACACTTGTCATAATCTTATGCCCTCCTATGTTCTCACCTTGGCTATATAACCAAGGGGTCTCTACTACATTTGTACATTGATACATACATTGATTCTATTTGCATTATTGGCAGAATACAGTTTATTCTTTTCATATTGTCTCTATCTCTCTTATGCTTGTGCTTCCATTAGGCCTCTATATCTTGGGTGGCTACCTTCATAGCCAATTCTTACATGGTATCAGAGCTATTGGAGTGCCTTTGGATTTCCATTTTGGGGAGATATTGAGTGCAATCTTGCATTTTCTTCATAGAAATATCAGATTTTGGGGGGGTTCCATTTTTGGCTTTGTATTGCAGGTGCATTTTGGGAGCTTGTTGCATTAGATCTGAGCTTACCATTGTGTCTGGAGTGTCCGAAAAAGTCATATTTATTTTTTGCTTCATCTCAGTTGGACATTGGAGGCCAAATCTACAAGGGTTTGAAGATCGGAGGTGGTTGCCATATCCAGGAGGTAGCCTTATTTTTGGAGCATTTGCAGCCAAAAAGGACACTGCCATCACATCCAGAAGGGCCAAAAACCCTAAGATTGACTATCAATTCGTCAAAATCAAACAAATTTTCTCGGAGCCATCTGGAAAATTTTCCCTCCTCGGTCGTATGGATCGACATCCTTGCAAAAATACGGTACGATTTTTTAAAAAATATATTCGAAAAAAATTAGAAAAAAAATCAAATCATTCAGAAAATTTGATTTGAAAAAAAATTAAAAATAAATAAAAACAACAACAAAAAATTTTAGCAGGCTACAGCCTGTGCAACCGCAGACCTACTGTACCATCTTCAAATTTAAAAATTTTAGCAGGCTACGTAGTACCCGCCAGGGTTCCACACCACCCACGTGGCCTACACCGATGGCTCCATCTTCACCATTCAGCAACCACAAATATTCTGGTAATCTCAAAAAGATTCTAGAGCGATTCGGCCAAAGATTTTGGCACTACGAGAGCATATTTCATTCAAAGGAATATTCCAGTGCAAATTCCAATAGAGGGTGAAGGCGACTGTGATGTCCAAATGGCCGTCAAATTTAACCTCATGAATTTTTGATGTCAGCATTATGTCAAAAGTGCTTTGAAAATTTTTACCCCTCTCCATTTTTAGTTTTGGATTTGCAGTTCAACTTCAAAGCTAGATATCTTGCTCATTTTGGCTCCTTTTTTCGAGAAATTTTTTTTTATTTGGGCTAATTTTTGTGTTCTACATGTTGGTGTGATTGGTTTCTGGTTTTGATGTCTGGATTTTCCAGAAAATTCAATTTCTCACAGGTGTAGCTGAGTTGTCACTATTTTTGCAACTTCCAAGGCTTCGTTCAGGCTCATACGAACTTCTTTTCAGGTGTCATTTTTTTTGAAAGTGCATGATTTTTCCTGAATTTCATAGTGATGATATCAGTTTGTAGCAATTGTGATCAGAAATTGTACTTTCAGCACTTTGTCATTTTTTACCTATTTTGGCATTTGTAAAGACAAGATCTTAGTTTGGTATTTTGTATCAAGTCATTTGAGTCTCTCATTTCCTATTTAATTCTATTGTAAAACATTGAAAATCAGAAGCCCACTTTGATTGGCTTGCAAGTGGCTATTGTAAACGCACTAAGTATAAAATGCCAAATCATCATTTTTTTTTTTCGTTTGGGGGGTTCTTTGATTAAGTGAATTTTGGGGGGAGTGTCTTGTGTGATTTTTCCTCTCTCTCTTGTTCTCTTTTCTACTATGGTTTCTCCTAAGTTTCCTTTGTTAACTCCACATAACTATGCTTCTTGGAAAATTGATGGTTGGAGTAGGTTGATGGAAAAAGGATTAACTCAGTATATTGATGGAACTATTGTTGCACAATCTTATCCTAAAACTGATCCTAATTCTCATTTGGATTGGCTCACTAAAAATACTATGGCTCTTGGAAAATTGAGGAAATATGTATCAAAAGATCTAATCTTTCAAATTGAAAAGTGTAAAACAATTAAAGAAGCTTGGGAAAAGTTTGGTCAATTGTATGGCCAAGTTGATGAGATTAGAGGTTATCAACTTGACAACAATCTCACAATGTTAGATCCTAAGAATTTTGATACAATCCAAGACTATGTCACTAAAGAAAATGAGTTAAGAGAACAAATTAAGGATTGTGGAATTGATAAAAAGGATGCACAATTGGTCTATAATTTGTTGGGAAAACTTCCATCAGAATATGCAACATTTATTTCTAGCTTCCAAACCCATCACTTGACAGTGGGTAGTTCTTTCACTCTTCCATCATTTGATGCATTCACAAAAATGTTGATGTTAGAGCAAGCAAAATTGATAAGCATGGGGATTCTCAAGTCTTCAAAGTTCAAAGCTTTGGTGGCTAATCAAGGGAATCAAGGGACTCAAGGGACTCAAGGAAAGGGTTCCAATAAGAAGCAAAAGCAGTTTAAGCCAAAGACACAACAAGATAAAGCACAATCATCCTCTCCACAATAAGGGAATCCTTCACCTTCTCCTAAGAAGGGAAATTCAAGCAAGAAGGAGAGATCAATTTGCTCATATTGCAAGAGATTTGGTCATGATGAGCATTGTTGCCATACAAAGAAAATTGATGAGTTGGCAAACATCATCAAGAAAAACAACATCAATTTTCCATCTGCCTACAAGAAGAAGGATTCATCTCCTTCCACTTCCTCACAATCAAAAGGAAAAGGGCAAGATTTTATGGCTACTACAGGTTCTTCACAACAATGGATACTTGACTCGGGTGCTACTCATCACATGGGTTCTACAAGGGAGAAGTTTTCTTCTTTGAAGCCATCTAAGGTACCTCACATATTCATAGGTGATGACACTCAAGTGGATGTTGAGGGAAAAGGTTCAGTTATCATGGATGATGGAACATTTGAGGATGTTCTCTATGTTCCTAGCTTGAGCACCAATCTTCTTTCAATCTACCAAATCACTCACTTTGGAGATGGCAAGAAAGTTGAGTTTCTACTAGATTCAGTTGTGGTCAAAGAACTTAAGGATGATGCCTTGGTTTCAGTGGGACAAGCCAATCACAACACACGGATTTACTCATTTTCCCACTTTATTTCTAAGTCTCCTTCTACAACATTGCTCACTCATTCAAATTCATAAAGTAATTTGTGGCATGAGCAGTTTGGACATCTCAATTACCACTATCTTCAGTAGCTTAGATCCAAGGATATGGTTACAGGGCTCCCTCAAATCAGATTTTTAGAAGGTGTTTGTTTAGGTTGTTCCTTGGGTAAGCATCCAGAAGAGAAGTTTGACAAAGGGAAGTCTTGGAGAGCTTTGGAAGTTCTTCAATTGGTTCATAATGGTGTAGCAGGTCCATTTCCAGTGCCATCATTCAGCAAGGCCTGCTATGTCCTCACCTTCATTGATGACTACTCTCGATTCACATGGGTCTATTTTCTTGTTCACAAGAGTGAAGTGTTTGACAGATTTCTAGCCTTCAAGGCTCATGTTGAGAAGCAATCAAGGAAGCAAGTCAAGATTCTCCGCACAGACAATGGAAGGGAATATGTGAACAATAGAGTTGAGGAATTTTGTACTCTTGAGGGGATTGATATTCGGCATTCAGTTGCATACACTCCATGTAGAATGGTGTTGCAGAAAGGAAGAATAGAACCCTTAAGGAGAAGGCTAGCTAGATGATTCATGCTCATTCTCTTGGTCCTCAATTTTGGGCAGATGCTATTTGTTGTGCCACTCACATCCAGAATCAGGTTCCCCATAAGGCTTTGAAGGGTATGACTCCTTTTGAGGCTTGGTGTGGTAGAAAACCGGTTGTGAGACACTTCAAAGTTTTTGGTTGTCCATCTTGGGCATGCATACCTCTAGAGAAATGCAAGGCATTGGAACCTCTGAGTAGGCATTGCATCTTTGTTAGATATCCTAAAGGTATTAAGGTATACAGACTTTTGGATCCAGAGACACATGAGCTATTCATTGAGAGGAGTGTTCACTTTGAGGAAAGCTCTCCTAGCTTAGCCTCTAATCCTCCTCCTCCTTCCTCCATAGTGGAAACTGACGATAGTGACTCAGATGATGATTCTCCCTCAACTCTGACTCGCAGGATCACATTTTTGCAGGGTCCACTTGCAGTTGAGGAGACTCATCCTTCATCTCCTACTAGACCTCGTTGGGCTCAAAAGACTCTTGAGTCAGCAGGTTCTCTTGTTGGGGATCCTTTAGATACTCAAAGGACTCGATCACAACATGAGGATTTTCCACATGATTTTATTGCTCCTACTTTTGATCCACAATCCTTCAAGGAAGCATCAGGAGTTCCATAGTGGGATTCAACAATGGAGGAAGAGTATAGTTCCTTGATGAGGAACAACACATGGGATTTAGTTCCACTCCCTAAGGGGAGAAAGATGGTTTGATGCAAGTGGATCTATCAAACCAAGTATGCAGCGGATGGAAGTGTGGATAAATACAAGGCTTGTCTTGTGGCAAAAGGTTTCTCACAGGTTCCAGGTGTTGACTATAGAGAGACCTTTGCACCCGTTGCTAAGATGAACTCCATTCGCTTGACACTTGCTATAGCTATAGCTCATGGTTGGGTTGTACATCATATGGATGTGAAAAGTGCATTTCTTCATGGGGATCTTCATGAGGAGATTTACATGGAGCAGCCATAGGGATTTATACAGGATTCTTCTTTGGTTTGCAGATTGAGGAATTCTCTCTATGGCCTCAAACAATCCCCTAGGGCTCGGTATGCCAAGATGGATTCCTTTCTTCTCTTTGCAGGATTCACGAGGTGTCATTCAGATCAAAATGTCTACATTTTGTGACAAGATGAATCTCATTTGCTACTTGTTCTCTATGTTGATAACTTGATCATTACATGGATCACCTCATCCATCATTGGCAGTGTCAAATCTACTTTGCAGGATAGATTTGCTATGACCGACTTGGGCCTTTTGCACTAATTTCTTGGGATTGAGATCACACAGTCAGCTTTTGGGATATCTCTCTCTCAGCCCAAGTATGCTCTTGATCTTGTATCTTGGTTTCACATGGTTGATTGTAAGCCTGCTCTGACTCCCTTTCTTTCAAGAGTCAAGCTTGAGGCTAAGTGTTCTACTCCACTTGTTGATGCCACTTTGTATTGTTAGCTTGTTGGGAGTCTCATCTACTTGACTCACACACACCTTGATATCTCCTTTGCAGTTGGCATGGTTTCATGCTTTATACAGGAACCACATGAGCTTCATTGGAAAGCAACCAAACACATCTTGCATTACATACAGGGTACACATCATCATGGGATTCACTATGCAGCAAGTACAAGACTTACCTTGGTGGGATATACAAATTCTGATTGGGCTGGCGATATTGATGATCGCAAGTCCACTTCTGGCTACAAATTTCATCTTGGTTCTGGCCCCATTTGTTGGTAGAGTAAGAAGCAACATGCTATTTCTCTTTCTTCGACTGAGGTTGAGTATCAAGGGTTTGTTAATGTAGCTATTGAGGCTATTTGGCTTCAAAATATTCTCACTGAGTTTGGCTTCACTATTCCACGTCCTTTAGTCATTCATTGTGACAATTAGAGTGCCATCTAAATCTCGAAGAATCTGGTTCACCATCAGAGGACCAAAAACATCAAGATTCATATGCACTACATTCGGGAGCTGATACAGGAGCAGGTCATTGATTTGCAGTATTGTCCTACAGTAGAGCAAGTTGCAGATATCTTCACCAAACCTTTCAGTGAGAGTACCTATCATCATTTGTGAGCTCTCTTGGGGGTGCAGGATGTTTCATCTGAGGAGGTCACTTGACTTCTTCATTCTCTCTTATGGGGGGGACTTTTTCCTCTTTAGGGGTTTTGTCCTCATACATTTGAGAGCTTTTTCTCTTGTTTTTCATCTCTCTTTTGGGGGGGAGTTTTTTCCCATGTGGTTTTCTCCTTGTCTCCACTTTATGAGAGATTTCATTGCATTTGTACATGGGTACCTAACATGGCCTAGTTTTCGGGACCCATCTTGCATTGTTTACTTTTGTGTACATTCTCCCTAAGTTGCACTTAAGGGGAGGTGTTGGTGTAATTAATTGTGTTGTACCTTGTCCTAGGTCATCATTACACCTTAGTTAAGTTTACTTAGGGACCACATAGGAGTTTTTGGAGATTTTCCACCTTTGGTGGACTTATCATGTTATCACTTTATCATTTCCACCTTTCGTGGACACATCATGTGATTCCTCTCCACCTTTTGTGGTAGATCCACCCTTTGTGGTGGTTATTACATTATCACTTTTCCACTTTAGATGGAGTGATAGCTTTTCACAGTTGTCTCATGTCATAAGATTATGACACTTGTCATAATCTTATGCCCTCCTATGTTCTCACCTTGGCTATATAACCAAGGGGTCTCTACTACATTTGTACATTGATACATAAATTGGTTCTATTTTCATTATTGGCAAAATATAGTTTATTCTTGTCATATTGTCTCTATCTCTCTTATGCTTGTGCTTCCATTAGGCCTCTAGATCTTGGGTGGCTACCTTCATAGCCAATTCTTACAGGCTTGAATAAGATCCCATAAGGATATCTTAGCAGGATTGTTTTTAAGTTGTTCAACAAGATCATACTCCTTTCCCCTATGTTAAGGAAAACAAGGAACAGTAGGCAAGATAGGTTGAGGCAATGGTAATGAAGTAGGAATGGTTTGTGGTTTCCTATCATTCCTTGTATTATATGTGTGAGCAACGATATTTTAACTTGAATTCTACAAAATATTGTTACTATCAATTTTCCTTATAAAGTTCAATATATCTCCTAGAGGTAATGGTTTCCTTTTAGGTGGTTCTAAGATAAGCACAGGTTTATTTTGAACTCATGGTTCTTGTGAGAATGGATAGAGGGTTGGAATTGGCTTAGGAGATCGCTTCAAGGGATATCTAATGTGCATAACCTCAAAATACTTATCCTTATTTTCATGATCTTTGAGTGAAGGGGAGTCTAATGTCACTTCATCATATTCATCTAAGGAAGCCACATCACTACTGTTTGAAAGATATGTGACAATGTTGTCATTTCCTTAAACCATGAAATCTTCCCTAATATGAGAGCTTTTAAGAAAGAAACAAACTATATGTTCCTGACATTCAAAGGTTGGTTCTTCTAAAATGACTTCGTCACAAGTAGGGAAGTTATCAATGGTTGGATTGTTTTTCTTATCAATGAATGGATTCTTTTTTTAATGGTATCTTCCCAAATAGGAGAAGCATTAGGAGAGGGAGAAACAATATTATCATGGCTCTCACTGATTGTATCTTCTAACACTAAAATACCTTTGTTGCAAGTAAGAGAAGTATTGGGAGAAGAGCAACTATGATTGTCATGATTGCTTATGCTTACATCCTATTTCACTAAGAATTTCTCACAAAAAGGAGAGATATTAGGTGATGATGGGAAATGTGGTAGTATGGAACATGTCGACAAGCTCAATCTCTCTCACTAAGGTACTCTAATGACTAACATGCTTGTTAATGTGTTTTTTCTTGACATACTTGGAAAAGAAAGATACTAACATTGTGTGAAAAGTAATATATCTAACTTATGCAATGATGCTGAAAATGAAAGGAAAACTTAGAGAAATAAAATCCTGAAATATGCAAGAAATGTTTTACACAATGTTGCAAAATCTATCTAAATGAGAAATATCTTGAATGCACAAATAGACTGTTTCAAGAATTTAATTCTCAGATCTGAAAACAACAACAAAATGGCAAACCAAAGACTAAAAAGCACTCAAAAATTTTCC
Source organism: Sequoiadendron giganteum (assembly GCA_007115665.2). Classification (NCBI taxonomy): domain Eukaryota; kingdom Viridiplantae; phylum Streptophyta; class Pinopsida; order Cupressales; family Cupressaceae; genus Sequoiadendron; species Sequoiadendron giganteum. The sequence continues at coordinate 581,372,313 of CM021107.1, forward strand.
TAAAATGTATGTAAAAGGACTAGGTGAATGAGTCCTAGGTCAAGGTTTTAAAAAGGTGAAAAATGCAAATTTTGAGTTTGTTTATGTGTTTTTTGTGCCAGGTATCAGACTGGTATTTCTATAATAAAATTTTCCAGAATTTGATGTATGAATACAAGTTAAATTAATGACAAATGATGAACTATATGAAACTTTTTAATGTGAATAATTGAACATACACTAATATGCAAGTTCTATGCAAAATTAATGTGCACTTTTTTTAAAAAAATCAGATTTAAAATGAATGCAAAATGCAAGTTTACACCTAAAATGCAATACAACTCTGCCCAATTTAGAAACCCTAAATATAATGAATTGATTCAAATTCTAGATCTAGGGTTTGAATGCACTCCAAATCAAAAATTAGAATATTCAAAACTCAGGTTCACCAAAATGAAACATAGAAAAATAGGGAAGGGTTCAAACACATAGGGTTTTATACTAAATTTGGAATGTTTCACCAAAATTTCTATAAATAGAAAGGGAAAATTGGGGTCAATGAACCTACCAAATCTTCTATTTCATTCAAGAAATGAGATCCCTCGGGTTAAAATCCACTTTCAACCCTTAAGTGAGTGCATTCTTTGAGGAATCTTGCAATTTCATTTATTTGTGTGTGGATGAGGATCAAGGTCAAAGAACACTTTTGGGAGACACACTAAAAATAGTAAATCAGCTCAAAACTAAAATATAAGACCGGATCTGAGTAGATTAAACATAGAGCTACTAGACACAATTTGTTTCACACCAATCAGATGAGTGGGGGACACTTAAAACTGATCTCAAAAATAGTCGCAAAGTGTCATGTTCTAGCGCAAAGTGTCTTGAGATAACTTTTGACATAAATGACTAAATAGGGGTATTGGGAGAAAGATTAAAAATATCAAATGAACTCATTTAAGACATGTAAAAAGTGGGTTTTGCAGATGAAATATAATACTATCAGAAACAATAAAGCTTATGGTAGATCTGAGAATGTAAAATGTTGTGTACCTCTCAAAAACACTATTTTTAGAAATTGTTTGAGGACTCATTCGCCCTATGGAGAATGGGTCCTATGTAGGGATTCTTATATTTGGTTTTTGGATCCTCTAATACTGTGTCTACACTTCCAGATTCTCGAGTTTCATAGTTGAACAATCTGAAATAAATCTGGGATTTGAGTTTATGTGAGATGAAAACAAAGGTGACAACAAATGCAACTTTGATATTTTTAACCTGTAAATTTGCAACACACAAAGAGAGGGGGAAAATGTTTTTTTTTGGTGAATGGGGGTTTTCCTTGGTCAAACCCCGTTTTGGTAATTAAACCTTGAAATGAAATGAAATAGCATGAAACGAATGATGAATGAAAAACTCAAAGTTACAACTCACCAAACCCTTGAATGAACCTTGGAATGTAGATCTACAACTTGCATGAAATGGCTTCAATGGATGTGGATCTTGATCTCCAATCTTGATTTTAAGTAATTCCTTGAATGCTTGAATGGATCATGAAACCTACATCATCATATGAGCTCCAAAAACATGCATGATGCAAGAAGACTTTGACATGACATTTGGATCTTGATTGTTGCAATAATTCTTCAATAAATATGCTCTTGAATGCCTTGAGATGCTCTTGAATTTCTTAAATAATACTCACTTGAATTTTCTTAGATCGCTTGAAAGTCTCGGATGAAACTTAGTGAAATGACCTTATATTTATAGGTATGTAACATTAATTTCTAAAAATTCAAATAACACAAGCTGACATGTGCATATATATTTAAAGCTGTTAAAATACCACCAAAAACATAATTTGAATTTAGGTCCTAGGTCTAAGTGAGGACCCATTTTCCCATGGGTGAATGGGTCCTTGGTCACTCACCTAGGACACACATTGCTCAATGAGAAGTGTTGTGTTTAGGCATTAATGAATGTCGGGTTTCCTCTTCAGAAAATATGATTAATTAGGGTTGGATTTGAATTAAAGGGGCCAATTAAGTAAAATTAACCTCAATTAATTAAGGGAGCCCTAAATAAGTGGGAAAGTGTAAAGAGGCACACTCTACAACACTACAAATAAGGCACAATTAAGTCCATTTTAATTAATAGGGCCCTAAACGTAATGTGAATATGTAAAATATATATTACACCACTAAATTAAGGCATAATTAAGTTTATTTTAATATTAATTCCTAATTATGAATGAGAATGTAAAGGGATAGATTTGTCTACACTACAATATAATTCTCCCATAACTTCTTCTTTTGTTTTTGTGAACCTTATTGTCATTCCTAATGACCACCCTAATACTTTTCATGTAATAATTAAACCACTTCCCATATCTTCTAATAAGATGATGTCTCAATATCTTGTTTATGTTCCTCCCTTATCCTCTATATTTGATTTAAAAACATTATTACCTTTAGAGATTATTCTTCCTTTTTTCTTCTAGTTAGGTACACTTTTGACTATTTCTATCTATTGATTGGTCAATTTCTATTATATCTCATGTATGTTCCCACTTTCTTGTGTTCGTTTCATTTGTCCTATTATGTGATGTTAGTGATTATATGTATTCTCGAACCATCTATGTATGTTCGTATTCCTCTTCATGTTACTTTGGATAATGGTACACAACATTGAGACTAACTCTTTAATGACACTAAGATTACCTTTTTCATGGCATCAAGTCTACCTATCTTTCACAACCCAAAGTGTATTCTTTGATTATTCTATTTTTGTACTCTATCTTATTTTTTATTCTTTTCCTTTTTCTCTCATGTTCATGCTTACTATGATGTTACTTGTTATGTTGCACTTGCAATTCTCTCATTGTATGTGTTTCCTTTTTATGGTGGCACAATTTTAAATGCAACCATTATTATTGGTAACAAACTTTGTTTATGTTGTCTTTTCCTATTTTGGGGGGAAAAACAACATTTAAATTTTACCTATTTTTAAGGGAAAATTTCTTAACCTTGGGGTATACACTTTTATGTGTGATTTCAGTTGGTTTTGTCTTTTTCTTCCCCTGTTCAACCTTAAAAAAAAATACATACACTTGATTTATGTAATTTTTTTAAGGAGGAATATATCCATATCCACCTTGCACACTTTTAACATGACTCCATAGCATCACCAATTTTTGTCCCAAGCACAAAGAATAAAAAAATAGAGTACAATAGCACAATACAATTCTTGATATTGTATTTGTATGTGTCACCTAGAAATAAGCATGCTAGTACATGTGACTCACAAAACCTTTTTATATGATTGTATAGTAAAAAAAGTGATCCTAGAGCTAACAAGTAGATTAACTAGGATCAACTCTTTTTGTCCCTCACATTCAAACACAAACCAAATAGGGCTTGATCATTTTCTAGTTGCCTCAAAGGAGAGCCGATCTACTAGGGTTTGGTTCTTCTAAGTTTCCAAGAGGAGAAATTTGATGTATATTTTAATAAGCCTATCTAACATAAGCACTAGATCTAAAAATGTAATGTATCCCATAGATGAAATAGTTATAGATATGAGAAATAGGGACAGAGAGGAACCTACACATAAATATTGAGCCTAAATTTGAGGGTCAAGGGAAAGAGTTCCCTTGATAAGAGATGTTGATTTTTGGGATATTAAAACTTTAGATGACATGTCACAATATGTTCTTTATTTTCATATAGTTTTTTGTTGATGAAAATTTTGGATTTGACCTACACACATGAAAAGTGGGGAAAGGTTGTGTTGTATAGGGTCTTTCCTAAGTTAAACCATATTTTGGTGTTTCCGCCTCCACAAATAAAAAATGGTGATGGTAGAGAGTGAATACTCTAGGTCAAGCATAGGCCAAATATACAATAATTGACTTTAAAAACAAATGATAATTGATAATATTACCTTAGGTATGAAATCTCTATTAAAGTGATGTTCACACCCATAAGTTACCACTAAAGGTTGGTTGATGGATGATTGAATTGCTTGAAGACCTGTAAGAGGTTAGTTCATAAACACACTAGATTTTTGTATCTAGAATGTAGAGGATAACTCATATAAGTTTCTTCATAATAAGAGCATGATTGATCATAATAGTGTCTTGTTCAAAATTTATAGATATTCAAATGAGAGGAAAACTTGTTTAGATATGTATCCCAATTGATCTTTTTGGGAATAAGCTGACCTATTATCCTTTTTAAATCCCCAAGGGTCAACATCAAAACGTTAATTAGTAAAATAGGTCACTTTTAGGTCAAGGGAACCCTCACCCTTGATTGGGTTTTTTTTGGCCCAAATTCATTGAGAAGTCAAGGATTTTAATATATTGAAATTAATAAATCATTAATATATTATGTTATAGGAAAAATAGGGTATCAATATAGTATGTGATTATCAAGGGTGACAATTTAAGATGCTACAATGACCCCTAGCAGCAAAGCACACTAGACCAAGAATCATATCTATATTTTTATGTACCATAATACATCTAAATTATGTCTTATTTTCTAACAATAGACCATGCTAGAAAAACCCCTATTCTTCTTCTTTTATGTATGTGGATTCTCATGTCTATGTGTGTGTTTCCTTTTTTTCTTATATACATGTCGTTTGGTTTCATTTTGTATGTATCATATAAACATTGGATTACATGTGATTTTTTTTGACATATTTTGCATTGTAAGTTTTATTACTTCTAATATATGTGTTGTAGGTTTTATATTTTTTAACATATTTGTGTTACATATTTTATATTTTTTATCAAGTTTGTGTTGAAAGCTTTTTTTATCTAACATGTTTATTTTGTAGATCTTAGATTGAAGATATGGATTCCTCACTCAAAAAGTATGCATATATTCTTTTGTGTATCTTTTTATAACACATTTAATATTTTTTGCATTATAATTTTAGAATTTACTTTCTACACTTTAGCTAAGCTCCATCACATAAGGACATTAACTTTCTAAAGTAGGAGAAAATAAAATGTCAAACTTTGTAACCTTAGAATTTAACATTACAAATTGTACCGAATTTAGTTTTCATTCATGCAGTGTGTTTTCAAGACTCATTTTAGCCCATCCTTAATGTTTTCCCTAGTTTAGATACATTTTTTTTATAGTTATCCGTGTACTTGTACATTTTATGTGGAATATTTATAATTTCCTTGTCTATTTTTTAATTTATGTTATTTTAAAAAAAAATTGAGATTTATCATATTAGGATGAAAACACACTTTCTAATGCGTATATCAATTGTATTTTTAATTAATGTTTGACATAACAACTTTTATGTAATATATGTCAAATTTGTAATTATTTTCTTAATTCCCTTTCTTAAAATAACAAATGGATGATTGAGACTTCAAATGGTTTTGGGTTTTAATGTTCCATAATAGGTTTGACTACATGTTTTCTAGTTTCTTTCCCAACATCTTATAATAGTATTGTTTATTTTTTAAACATTTGAACATATTTTTTGTAAAAATTTATACTTCATTCTTCTATAATGCTTAATGCTTTTGAGTTATTTGCAAACTTAGAGTAATCTTTAAGCTATTATCTCTTGAGCATTTGAGAAATATTTGCAACAATACTCTCTCTTTATCATTTTTTTATATTTGCAAGATTGATATCTCTAAATACTTAGACATTTTATATTTTTTATGTGCTTTCCCTCTTTCTTGGAAAGGCCACAAAGTTTATTTTCATTTCCTTGCTATTAAGTATTTTAAGTCTACTTTTATTCTCTACTATTATATTATTTTCTTGGCATATTTGAATCATCTCATCACCTTGTTTTCTTTTTGCACAATAGAATAGTGATAAATATAGTAAGTATTATCCTTATAGCATTTTATCCCATAATAAAATAATGAAAGATCGATAAACTCAATCTATTGTTATTCACATACTTTTAGCTTAGCATTAGACACGCTTCTAGGTTAAGCACACACTCACATAGCTCTTAAAGTCATATACACATTTAAAATAAACACTCACATGATCTAATTATCTATTTGATTGTTTGTTGAGGTTAAAATACCAAAATAGGGGCTTAACCATTTCAGCAAGCTCGCATGCCATCACCAATGTCCCAAACACAATTTATTTTGTGGATCTTTTTCTTTTGATTCAATCATCCTTCAATGGTTCATATATCTATTCTCTATTTGTATTTTAATTATTTCATTTTACTCAGATTATTATGTTTTATATTAATATGACATTCTAGTTTTAGGACCTCTATATTCTCATTATTTTATTTATAGTTTTTATCATTATACCACAAGGACAAGGCAAGATTGGACCTTGTGACCTCTTACCTACAAGAAGATTCTTTAGCCAATCAAGCCAAGACCCCCGCCCAATTTCATCTATATTATTATTCCTTGTTCATAACAATACATTATTTTTATGTATCTAATTAATGATCATCATCAATCTTCAATACATCATGCCCAATTTAACATTACTTTATCCTCTTTCATATTTTTTCATATCACCATAAATTTATTTTATATTTATATAAAACCTAACTCTTTTGTTTAATTAAATTAATTTAAATTTATTGATTTCATTAAGTTAATTAATGCACATAAGATTTAATTAAATTAACCTATCTTTAATAATAGGGATAGATTAAATTCCCTCTTTCACTAAATAAAAAGTAGAAAGATATGATTTTGATCAAAATATATACATTTATTTTTAACCAAATTTATTTGCTATTTAAATTATTAAAAATATTTTCAATTTCTATAATTATTCAAAGTAAATAATTAATACATTTATCATATAACAAGTAATTTAATTATAATAAAAGTAGTAAAAATAGTTAAATTTATATTAAATTTGTAATTTGATTTGAAAGCATGAATCTAAGATATTGTTTTTTGTTAAAGTCCATCAACATTTCATATCATCTTTTCTGACATTAAAGACATTATATTTCACAAATTTCGATTTCTAATAACCTCATTCAAAATCATTTAATTTCACTTACAAACTAAAAACCTCAATAAATATATTATATATATAAATTGAATGATATATATATCACTTACAAACCAAAAAACCTCACTATATATACATACTAATATGTGGTTCATGTCAATAAAGCAAAATTAGAATGAAGATGTTTTTAAAGGGGATGAATAAGAATAATGGAAAATATTTTTTATTTTTTATTTTTTTAAATTGTAAAGAAGAAAGAAACAAACGTTGGCATTATAATGGAAAATACCTTTGTCTTTATAGTTTTTTACTCTATATTTAATATTGCTACAGATGTGATAAAAATTTAAAGAGAATTAATAATTGTGATCGGGTCCATGGTGTACGTCAATTCATTCTTATCCATTTTATACGTTCCCTATTTTTTTTTTTAAATCATCTTGATTGAAATTGTTCTTCGGGTCCACCAAAGTGTTTGGTGAATTTTTTTTATTATTGTACAAGTCGGTGGGATTTGAATAAAATTATTATCTAGTTAATTAATTATTTTTTATTTATTGAAATAAATTAAAATTAATTTACTTTTTATATTTATTTAAAATACGTAAAATTAAATTATTCAAATTTTCAATCAGAATTATTAAATAAAAATAAATCATTTGCATTTAAAAAAATTATTCAATACTAGATATCAATTATTTATAAAAGTTTTTTTAAATCATCTATCATTAAATAAAGGTATCCAAAATCATCTCAATCATCCATTTAACAATGAATTGCAACTGTTCACGTCTTCATTTGAAAATCTATAAATCTGATTACCATCCTTCATTCATCATTATCAATAATAAGCTTCATAGATACATGCTACCAAAATCTTGCACGGAGCTTGAACAACCACAATCCGTGAGAAAATCATCTCAACAAAGGTCTTTGTTTGGTAAGAAAAGGAAAAATCAATTTATTTCGTCTTTTTTGTATGTGGTCTCAATATGAGGTTATGTTGGTTTAGATATTTATGGAGCTTGATATTTTTATTTTTATTTTCTTTTATCTATTCTAAATTTTAACATATGTATCTTGGCACACCTATTGGGACCTATTCTCTTCTCTAAACCTGTTTACATAGTTTTTTATAAGCTAGGCCTTATAGATTTTTCATATTATGTTTATTTTTTACATATTAATGTATTTGGCTATATTTTAGCATTTATGTCTAATCTATAGTTGTTTTAATCCATATAATGTTTGTGCCTACCCTAGGGTTTATGTTTGATCTACATAATTTATGCCTATTTAGTAGCATTTTTGTCCATCCTATGATGTTTTTCATCATCCCATGACATTGATGACCATTTTGTAGTGTTTTTATGCATCCTATGACATTTTTGTTAATACATGGAATTTTTGTGTCTACTTGTAGCATTTCTATCTAATCGATGGTATTTTTTAATGTTTTGTAGTATTTTTTAGAAGGTATTTCATAGTTTGGAATTCTTGTTCAATGTTTGGCATTTTTTTTTCTATGTGGAATTTTTGCTCTTTAGGTAGCATTTTGTCTCCTATGTGGCCCTTTTTAGTTATTGTTTAGTGTTTATATTTTGTAACATGTTATTTATGTTTTGTTGAACACACTCGGATACTAAGAGGGGGGTGAATCAGTATCTATAAAAACTTAAACCCTTCAACAACATGCAAACTTAGACTTAGTAGGATCAATAACTTAGAAACAGATCAACAGTACTTAATCAAATCAATAGCAATGAAAGATAGAATAATGAACACACATGCATAAGATAACACCAGATTTAAATGGAAAACCCAAGAAGGGAAAAACCATGGTGAGGAATCTCACAATATAGGAAGCTCACTACTTACAAAATAGCAATTTGTTTCAAGGCTCACTACCTAAGGAAGCACACTACTCCTGAGAGGACTTGCAGGCTAAGGTGCACAACCTTAGGGTAGGATACAAATGACTTGCAATAATAAGGTGCAAAACCCTAGGGAAAAATAAAAATTACAAGGACCTAAGGACCTAAGGACACATGAAGATGTAGAAATCACAACATGAGACTCACTATCTGATAGCAGGATACATGGGTCAATGAGTTTGACTCATAAAACTACATACTTGAATCTTGATAGCAATATCACAATTTGACACACTGTGGAAATACCTCCTACTTATCAATTAAAACATATGTCAATAATACACTATGTTGATTGAGGTGTTAAAGTTCATCTAATATTTCTTTTCTACAACTTACTGCATCATTCCATACTCACACACCACCACTAACTCGCTCAACTTGTAATTGATTTGTTCTTTCATTTATATCCTCCACAAGATCACAAAACACCAATTAGGTTGGCCAAAACAAAAGATAAATAATAACCTCAACAATTCAACCACAAAAACATAATGTGGTCTTATCCAAGAGATAGAGAGGACCAAAAACAACTTATTACAACTTCCAATTTAATCCCAAACAACACACACTGGAACACATTAACCCAAGTCGACAACAAGGAAACATGTAGATGAAATATGTAGCACATTACCAGTCAACCCAAAAACATACTTTCATCTAAATCTATTCAATATTGTTCTCAACAAGATAGGTCATGGCCAAAATATATCTTAACACAACCTCAAATACTAGAATAGACCCCCAAGAACATAGTGCAAGCAAGAGAACAAGCCCTATCGGCCACACATCCATAAATTTCCAAAAAAACCAATTCAAAATAATATGTGGCACCAAAGAGATCAAAAATTGATGTGCGAACCACAAAGGGACATTCCATGAACATCCAACAACACTTCCATAGACTTCTTTCACACTATCATGCCATAAGAACTCATCACAAGCCAAACACAAGAAAAATACTTTATCCTAGAAACACAAAATACACAACCATGAGATAGAACATTAATAGACCAACTTTCTGTATACTTCATTACATGAAAACTGAATTAAGATATTGAACACAAATTGAAAGCTCATTCACCAGTCCATAAGAGTAGAAAGATCAATGTGGGGAAATACAAAGCATTTTTTGGACCAGTCCTAACAAGCAACCAAAATTGCCAACCCACTAAAATTACTAGAAACCTCCTCAACAACAAGTTGGTGACCAAGGAAGATAGGATTGCAACATCCATAGAACATAAACATTGAATCCCAAACCACAAGACCATATCTCCAAACTCTAAGGAATGCAAAGAATTCTCCCAAACAAACTTCAAAGAAAATTCTTGTAGTAAAAAATTTCACCGACATGCAGAGACCAAAACTTCCTTTCAAAAATACATAATTCATTAGAAACAATAGGAGAGAGCATACAACATACAAGATACCATCAACAACATCTCTCCAACATTAGTATTACTTCTAATCCTCATCTTAATATATCATCATGATGTCATCTCTTCTAACAACAACCATACTCAATACATATTTTTTTGTCATCAAACAAGGCATGACAACCAACCATGAACATCAACAACATCAAAGTTATGACATCCAACCATGAACATATCATCATAGAGTATCAACAACATACAACTATAAGTACCAATGACAACCCAAACTAAGTGTAGACACAAGCATCAATGACAACCAATTCCAACAACAATCTCATAAACATGTGCAACAATCTCTCCAAGTGTTGAAATCAATGACAACTAATGCCAAACAACAATCTCATAAACATGTTCAACAATCTCCCCAAGTGTTAACATCAATGACAATGAATGACAATAATTTCCCCCTTTGGCATTGATGGCAATACACACTTGCACATTCTCCCCCTTTGACATTAAGGACAAATGGCCAAGATCTTCAATTAAATCATAAGCACATTCTCCCCCTTTAAACAACTACACTTCTCCTTCAAACAACTATACATGCTCCCCCTATCAGTAGAAGCCATCCAACTACCTACTCCCCCTGAGAGGTCGCACACATCAAGCTAGGAGAAAATGGATATGACATGAATGTATCCCCCTGGATAGATGCACCATCTATGCATATAGTTAGAAAAAAGAAGGGAAATAACCCCTAACTTCTATCGAAGATACTCAAAAGTATCCTTTCAAATATCCTTAATGAAGATGTCTACAATTTGATTCTTAGTAGGCAATTACTCCAATTTGACTTCCTATTCTATAGCCTTTTCCCTTAGAAAGTGATATCGGATAGAAATATGTTTCGTTCTTGAATGCATCACCATGTTCTCGAAAATGTTTATTGCACTAGTATTATCCTATAATATGGGAATGGGTTTATCATATACCACCTTTATATCCTTTAAAGTCTACTTCATGCAAAGAACCTGGGTACAACAAGATGTTGCAGTAATATCCTCAACTTCTATTGTGGATAAGGACATTGAGTCCTAATTCTTACTGAACCAAGCGACCAATTTGTTTCCTAATAAAAATCCACTTCCACTAGTGCTTCTTTGATCATTCACACATCCTACATTAGTATTCTTGCCCTTAGATTTTTGTGTTTGAATGCAAGCATAACTTCATCGAGTGTCTAAGCAAAATATCAAAGATAAGTTTCTTCTCAAAAGTGTATGATTTCGGGAGTAATGATTTTGAGAGTAATTATTTCAGGAGGAGGAATAATGATAATGACAGACCATTTTATAGATTTTGGGTTTTCGAACGATCGGTTTAGATTGAAAGAGAGATCGACGGATGAGATTGATGAATTCCATGCGATGTGAGTTTTGTGCCAGATACAACGTGGGTTAGAACATGAGTCAAAAAAGACTGTAGGATAAAGATTAATTTAGAACGTGAGTTAAAACATGAGCTCAAGAATTTAATCTTCAGTTAAGAGTCTTCAAAAATAGAAGAACAAGACTTTGAATGTCAAAGACAAAGTTAGAAGTTGGAGAATAATGCATTCGAATGCAAACATGAGTTAATTAATTAAATAAAGATATTTAATTAATAGACACACCATGCATATGAGTTGGAACTAGTTAACTGACTAGTTGTGACAGAGAGTCCTCTCGCATAGATAATCAGATGTTGAATCCGGAGATAACTGGAGAACTAAAAATAGATTTTGAGTCAAAAGGCGAGTGAATGATTAGTCAAGTGATTGATAGAAGAATGTGACATAAATAATTAAATATGAATTAAATGTTAATTTAATTCAACATTCAAAAATGAGAGATTCAATTAAATAAATAAAGATCATTTATTTAATTTGACTGTTGTAAAGGTGGAATTGAATAATTAAATAATAAATATTTAATTATAGATAAAGGGGGTTAAATGAGTAATTAAATAATAAATATTTAATTATGAAGGAAGAATTAATTAGTTAGCAACATAATTAAACAAATATGATTTATTTAATTAATCAAGGTTGAATAAAGGTCATTTATGAATTAGTGAATTAATTAAAAAGGGTATTTAAATAGAGGAAATATGTATTAGAAAGGTTAATTAAACAATAAACATTATTTAATCATGACAACAGACTATAGAAAATTATGTTGAATGTGTACTCGCAGGCCTAGACCAATTTTTGGTGTCTATAGTCATCATCAAATGTCGAGCCTCAAGCTTATTGAGGTTCTCTTCCTCTATGCCTTAGCATTTTTAAAAAATTGAAATGTGTCACACTTCAGGTGTTAGGAGTTTCACATACAAGCTATACAAAAGAATATGTATAATGTAGAGTGAAACTTCGACCGTCGACCCCTGCTTCTTCCTATAAGCCACAAAATCTAGGTTCATGATTAAAGTAACAAATAAAAAGGATTAAAACATGAACCCCAACTTTTGAAGCATCAATCCTATGATAGTGAAATACTAATTTTTGGGTTCCGATCATCGGTAATACTGCTTACCACCATTCTTATAGAGGTGAAAGGGTAAGAGCTATCCCAGACCTCCAACCCCCAATGATGCATGTACTAACACTTAGCAAAAATATTTGTTTTTAAAGGTACGTTTTTGGACTTAAGATGTTAGATGTACCCTTTGCACGCTTCATTATTGAGGTAGGAAGTATGATGATACTCCGACCTCCGATGTCCAACGCACTAAGGTTAATTGCCTTTTTTCAAAATGATGAATTTGATGAGTGTGCCTTTGGTGGAACCTTTCTAAAAAGTTCAATTCAAGTTGAAAAAAATTATAAATCAGGTTTCAGGTTGCAGAGGTTTGACTTAACCAATACTTAAAGCTCTATAGAAACTCTAAAATGGTACCTCCAATCCTCAACCTTTGAAACATAATTTAGACTTCACAGATCAGGCATACGTTTTAAGCCTAAAGAAAATAAAAAGCAAGAGGTATAAGGTATTTTTTAACCACAAACCCCAAAAAGGCCTTTCATACTTCGCTAGTTGCAGATGTTTCTTAGGGAAATCTCATCATTAGTGCAATTGGTAGAAGGGATCCTTGATCCCCGATATTTGATTAAAGGGAGTCGTAGCAATGGGAATTCGCATTGCAAGTAATGGGTACAAGGACTCTCGAATCCCTAATGCACGAAGAACTATATAAGGTAAAAGTTGAAATCTTGATTGTAGGATTTAATTGTATGAGGTAAGGGGTTAGCCCAAAGTTTGACCCCAAAATTTTTTTATAACTTCTTCAAAACAAGTTATGACTTTGAAATAAGAAGTGCATATTGACTAATATGATTTGTTTTGCAGAGTTTCTCTTCTTAATACATAAAAATGTTAATATATGGCATTTTTTATTATAGGAGATATTCCTTTGAAAGATTAAGAAGAAATAAAATATCAATACAAAGGCTATCATCCACCTTCAAAGATGTTCACTCTATATGCTAAGATTGGGACATTGAATTAGACCATGTAAACATGAATGAATTCAAGCAGAGGGTCAATGGTGATGGGGTTAGGAATCCAATGGAAAGGGCTTTGGCAAGGTTAGGATTGGTAGAATATTTTTCCTTTCCAGTGATAGTTCAGTCCTTGGAGTTAGTTTTAACTTGTGCTAGCTATTATAACCATAAGACTTGAAAGGTCTTAGGGGAAAATGGAGAACTTGTGTTAGATTTAACTCTAGAGATGAAAGAGAAGATTTTAATAATTCCCACCCATCATGACTATGAGGTAGTGGTCATGAATAAATTTTTCAAATATTTTGATGATAGTACAATAGATAACTTGAACTATATTAACAAATTTTTTTTTGAAAAACCCAAAAAGGTAGTTGCTAAATTAGTTAAGGTGCAACATAGAAGTGAGTAAAAAGATGGAAAGGATTTAATTGTGCTATTAAGCCAGGTGTTTGGGTATCAACATGTGAGATATTTTCACACATGGATGGTAAGATTCATCAAGATCATCAATTTTGCCAACAGAAGAAAATTTATTGGGTTTTTCTTATAAGTGATACTATTCATGAGAAATTGAGCAATGTCCTCACAGCTCATAAGTTTTACATGAATTCCTATTTAGTCTATTTTTTTCTTCACAAACTTCATTCCTAGGAATTAACGGGGTCAGTTCCTTTGAGCTTGGAGAAGTGACAATATACCAACACTATCCTCAACCTGAGTTGGAGGCAAGCTATCAAAATTTCTATAATGTTTATAATGATCATTTCATTTACTCAGTGATTTGAGGCTTGGAGGGAGACTTATCTAAGATAATTTCTAACAAATCAATGGAATAAATAAAAGAAATTAGGAACTAGTATATCCAGTATAAGACCTTTTCCTATATTAGGGTGGCGGGCTTCCATAAAATGCCATACAAACCCCCTAGGTACCCTTCAAACAAGATGATTTTTTTTAGGTTTGCAAACAAATAATAGAAGTATAATAGATTTTTTTTGGGAAACAAAAACATGGATATGGCTTCCCCATCAAGGTGGGAGTATACTCGTGTGCAAACTTGCAAAATTCCAAGAGTGAAAATGTTGAGATGGTCAAGTATAATCTTCATCTATATAATGATTCTAGGTCTAGATTTAATCCTATTGGTAATATCGAAAAGGTGATGGGTGTCTATTTCATCCATGAGCCAAAAACTAAAGATCACTAGGAAAATTATGAAAAATAATAAGAAGTCTAGATGAAATATTGTTGTCAGCTAACAACCTTCTTGATAAGACATTGTATTGATACCCATGTTTCTAAAAACTAGAAGGAAGATGGGAAGGTCCTTGATCCTACTTCTTCAGGTCAAAAAATTTATGACCCACCCATTTTGAATGTAGATTTCTCAGTAGATGAAAATGATGACATTAAAATCAAAGCACAGGATGTTGAGTCTCGGTCTCTCTGGTGGTTAAAGAAATCTTTCCCCATGTTAAAATTTCTAGCATCTATTAAGGGTGTTGAGGAGAAGAAGGGGGAAGGTACAATCAAAGTAGCCACCAAGGAAGGGAGGTCATCTATTGCAAAATAAAAACCATCTTCAAGTGTTGCCCCAACCAAGAAAAAGGAAAAAGGGGAACCTGCTAAGGAAGTAGAAAGAAAAAGAAAATAAAGAAGCCTCCTAAATGTTTTTCCAAGTGAATATGAAGAGGAACCTGAGGATGGAAGTGGAATTATTTGCAAGAACAAAATTAGAGAGGCTACTAGAGAGAGGGAAACCCAACAAGAATCTCAACAAACATACTCCTCGACTCCACCCCATGGGTCACCATTGCCATCTATGCCTCCATCACCTAGGGACAAATCACCTACCACCCTCTCAGCCACCAACATCTCCTCCTTCCCCTCTAAAATATGAACCACCTCATGAAGAGGAATTTCATGTTGATACATCACTGGAGGAAGGAGACATAGAAAAAGAAGCTCCTCGAGAAGAAAAATTATAGGATGAAACCCACGTGGGGGAAGTTTGTATTGAAGAAACACACATATAGGTGAACACTAAGGAGGGGCATACTAATAATATCCAAGCAAAGGAATATTGAAAATATTAATGTTGAAGAAGAGATTGCTAAAGAAAAGGAACAAGAGAAGCCTCATGATGAGGAGGTTAATCAAGAAAATAGATTTGTTGAGGAATCACCTCATACAAAGGAGAAAGTGCATCAAGAAAGATTCTAGCAAGAAGAAAAGGTTGCTCAAGAGCATAGATAGGAAGAACCCAAGGATGATGCTCAAGATTCCCATAATACAAAAGTCTTAACTTCTCCTAAGACAGATACATCTATAGCTATATCGGTGTGGTTGAACCACACAATTCAGAAGAGACAATAGACTTATGTAGAGAGTCCAGAGAAAATCTTGAGCATGTTGATAGAGGCTTGCTAATCTCCTAGGAGAAGAAGGAAGAAATAATTAAGGATATCCACTATGTCTATGGATGAACAAGGAAATAGGACACTAGAAATGGTTGTCCCCCTAGTGGATAACTTGGAATCTAAAATGATTGTTGACGATTACCAAATATAACAAGTTGATCTAGGTGTTTAGACCAGAGAAGGAGAATAGCAATCCCTACAAATGTTTTTCTTTATAATTTTGAAGAGAATGAAAAAGGATGAGAATGCAAAACAATATTTGAAATCCAAAGTGGCACAACTCAAGATTTGTATCAGAAATTTAATTAGATTTGTTGATACTGAGGATCCTAAGTCTATACTGTAGGCTACATTGAAAGGTGAAGTCAAATATTTTGACTCGGACGGATGGATTCTCATTGCTCAACATTGAGGGGAGGACTTTATAGATTTGGTTGCTAAATTTTTGAAACAATTAATAAATTTGTATCACTGTATTAGTGATTAAGACAATAAATTTCCCAACAAGTTGAACTAAGAATTGGTGAAGAACTATTAGCATCGGAGGATTGAATCCTGATTCTTCACCAGATAAATGAGACAAAAATAGAGGAACTCTTAAAAGCTGCAGTAATAGGAGAGAAGGATCATTCCCCAGTTTGGGTAAGAGAAGAATATTCTATGTCAATATTTTGAATAAGTGCAAAAGCAAGTTGAATAATGATAGAAGCTAGATTGGACAAGTTATGAGAAATATTTTCTAGGTAGTAGAAGACTTGGGCTACACATTCTAGGATACTCCTATGCTAGTGAGAGAGCTTGCAATGATGGTGGAAGAGCTACAAAGTCAAATGAAAGGGTAGGTCATATAGGAAGGCATTGATGGGATGGTTAATAAGAAGGTGGAAATCTAATCTCTATAGGAGGAAATGAGAAGCTTCACCAAAATACAATAGTGAATGGAGAAGATGACATTCAACCAAAGGTTAGAATCTAGTTTCATAAATGGACACCAATGGAAAGAATGGATGAAGTAGTTCCAACATTTACTGACAACTTCACCAAGTGACTGAAGACATGGGTATTAATACTATCAGTTAACCTCTTTTTGTGGTTTTTTTTGCAAATAAAAATTTGAAGCTACAAAATGGGATGCATAGATCTAAAATTCAAAGATGGCATTAAAAATAATGATACTAATGATGTAAAGGCCAGTGCCTAGATGCAAGGATAAGAGAGGTGTTGGGATTTGATAGCAAAGAGTTAGACTTCAATTAGATTCTAGTTAATTTCTAGTTTTCTTTTCCTTTTCCCATATTAGTTTAGTTGAATTGAAACTCAAATTAGGGGCTCCCAGTTTTAATTTTGTTTAATTTTAGTTTTATTTCAGTTAAAGGCTCAAGAACTAGAGGTAGTTCCAATTAGCTTTTTTTTTAGATCCACAATTAAGGAACTTATTTTACATAGTCTAGATTTTGGATCGTTTCAAAGGATCTGATTTTAATGTAATTTTTTGCAATCAAACAATACAATCTCAGCGTGGATTTTTCCTACTTACTTTGTGGAATTATGATTTAATCATAGGATTACAGCTTCGTTGCATGCATTGAAATTTGGCATCATGGTGATGGTATGAATATTCTATTTCAATCTAAATTATCAAAATAGTGAGATCTTGTTGGTAATTATGAACTTTAGTAAAATTTCATCTCAGATCTATGTGTGGTTGATGGCATTCTGATTACATGAAATCTGAAAATATCATATGTTGATTTATTTCCTTTGAAGATTGCATTGTTGTTACTACTAAATGTATGCAATATTATTTAATATAATAGTGATTTGGAGATCTTGCTTAAGCATAAGAAAATAGTTAATGGAATATTTGTTATCACTGTCCATTTAGGTTAAATTTATTTTATTATTTCTTGTTATTTTATATCTTTTAATATTTCTTTGAAACTCTATCTAAAATAATAAAGAGAATTTAAATAAATACAAATTTTATAAAATCTAAAATGCAATCTACTTTTATGAATTGTTGAAATAATTATTTTTGATTGAATGCCATTTTCTGATTATCTTTAAACACCAAATCCCTTGTGAAACATGGTGACAACAACCTTGTGTTGTCCCAACCCAACTAATAACTATTTATACATGAACCTTGGAGTAGTCTTGCTACTTTTCAAGAGGGGCAATAAACCCTTATTTCCTAGCACGTTGTAAGTGATTATACCAAAAACCATAATCTATAGTTCCCTTCAAATATTTGAATATTATTTTTTCTACCTTCTCATGAGTTTTCTTGGGATTAGATTGATATCTAGCAACCAAACATACTACTTGTATAATATCAAGTCTAGAAGTAGTCAAGTATAACGAACCTCCAATTGTAGACCTATCAAGAATTTGATCAACCTCGGGTGACACATCAATCTTGCTCAAGTGACAACTATTAACCATGGGAGTACTTACCAATTTGGAATCCTCTATGCTAAACTTCTTCAATATCTCTTTGACATAATTATCTTGAGAAATAAAGATACCATCATCTAGTTGAAAAATTTGAAGCCCAAGGAAGAAAGACAACTCACCAATCATAGACATCTCAAACTCTTTTTTTATATCTTCTACAAACCTCTTACACATTATCATCTCCACTAAAGATTATGTCATCAACATAATCAATAACTATCAAAATCATGCCCTCCTCAACCTTAATATAAATATTACTAACTGCAGTACCTTTCTTGAAAACTTGTTGAAGTAAGTACTTATCCAACAAACCATACCAAGCTCTAGGAGCTTTCTTGAGCCCATACAAAGCTTTCTTGAATTTTCACACCATGTCTAGATCTTCTAATAGTTGGAAACCATCTGGATTCTTAATTTAGACCTCTTCCTCTAAACCACCATTCAAGAAGGTTGACTTGACATTCATCTGATATACTTTGAAATTCTTGTGAGCAACAAAGGAAAGAAACTTCCTTATTGCCTCCATAATAGCTACCGGAGAAAAAGTATCCTCAAGATAAATACCTTCAACTTGTGAATAACCTTTACACACCAATCTAGATTTGTTCCTCACAACTTCACCATCTTCATTCACCTTGTTATAGAACACCCACTTTGTTCCTATGACATTCTTATCAACTAGTTTTGGAAGCAAATCCCATGTCAGATTATTTTCTATCTTATTCAATTCTTCTTCCATTTCCTTCATCCAAAATTCATCTTTGCTAGTATCACCAAAGTTCTTGGGCTCTACCTTTGATAGTAAACAAAAATTTACTTGCTCACTTTCTTTTACAAGCCTTCTCTTGGTCAACATGCCTTCATTCTTATCTTCAATGATTTGATATGCATAATGGTTCTTCTAAACATAATTTTTTGGAGTCTTATGAACCTTTTTATTCTTGTTTCTTCTCTTCTTTCTCTTCTTCTACTTCTTCTTCAATGTAGGGTGGTATATCAAATTTGAAAACCTCTGATTCTTTTGAGATTTGACACAAGTCTTCATCTACCTTAACATTTGTTCTTTCAATCATCTTTCCCAATCTCTTGTTTTAGCATCTATAGGCCTTGCTTCTAGTTGAGAAACCAAGAAATATCCCTTCATCACACCTTAAATCAAGCTTTCCAATATCTTCTTCTCTCCTAATGTAGCTTTGAATATAAAATTCCCAAGCTCCCTTCGGGTTATTTTATTTTTCTCGAATTACCGACTATGCTCTCCTCTAAAAAAGAAATATTAGGCTCCTTTCATAAAGAATTTATGTGAATACCGCCACCTGTCAGACGCGCACTCTTCACAAGGTTTCCTTCTCTCACTTTTCAAAATCCACCACCATGCTTCAACTTTTCAGCAGTTCACAATCTTCAAAGCCTCTTTCCATCACTCTCCTTTCGGCCCCCGACCGCAGGTCACATCTCTTGGCAGCCCCCACCTTTCGTGCAGTGTGTGTGGAGACCTCCACATGTCTTCACAACATAATTTTTTCATCACATAAAGGGAAGGATGAACGTCGGCCCTGACCACTTGCCACATGATCTTCTAAAAATCTTCATCGTAAAGGAAAACCTGCAGGCGACAACCTCAAACCAACTGCCATGTTTTGTAATTGCTGCCATGAGTGGATAGCACGTGTCGATGCTCGAGTCTACTGGGACCATCGCCATCATTCACAAGGGATGCATCTGGCTCTAAGGAATCCTCGTTCATGGATCAAATATTTTTGGTTGCAATGGCAAGGGGAAATCATTGCTCGCGATTGGAGGATATTTTTCTGTTACAGGCTCACCAAGCTGGGTTTTCAATATAAATACTGCTTCTTCTTTCAAAGTAGGAGTTAATATTTTGACAAAAGAATTGGTAGAAGAACCAGGCCTTTCATTGTTTTATTATATTATTGTAAAGAACTCACAGACTATGCCATTTTTTGACCTTCCTATTTTCTTTGATATTTCATAAGTTTTACTGTGTCATTATTGTACTGAATATTTCATTCATAGAACTATAAATTTAATGCAAGTTTGTTGGTTTAGATCAT
This sequence comes from Sequoiadendron giganteum, assembly GCA_007115665.2. Taxonomy (NCBI): domain Eukaryota; kingdom Viridiplantae; phylum Streptophyta; class Pinopsida; order Cupressales; family Cupressaceae; genus Sequoiadendron; species Sequoiadendron giganteum. Next base: position 581,393,084 of record CM021107.1, read on the forward strand.
TCCTCTAACTCCTCTTTCTATAAAATGTGTATGATATTTATTTTATGTAATTTAGTGAATCATTCAACCTTCTATCTTTATTTTTCCATTCTAGAACACAACAGACTATTGAACGGGCCCTTTATTTGCATATGAAAGATAGATTTACCGTGCCTATATCTAAATCTTGGTGCATCACCTTAGTTAGATCCTTTTATTTTATATTTGCTTCCTTTTCCCATTCAGAACCCCCATTACAGAAGAAGTCGACTTCTTTAAAACTTGGAGGTTACTGAGTTTAGCGCAATAGGTCCCCCCTTTAACTGGGTTGTTACCTTGCCAATTTTTGGCATAAATTTTTTTTATTTTTCTTGGCACGTGTTGTGCAGTTTTTGCACACACACCCCAGTGAATGTGGGGACCCTCTTTTTCACTTTTTGGTGTTTTGGTCCCTCTTTCTAAGGGTGTTGCTTGCTTGAGTTTGTCCCTTAAATGTCCTTCTTACCAATTGAAGTGGCATTCTTTTGAGCTATATTGAAAATTTGAAGTTTTGGCTCTATCTTAGGTTTTTCACTATTTTCGGGAAAATTCGCCTGGGCCGGATTCTCCCAGTTCCTTCTCATTATCCGAAACCGACCTTTTGCACTACTTTCGAGAAAATCCGCATATCCCAAATTTCCCCGAAGTTCATGGCTGTGTCGAATCCCCGAAATTCTTTGTGGTTGTGGCTGTCTTGTCGGGTGCATTAATGGCGTTTGTACGAGGTTTTGAGGCTCTGATATATTGATGTTTTGAGAAGTGATTGATCATTTTGAGTTGTTCATTTGCTATCATTTGAGCTTGTGTGATTGGAGTTTTGGTGTTTTGCTGGATATTTTGATCCTCGGGGTTATTTAAGATGTGTGTTTGCTTTTGGAGTGCGTGGGTGGTATCTAGTCTGCGTGTGGTTCTTTGTTAATTTCCTGCATCACAGCCCTTGCGCTCCCATGGTATGTATATGCACCCTATTCTTTATTGGTTTCAATTTGATTCTCACCATTTTGCTTGAGGAGTCATTCGTAGTTTTTTGGTCTTTTGGGTGCGCGTCATCGTTTGGCATTTTGGGAGGTTTTAATCTATTGCACAAGTTAGTTTTGATTAATCAAATGTTGTGCTTGGTCTGGTGTTGGTTCTTGTTTGGGCTTTGGTTCGCTGTGACTTTGAAATCTTCGTTTTGTTGAATCACTGAATCGTCTGTGCTTTCATAGCAGAAATTTAGGGTTCCCAGCCTAGGGCATGGCCGTTTGTCTTTGAAAGTGTTGGGAAGTGGGTCATTGGCTCACGTTTTATTCATTAAAGTCCTAGATCGGGTTGGTTTCGGATTTCTGGCTTGAATCCAGAATGATTTGAATTGATATGATAGGGTACCAAGGATGTAGATAGGTTCAAGTTTTTGAGGTCTTCATGGAATTCCGTTCTCCCCAGATTTCCCCAAATTTCTTGTCTTTTTCTTTGTTTTCCGCTTTAATCTGCATTTCCTTTGTTTTCGCCAAAATCCGTTCCATCCGAATTCTCCCGAAGTCTGCGGTCGGGTATTTTTCCCGATTTCAAGCTTAGATATTGTTATACCTTTGGTTTTTCCAAACTCTATTCTATTTGGATTCTCCCGATATTCCGTGCCCCTTCATTTTCCTCGAATCTGTCGTAAAATTGCTAATTTTGCCAAAATTCGTCTCTAGCGGATTCTTCCGAGTGTTTTAAGGAAATGATTAAATTTGATAATTATGGATTATGGGTTTCTTGTTAATGCATTTGATTAACTTAGGGAGCTTATGATGAATTTTCTTAATACTTTTCCTTGGTTGAATTGGGGATTTGAATGATATTGTGGGATTTAGTATGTTTGGTTCCTTGGAATCTGCCTGGTCCGAATTTTCCCGAAAATCCCTCCCCGTGCAGAATCCACGAGGGGGGCTAAATCTCAAACTTTGAGATAATGATCTTTCACACTCATTGCTTCTAATGCATCCAATTGTATGTTGTCTTTATGTGTTTACAGGCAGGATCAGGACAGAATGTTGCTAGTAGGGGCAAAGGAAAGGCAACTAACCTTGGTGCAGAGGCATCTGCCATCTCAGATGCGGAGAAGGTTAACTTGGACATGAAGAGAAGAGTCCATGAGAGTAAGCTAACTTCAATTTGGTCAGGAATTACAGACACAAACGTTGGAATGTGGGATTACGAGGAATTCAAGGTTGAGATGTCAGCACCTAACCTTCCTTTGTTATCAAGGAGAATGGTGGACTCTGGATTGGCCCATGTGGCAGGCTTTCCTTCTATAGTATAGTGTTATGAGCTGGTGCTAGAGTGTGTCAGGAATTATGATAGGGGTACACAGAGGATTATTGGCCCTCAAGGCAGGATTCTTGCAGGATTCAGTCCAGTCTCCATTGCTGCAACCTTTGACATGCCCGACAGATCCCATGTGGTAGGTTTTGACAAGGAGGGAGCTAGGAAATTTTATGAAGAAGACATGGTTAAGTCCCAACAGGTGATTAACTCTTGGCTGGAGAAGCCTAACTCTCACTTCTCCAAGTTGCCTAAGCAACTGTTCAAGCTTAAATTTAAAAGAGAATACTATAATGTTATCACCCTTCTTAGTAGGTTGGTAGGATTGAAAAGTGTAGGGATTTTTGAGACTTGGACGTTCCATATCATTGCTAGAATGGAGGAAGGGTTTGATTATCATTGGGCAAGTGCCATCAGTGTTGTGATCCATGAGCAGCTATGCAGTGTCTTGCAAACCAAGACTTTTACTATGACTTCCTATTTAGTGTATTCGTTGGCAAGACTTCATCCATATAAGGGGTTGAGCACTAGAGGTATCTTTGGGAAAGATGTCATCTATGAGGCATATCCACAGTTGCACTTAACTGGTGGAACTTATAGGAGATCAAATGATGCCTTCACTATGTATATCACCAGATTACTCCAAGGTGCAGAGCATGTTAGAATCTCGGACAAGGCAAAAGAACTGATAGGAAAGTATGGAGCCTTGTTCATTTAGTTCCCTACCTTTTCATACATCAGAATTCGTGGTTTTCAAAGGGCTCCCTACAGATTTCCAAGGTATCCTATGGAACACATCATTTTGCTAGAGTTTTTCAGGAAAATCTATGATTTTGACAATATTATAAAGGAAGAAATGCATAAGACTGGGTTTGGGAATGATTTCCCTTTCAAGATTGGAATAGGAAAAGTTTGTACCTCCATTCAGTCTGCCCATGCTACTGGGGAGGAAATGAGTTCTTTTGGACTACCTTTCCACACTAAAAGAGTGAGGTTTGATATCACAGGTGAGGCACAGAAGAAGGCCAATAGGGATTATAGCCATAAGCCTCATATTGAGGATTATTGGGCAAACCTTGCAAATGAGTTTCAAGTAAGAGAAAAGAAGTTTTCCAGACTACCAGTAGACTTGGTGAGGTTGTATAATGTAAGAGCCATTCTGAAATAGATAAATGAGGATGGAAATGTGATTCAGGGCCATGTTTATGAAGCAGTAAAAGATAAACCAGTAGGGGAGGTCTATTGGTTAGAAAAAGAAAAGACTGATCTAGATCAAGTTATGGCCTCGGTGATCAAATTCACTAAAATGTGGTTGAAACACAAGATGCTAGAGCTTCAGAGCGAAGGTGTTCCATGCACCTATGACCTGATGGGAGACTTGGAGTCTCATTCTACTTCTGAAGCTTCTATTAAACCAGATCAAAAGGGCAAGGAGAAGGTGGCCTCTCCTTTCAGAATTCAGGTAAGGGATGTTCAGGCTGAGAAAGTTGCAGAGCTAGGAAAGTAGAGAAAACCTGTTGCTAAGAAGAGGAAACATGCCTCTAGAAAAGAAGTTGAAAAGAAACAGGAAGAGAAGGAAGAGGTGGAGAGTGTCCATGAATTGATGAAAAAGAGGAGGACTACAAGGACATCACACAAGTTGGAGGAGACTCCTAAGGTTGACAAGAAAGTTGAGCCACCTATGGTAGAAGTGGAGAGCTCCAGGGAAAAGACACAAGTTTACATGAGGAGATCAAGGAATCCTTCCCCAAGGGATACTGTGGCCAAGGAGGATGTTTCGGTAAGTGTCCCTATTGTTGAGCAGGTGAGTCCCTCCATTCCCCAAGATGCTGGTAGTGTAGGAGGAGAGCAAAAACAAGATGAAGATCCTAAGGAGCTGGATGGAGAAGAGTTTCAAGAGGGAGACCTCTTCAATGCAGAAGCAGAGATAAACAAGGTGATTCAATCTCCCTTGGTGGCACATGCGGATTCTCCTGCAAAGGAACAAATGGATAGGTCTCCCCAAAAGGAAGAGGAGATATCGGTTAGGGCTCCCTCACCAATAAATGTTGTTGTAGAAGAACAGGTACGGCATGAAGAGGATCCAACAGTAGATGTTCCCAAAAGTCCAAATGTTGAAGGAGATGTTACTGATAATGAGCAGGAGAAGGAACAGGGTAAGTAGAGCATGGTGCCCACCGAGTTCATTTTTCCGAATTGGCTTGAAAAGGGATTGAAAAGTAAAATGGTAATAGTGGAGGATGCTCCTCCTAATTGGGATGTCCTTATGGCCAATGTGGAGAAGGGGAAAGCTAAAAAGAAAGCAAGGGTTATCTCTTGGATTGAAAGAGATAGATCAGGCAATCGGGTGGCCCATATTGCTACCCTTGCTCCAAATAAAGAAAGGGATAATATAACTACTCAGGATTATGATGTACAAACTATTGATTTGGGATGTGCTACTGTGGAACAAGATATTGAGGAGTATGAGGGTTCCAGTGTAGTTATTGTGGGAAGATTAAAGAGGGCAGTGCAGACTAGACATGAGCTAGAAAAGGAGAATGAAACTTTGAGAAAATACTTGCAGGATTTAATGAAACCCTTGCAAGCCATTGACTCCTCCTCTTCTGCTGTAGGATTCATTCCCCAGGAGACAATTTCTGAGTTGGAGAGGATGAAAACTACTTCACATGCTACGAATACCTAGTTGAAAGGTGTTCAAGATAAAGGAGATGAAGCCATTAAGGGCATATTATCCACTGAAGGAGATGCAATGAGGTTGATTGATCAGTTAAAGACTGCATTGGCACAAGATAATGTGGATACTAATCTCTTATTGCAGAAGGTTATAACTATCATGGGGTTCACTGAGGATAGACTAGTTAAGTGCAGGATTCTTCCTTTCCCTAGGGTTTCTGAACCTTGGGAGTGGTTCAAAATTTTGCAAATGAGGCAGAGGGCCTTGAAGAAAGTCCATAAGGAGACAAAGTTAGTTGAGGATGCTCTAACTGATGTTCATGGGAAATGCATTTCATTCTTTGAAGTCATGACTAGAAGGAAGAAGTTTGCTTCAAAGCATCTCAATTTGGAGCAACTTAGAGAATGGTGGAGAGATGTATATTCTCCAGTCGGTGAAGGACCAGTTACTGAACATCAGTTGGATGATGCAGCCACATACATTACAGTCATTGATAGATATTTGACCAACAAGGCTGATTGGGATGGTACAGTTCGACAGGAAAGAGAAGATGTTAAAACTCTTGAGAGAAAGGTTAGAGTTTTTCTTGTGCCACCTATTGTTGAGCTGGATAGGATTATGCTGGCCGTACATGGAGAAGAGGATAAAGCTAAGGATAAGGATGGGGATTGAATATATAGATTTACATGGATATTTGTGTTTCCCATTAAGTTACATGTATTGGGCCGACCTTTTGACACTTTGGTGGTTTTGGATGAAATTGGTGCTATGGCACATTTAATATGATCGAATTATTCTTTTGGGCCGACCTATTTTAGGTTATGTTTTATTGTAAAATTATAATTTGGGCCAACCTATCTTGTTGATTCTCTATATAAAAGCGAGCATGTTGCCTCATTTAGATAGTAGATAGAAAATTAGACAATAGAGAAAAAAGGATAGGTAGATCAGGAGAATAGTTTTATCCGAGCAAGTTAGGGTTTATTTTCAAAGCAAATGTTGTAACAGAACAACTTGGATTGTTTCTATCTTGGATGACATAATATAAGAGAGATATTGTGTTTGGTATCTATCTTTTGGAATCTCAACTGGCATGGTTCTTGTTATTCTATCTTTCAGATTGTTGATTGTTTATGGTTAGATGTTTTGATAATGCTTAGGGTTTCATGTTTGGAATGTTGTAGCGATCTCTAGTCCATACTTTTTTCAGTTAGCTGATTGTTAGCTACTTTGCAAAGTTAGCCTGGACTTATATTTGTGCTTAGTTCAATTATGAAAATTTATTCATCTCAATTGTTGTAAGGTTGACTGAGTGAATGTTCATGATTTGAAAATCCTTCAATACTTTAGAAGATTGCACTATTTCTTTGGAGTTGCAGATTCATCTGGGTTAAGCAGAAGATAGTTTATGAGAGATTGGTCCATTTTGAGCATCTTATCCTTTGGCATTTTCAATCTTAGTATTTAAAGTAGTTTTAAGATTATCTTTAGAAACCTTTTATCTTTTGTTATTTCTTTATCATTTGATTTGTATCATGTTTGAAGTATCACTCTATTGGTTATATTTGATAAGTTGGGAATCTAGCTCTACTCATAGTAAGGTCCCTTTGTGATTACCAGCATTTTCACATTATCTCTGAGTTGTTTCATTGCATTGTCAAGACCTAACATTAGAGACCTTGAGGTTATCTCTTTTCCCATAGAGATTTACTTTTCAAGAGAGATAGAAATCATATCTTGTGCAGGAAAAATTGATTAGAGTTTAAAAAAGAAATGCTCAGAATAAGACCCAATAGGGTAGCCCTAGTGAAGAGGCACAACAACCGCAAAAAACTTAGGGACCCAAAAGCAAAACAAAATGAAAAACAACATAGACCAAAGCAAAGCATAAACAAAGCCAACAAAAGCAAATCTACTCTAGTTATGTACAGGATGAACTGCAAGCAGTTCAGGGTTGGAAATAATGTTTCAGATACTTCCCATTGACAGGCAGCAAGATATCCTCACCAATGAGGGTTTTCAAATGAAAAGCATTGTCTCCCAAAATTTATGAAATTTGGTAAGGGCCAAGCCAAAGTTTATCAAATTTACCGTGTTCTCCCTTATGATCATGGGCTTTATCCCAATAAAGAACTAAGTTAGAAATCCTAAAGGCCTTTACCTTAGCTCTCCTATCAAACCATCTTTTCACTACACCCTGATTTTTAGCAAAGTTCTCTAGGGCTTCATCTCTTTTTTCTTCCAGATGCAATAGTTCAGCCAAACGGGCTTCACGCTTATCTTCTTCGTTATAGTACTCATTAATGAATTGCAAGGTAGGGATTTTCAACTGTATGGGAAATACTGGTTCCAAACCATAGACCAAGTGGTAAGGGGATATTTCTATGGATTATTTCTATCTAGTACGGTCAGCCCAAAGAGCAAATCAAAGCTGGGTGTGTCAATCCTTAGGATTTTGTTCTAACAGTCTACGGATCACTGTCAAAAGGTTCTTGTTGGAGGACTCAGCCAAACCATTACCCTGTGGGTAATAATTGGATGAAAACTTAATTACAATTCCATGATCATATGCCCAATTAGAAAATTTCAAGGATGCAAATGTAGGACCATTATTGGAAACCAAAGACAATGGACAACCAAAACAATTAATAATCCTTGATTCAAGAAAATTGATTACCACATCCGAAGTACATTGTTTGCAAGTCATAGCCTTAGTCCGCCTAGTAAAATAATCAATTACGGTAAGAATATACCTGTGACCCATGGAAGATGAGGGATTAATTGGGCCAATGAAGTCCATGCCCCATTGGGAAAATGGTTTTACCTGTATGACTGGCTGGAGTGGAAGAGCTGTGTGTTTTTCCTTACTTTCTGTAGTCTGACATATATGATAGGTTCGTACATGTTGGTGTACATCCTTGAATAAGGTAGGACAGTAATAACCTACTCTCAAGATTTGATGTGCAGTGGATGATGCAGAACCATGGCCAGTGCCATATTTTTCATGAAATTCAATCATTACCCTTGCAGCTTCATCTTTCCCCAAACACCTCAAGTAAACACCCTCATGATTTCTTTTATATAATATAGCTCCTTTCATCATAAAACTCCCACTTTTCAAGCATAGGGCTTGTCTCTGGACTGTATCAAGATGATCAGGGCATTGTTGATTCAGTAAGTAGAACGTAATTTCGTCATACCAATCCCCTGGAGAAACCTCTTGAAGATAATAATGTTGAGCTATGAGGTCTGGACCAGTCTCAGCCATCATCTTTGTGAGTCCTTTTCCTCTCACCAATTTCATGGGCTAGATTTCCATATCATATTCCTGCAGCATTGTTACCCACTTAGCCCTTCATTCACCTAACTCATTCTGCATCAACAACAACTTTACTGCAGGATCGGGCACTATAGCAAAAACTTTATTCCTCAAAATATAATGTCTGAACTTCTTTACTGCTCAGACCAAAGCGTAGGCTTGTTTTTCCACATTGTGATATTTCAATTCTGCATCTTTCAGAGGCGCGCTCATGAAGGCTACGGGGTGCTCATCCCCTTGATTAGACATTTGAGTTAATATTGCAGCACAAGAATGATCAGAAGCAAATGAATATATGTAAAAAGGCTTGGAATAATCCAGACTCACTAACACAAGAGCTTCAGCAATGGCCTTTTTGATTTTTGCAAATGCCTCTTTAGCTTCTGAACTCCATTCTATCTTTGCATCTTGTTTCAACATAGCATTCAATGGTTTGACTATCTTTGCAAACCCTGTAATAAATTTCCTAACAAAATTAATCTTACCAAAGAACGACTTCATCTCTTTCTTACTTGCAGGAGGCTGGATCTTCAAGATAGCCTGAATTCTTTCAGGGTCAATAGCAATACCCTGTTCGGAGAGAACATGTCCTAATAACTCGCCTTCGATGACTCCAAAAATGCACTTTCTTGGATTGAGTGAAACACCAAACTCTCTACATCTCTGAAATACCTTACCTAAGTTGGTTATATGATCTTCTCGTACTTTCAAAAAAATAGTCAAATCATCCATATAAATAATGATGCATTTACCAATTATATCTTGAAAGGCAATGTCCATGGCTCTTTGGAATGTAGCTCCTGCATTGATCAGCCCAAATGGCATTCTTCTATAAGCAAATGTTCCCCATTTGGTAGTGAAGGCAGTCTTGTGCCTATCCTCATATTGTACCATGACTTGGTTGTATCCAGAATATCCATCCAAAAATGACATCATCTGTGATCCATTGACAATCTGAAGCACTTCATCCAGTGAAGGGACTGGGTAATTATCCTTTTTTGATGCTCTATTCAGATTCCTGAAATCAACACATAATCTGATTTCTCCATTCTTTTTTCTTACTGGAACCAAATTCACCACCCAAGTGGAGTGTCTTACTGGAAATATAATATGTGCAGACAATAATTTCTGCACCTCTTTCTGAATAATGGGTTCTAACAGAGCATTGATTGGACTTTGCCTCTATCGGAATGGTTTAACATCTGATCTTAGAGGGATAGTGTGTGTGATGATCGAAGTATCATATGTTTTCAAATCTTCATAACTCCAGGCTATTACATCATGATATGCATGTAGGGTATCAATGATCCCTTTCCTTTCTTCAGGAATACATACCTTGCCAATAAGAACATTCTTCAAATCATTTGGTGTCTCCATATTGTATGTTTCACACTGACTGCTAATGGACTCTCTTTTAGTCTGTTGTTCTTGATCTCTTATTTTATCCAAGTCAAAAATTCGTTCAAGTTGCACCATACCCCTGGGGATGGTATTAGTCTTTAGATTAATGATTCCTCCAAAATCAATTTCTGCTTCCTGAGGCTCAGCCTCATCAATAACTTGGGATGCGAACACATCACATCTTGTAATAAACTCCAAAATATGCTTGTTGTCTTCGAATACTTGGAAATTGGTAATATTATCTGGTACTGAAGGGACTGAAGTGAGCTCAACTGAAAATTTATTTAGCCCTAAAAGTGACAAAGGTTGTAAAGTGCTGGCAGCTTGAGCTAAAGAATCCGCAACCTGATTTTTGCTTCGAGGGATTAATTGTATATTGAAGGCGTCAAACTCTTCTAGCAGATCCCATACTCTATGCCTGTAGCTGGTCATTCTTCTGTCACGACATGAATATTGTTTTCTTACTTGCTTAATTACTAATTCAGAGTCTCTGGAAACCTATAATAGCTTGACTTTCCTCCTTGATGTCATCAGTAAGCCATGGATCAAAGCCTCATATTCAGCAACATTATTAGTGCATTGAAACTGGAGTCTGTGGGCAGCAAAATAATTCTTTCCTTGAGGGCTAATTAATTCAAATCCTGCTCTAGCACCCTGTTTAGACTTAGATCCATCAAACCTCAGTGTCCAACAACCATCAGGATCCTTTGGCTTCATCCTACCTTGTTCTTCAAATCTGGTAGGTGGAACTGGATTGAGGCATTTTTGTATCTGTCTGACTGTAGTTTGACACAAGTCACATTCCAACTCAAAATGAAGTGCATCATGTACTCTACACCAATTGGGAAGAAGCAGCTCCTCAAAAGTCATACTTTGCTTCAAATGCATTTGATCTTCCATACATTTTCGGATGAACTCCTAAAAGTTATCCAAGAAACCAAGCTGTTTGTCATCTTCCTCACTTATTTCACTCTATGGTTCAATCAAAGTCTCGGGACTGCTGCTCTCCAAAAGGTGTTCACTTAAAGAATCCTGGAACATAAAAACTTCCTCATCATCTATTATTGATGCAGCCAACACATAATTCCCCATGCCAACTTTAGACACCAATACCTCATTTGAGATATTTTGGTATTCTGTTATCACATATTTCATCCTAGGCTCTCTTTCAATTCTAATTTGGTTTGGAACTCCTTTCCATGGTAACCACATATGAGAATGATCTATGGAAGTATATCCATTCAGAGCCTTAGTAAAATCTCTGCCTAAGATCAATCCATAAGTATTAGGGATGTCAGTAACTTGGATATTGATCACCTATTGCACCCTAGGATCTGATGCAAGCTACGTAGGAATCATATTCAATTCTCCAACTACGCTCACCTCTATTTTATCCAGCTGAGTAACCTTCTTTTGGGAAGCTATAGGAGTGATACCCAATGCTTTACAAATAGAAAAAGGCATAACATTTGTAGAGGCTCCTGAATTTAAAAGATAATTGTGCAAATTCTTTCCGAAGATACGGACAGAAAATAGGAAAGGAGGGATTTCCAACTTACCTTGAAATAAGTTCAAATGAGTATCAACTTGTGCAACCTGACCCTTATCTTTGTCTCCCCTTTTTTCCATAGATGGGTTTTGACTTCTGGGTGTGTGAGAATTAGAAGACCTGGTAGTAGCCTCACTCATGGCTACCCATTGTGATGTTGTATTTGAACTAAATGATCCCAAAATCGCATTTCTAATAACAAGAACTCTTAACAATTCAAAAGCAGAGAGACTCACCTTTATTTTCTTGAATTCCTTGGTTACATATTCTCCCAATTGTTCCACGTTCAGGTCAGCATGAGCTTCTTTCTAGCTATTGGCCTGTTTATCTCTGGATACTTCAACATCATTTCCTTTTGACAAGTACTGGGTCGATACATGAGGATAGGGTGGATTATTACTAGCTTGTGGGTCTGGTGGAGTATTGAAATTATTAGGAGGAATGGAAGTAGTGAAAGGACTTCTAGCTTGGGGACCCTTGTTGGGTCTATTTCTCAAATCATATTTTCTTCCTGGTTGTCGAAACATTTGAACTTCCTCCCCATCCAAAGGGCCACTATCATTTTCATTGTCCTCACTGAACAACTGAGAAATCTCATCTTCATTTAACACCTACTCAGCCTCGTCAGTGGCATCACTAGATACTTCTTCCGGTTTGTTTTCCTCACTCTTTGGGAATGGAGCATGATTAAGTACCAATACTAGAGAATCATAGGGATTTGAAGGCACAATTCCCTGACTAGTGACATTATTTTCTACTTCATACTAAAAGATAGAACCTCCAGTCTGGAATTCGGTACAATCTAACTCAGAGTGTTGGCTTGTTTTATGGAGTCTGCACCATCCAAACAAAGCTACTTCTGCCAAGTACACACCATTTGAAGGCTTCTCTTGAGTGGAAGGATGATCCAGGGGAGTAGGAATCCCCCCATTGTTAGGTCAAGTATTCCAAGAACTATTTTGCCTAGGTTGTTGCCCCCTATCAAACCCTTGTCCACCCTATTGGTTTCTATCAAAATTATGACCAGAACCCTGTCTTCTATAAAATTCTGACTAGATCCTTACCCTCTGTCATAATTTTGATTCCTATCAAAGTATTGACCTCTTTCAAAATTTATGTTTTCCCTGCCATAACTGGACTGTATATTCTTCTGAGTAGCCTAGAGCTGGTTATTATGATTTCTCAAGTAAGTTACTTATGTATTCAACCTCTTCACTTGTTCAAACAATTCATCCAACCTCTCCTTATCCAAATTGCTAGATGGTGCTGGATTACCTCCCAAAGGATGTCCAGGTACATTTCCAGAACCAACAGTCTGATTCAAGACTTCTGAATTCTGCAAGTATGTAGGGAAGCCAGCGTGTTGCTGCTGTACAGGTTGATTAACTCTTTGCTGAGGATAAGAAGTTGTAGGTTGAGCTTGATTCATAGGTAGGCCTAGATGAGGAACCAGAGGTAGTGATGGCACAAGATTCATTATTGGGGCATGACCAGTCAAGGCTTGATTAAGGGCTTGGATTTTCCCAGGGTGAGCAATAGGTCCCAAAGATGGAAAAGGTCTTGATAAATGTTGTCTTAAGTCTGTGCTAACCTTTACTGCCTCTGTATATGTAGTGAGCAGTGTATTTGGAGGGTTAGTCCTTTGTTTCAGGAAGATGGTTGTAAGGCTATCCAGGGCCTCAAAGTATATCTCTAAAGCAGTATCTTCATTTCCAGCATAAGGTGCTTGGAGTCTGGTATATGCTCGATGGAACCTATCATTGAATGATCTTATAGGATCATTAATCTCCCTCTTCACTCCAGTGAAATGCAAGTACAACTCATTAGCACTAATGGGAATTTTGAACTTTTGAAAGAATGCAGCTTCTAACTCAGCCCAATTACGGATGGAAGTAGTAGGCAAGTGGTTATACCAATAAAAGGCTTCTTCTCCTAGAGAATAAGGGAACAACCTACATGCAACATCCTCATGATTAATCCCTCTATCCCTCAAACAAGTCTGAAAAATCCTAATGTGCTCTTCAACAGTTCTGTTAAGGTCATGGGTATGAAACTTAGAGCAAAAATGCTCGGGGTTCTTGGGCATAACATTGTAATTATTGAAGATCAATGGGGATGGATTAGTAGCAAGAAAATTCATTGGTGGAGGCGGGGGTGGTAAGGGCTGATTTATGATTGGCTGTAGTTTCAGAATGGGAATCTCCTCAGAGTCATATGAAGATGAGGATGATGGAGGTGATGGAAGTGGATGAGTTGACGATAATTCTTCCCTTGTTATGGTCCTTCTCAACCTAGTAGGGGCCTATAATTCTTGGAATTCTTCCTCTCCTGGAGTGTATCTAGTTCTTCTTCTAATTCTCTCAGGAGAGATGGAGTTTAAGAAATGCTCCAGCTTACTTATTCAAAGGCCCTCCTTCTAGTGCCAATCTGTTGATGGTGTTTCCTGCACAGCAACAACTCAGAAAAAATATGATTTCTATCTCTCTTGAAAATTAAATCTCTATGGGAAAAGAGACAACCCCAAGGTCTCTAATGTCAGGTCTTGACAATGCAATGAAACAACTCGGAGATAATGTGAAAATGTTGGTAATCACAAAGGGACCTTACTACGAGCAGAGCTGGATTCCCAACTTATCAGATATAACCAATAGAGTGATACTTCAAACTTGATACAAATCAAATGATAAAGAAATAACAAAAGATAAAAGGTTTCCAGAGATAATCTTAAAACTACTTTAAATCCAAAGATTGAAAATTCCAAAGGATAAGATGCTCAAAATGGACCAATCTCTCATAAACTATCTTCTGCTTAACCCAGATAAATCTGCAACTCCACAAAAATAGTGCAATCTTCTAAGGTATTGAAGAATTTTCAAATCATGAACATTCACTCAGTCAAACTTACAACAACTAAGATGAATAACTTTTCATAATTGAACTAAACACAAATATAAGTCCAGGATAACTTTGCAAAGTAGCTAACAATTAGCTAACTACAAAAAGTATGGACTAGAGATCGCTACAACATTCCAAACATGAAACCCTAAGCATTACCAAAACATCTAACCATAAACAATCAGCAATCTGAAAGATAGAATACCAAGAACCATGCCAGATGAGATTCCAAAAGATAGATACCAAACACAATATCTCTCTTATATTATGTCATCCAAGATAGCAACAATCCAAGTTGTTGTGTTACAACATTTGCTTTGAAAATAAACCCTAACTTGCTCGGATACAACTATTCTCCTGATCTACCTATCCTTTTTTCTCCATTCTCTAATTTTCTATCTACTATCTAAATGAGGCAACATGCTCGCTTTTATATAGAGAATCAACAAGATAGGTTGGCCCAAATTATAATTTTACAATAAAACATAACCTAAAATAGGTCGGCCCAAAAGAATAATTTGATCATATGAAATGTGCCATAGCACCAATTTCATCCAAAACCGCCAAAGTGTCAAAAGGTCAGCCCAATACATGTAACTTAATGGGAAGCACAAATATCCATGTAACTCTATATATTTAATCCCTGTCCTTATCCTTAGCTTTATCCTCTTCTCCATGTACGGCCAGCAGAACCCTATCCAGCTCGGCAATAGGTGGCACAGGCAAAACTCTAACCTTTCTCTCAAGAGTTTTAACATCTTCTCTTGCCTATCGAACTGTACCATCCCAATCAGCCTTGTCGGTCAAATATCTATCAATGACTGCAATGTATGTGGCTACATCATCCAACTGATGTTCAGTAACTGGTCCTTCACCGACTAGAGAATATACATCTCTCCACCATTCTCTAAGTTGCTCCAAACTGAGATGCTTTAGAGCAAACTTCTTCCTTCCAGTCATGACTTCAAAGAATGAAATGCATTTCCCATGAACATCAGTTAGAGCATCCTCAACTAACTTTGTCTGCTTATGGACTTTCTTCAAGGCCCTCTGCCTCATTTGCAAAATTTTGAACCACTCCCAAGGTTCAGAAACCCTAGGGAAAGGAAGAATCCTGCACTTAACCAGTCTATCCTCAGTGAACCCCATGATAGTTGCAACCTTCTACAATAAGAGATCAGTATCCACATTATCTTGCACCAATGCAGTCTTTAACTGATCAATCAACCTCATTACATCCCCTCCAGTGGATAATATGCCCTTAATGGCTTCATCTCCTTTATCTTGAACACCATTCAACCACGTATCTGTAGCATGTGAAGTAGTTTTCATCCTCTCCAACTCAAAAATTGTCACCTAGGGAATGAATCCTGTAGCAGAAGAGGAGGAGCCAATGGCTTGCAAGGGTTTCATTAAATCCTGCAAGTATTTTCTCAAAGTTTCATTCTCCTTTTCTAGCTCATGTCTAGTCTACACTGCCCTCTTTAATCTTCCCACAATGACTACACTAGAACCCTCATACTCCTCAATATCTTATTCCACAATAGCACGTCCCAAATCAACAATTTGCACATCATAATCCTGAGCAGTTATATTATCCCTTTCTTTATCTGGTGTAGGGGTAGCAATATGGGCCCCCCAATTGCCTGATCTATCTCCTTCAATCTGAGATATAACCCTTGCTTTCTTTGTAGCTTTCCCCTTCTCCACATTGGCCATAAGGACATCCCAATTAGGAGGAGCATCCTCCACTATTACCATTTTACTCTTCAGTACCTTTTCAAGCCAATCAGGAATAGTGAACTCGGTGGGCACCATGCTCTACTTACCCTATTCCCTCTCCTACTAATCATCAGTAACATCTCCTTCAACATTTGGACTTTTGGGAACATCCATTGTTGGATCCTCTTCATGCCCTACATGTTCTTCTACAATAACCTTTATTGGTGAGGGAGCCGTAACGGGTATATCCTCTTCCTTTTGGGGAGACCTATCCATTTGTTCCTTTGCAGAAGAATCTACATGTCCCACCAAGGGAGATTGAATCACCTTGTTTATCTCTGCTTCTGCATTGAAGAGGTCTCCCTCTTGAAACTCTTCTCCATCCAGCTCCTTAGGATCTTCATCTTGTTTTTGCTCTCCTCCTACACTACTAGCATCTTCGGGAATGGAGGGACTCACCTGCTTGGCAATAGGGACACTTACTGAAACATCCTCCTTGGCCACAGTATCCCTTGGGGAAGGATTCCTTGATCTCCTCATGTAAACTTGTGTCTTTTGCCTGGAGCTCTCCACTTCTACCATAGGTGGCTCAACTTTCTATTCAACCTTAGGAGCCTCCTCCAACTTGTTTGATGTCCTTGTAGTCCTCCTCTTTTTCATCAATGCATGGACACTCTCCACCTCTTCCTCCTCTTCCTGTTTCTTTTCAACTTCTTTCCTAGAGGCATGTTTCCTCTTCTTAGCAATAGGTTTTCTCTGCTTTCCCAGCGCTACAGCTTTCTCAGCCTGAACATCCCTTACCTGAATTCTGAAAGGAGAGGCCACCTTCTCCTTGCCCTTTTGATCTGGTTCAATAGAAGCTTCAGAAGTAGAATGAGACTCCAAGCCTCCCATCAGGTCATAGGTGCATGGAACACCTTCGCTCTCGAGCTCTAGCATCTTGTGTTTCAACCAAATTTTAGTGAATTTGATCACCGGGGCCGTAACTTGATCCAGATCAATCTTTTCTTCTTCTAACCAATCGACCTCCCCTACTGGTTTATCTTTTACTCCTTCATAATCATGGCCCTGAATCACATTTCCATCCTCATTTATCTGATTCGGAATGGCTCTTACATTATACAGCCTCACCAAGTCTACTGGTAGTCTGGAAAACTTCTTTTCTCTTACCTAAAACTTATCAGCAAGGTTTAACCAATAATCCTCAATATGAGGCTTATGGCTATAATCCCTATTGGCCTTCTTCTGTGCCTCACCTGTGATATCAAACCTCGCTCTTTTAGTGTGGAAAGGTAGTCCAAAAGAACTCATTTCCTCCTCAGCAACATGGGCAGACTGAATGGAGGCAAAAACTTCTCCCATTCCAATCTTCAAAGCGAAATAATTCCCAAACCCAGTCTTATGCATTTCTCTCTTCATAATACTGTCAAAATCATAGATTTTCCTAACAACCTCTAGCAAAATGATGTGGTCTGTAGGATACCTTGGAAATCTGTAGGGAGCCCTTTGAAAACCACAAATTCTGATGTATGAAAAGGGAGGGAACTGAATGAACCAAGCTCCATACTTTCCTATTAGTTCTTTTGCCTTGTCTGAGATTCTAACATGCTCTGCACCTTGGAGCAATCTGGTGATATATATAGTGAAGGCATCATTTGATCTCCTATAACTTCCACCAATTAAGTGCAACTGTGGATATACCTCGTAGATGGCATCTTTCCCAAAGATACCTATAGTGCTCAACCCCTTATATGGATGAAGTCTTGCCAACGAATACACTAAATAGGAAGTCATAGTAAAAGTCTTGGTTTGCAAGACACTGCATAGCTGCTCATGGATCATGGCACTGATGGCAACTACCCAATGATAATCAAACCCTTCCTCCATTCTAGCAATTATATGAAACATCCAATTCTCAAAAATCCCTACACTTTTCAATCCTAACAACCTACAAAGAAGGGTGATAACATTATAGTATTCTCTTTTAAATTTAAGCCTGAACAGTTGCTTAGGAAACTTGGAGAAGTGAGATTTAGGCTTCTCCAGCCAAGAGTTAATCACCTGTTGGGACTTAACCATGTCTTCTTCAAAAAATTTCCTAGCCCCCTCCTTGTCAAAACCTAACACATGGGATATGTCGGGCATGTCAAAGGTTGCAACAATGGAGACTGGACTGAATCCTGCAAGAATCCTACCTTGAGGGCCAATAATCCTTTTTGTACCCCTATCATAATTCCTGGCACACTCTAGCACCAGCTCATAACACTGTACTGTAGAAGGAAAGCCTGCCAAATGGGCCAATCCGGAGTCCACCATTCTCATTGATAACAAAGGAAGGTTAGGTGCTGACATCTCAGCCTTGAATTCCTCATAATCCCACATTCCAACGTTTGTGTCTGTAATTCTTGACCAAATTGAAGTCAGCTTACTCTCATGGACTCTGCTCTTCATGTCCGACTTAACCTTCTCCGCATCTGAGATGGCAGATGCCCCTGCACCAAGGTCAGTTGCCTTTCCTTTGCCCCTACTAGCAACATTTTGTCCTGATCCTGCATGTAAACACATAAAGACAACATACAATTAGATCCATTAGAAGCAATGAGTGTAAAAGATCATTATCTCAAAGTTCAAGATTTAGCCCCCCTCGCAGATTCTGCACTGGGAAGGATTTTCGGGAAAATCTGGACAAGGCGGATTCCGGCAAACCAAACATACTAAATCCCACAATATCATTCAAATCCCCAATTCAACCAAGGAAAATTATTAAGAACATTCATCATAAGCTCTCGAAGTTAATTAAATGCATTATCAAGAAACCCATAATCCATAATTATCAAATTTAATCATTTCCTCAAAACACCCGAAAGAATCCGCTAGAGACAGATTTTGGTGAAATTAACAATTTTATGATAGATTCGGGGAAAATGAAGGGGCACGAAATATTGGGAGAATCCGGATAGAACAGATTTTGGTGAAACCAAAGGCATAACAATATCTAAGCTTGAAATCGGGAAAACGACCCGACCATGGACTTTGGGAGAATCCGGATGGAACAGATTTTGGTGAAAACAAAGGAAATCCGGATTAAAGTGGAAAATGAAGAAAAAGATAGGAAATTCGGGGAAATCTAGGGAGAGCGGAATTCCGTGAAGACCTCAAAAACTCGAACCTGTCTACATCCTTGGTACCCTATCATATCAATTCAAATCGTTCTGGATTCAATCCAGAAATCCGAAACCAACCCGATCTAGGACTTTAATGAATAAAACGTGAGCCAATGACCCACTTCCCAGCACTTTCGAAGACAAATGGCCATGCCCTAGGTTGGGAACCCTAAATGTCCACCATGAAAGCATAGACTATTCAGTGATTCACCAAAATAGAGAACTCAAAGTCACAATGAACCAAATCCCAAACAAGAACCAACACCAGAGCAAGCACAACATTTGATCAATCAAAACTAACTGGTGCAATAGATTAAAACCTCCCAAAATGCCCAACGATGACGTGCACCCAAAAAACCAAAAAACTATGAATGACTCCTCAAGCAAAACGGTGAGAAGCAAATTGAAACCAATAAAGAATAGGGTGCATATACATACCATGGGAGCACAAGGGCTGTGATGCAAGAAATTTATAAAGAACCACTTGACGCAGACTAGATACCACCCACGCACTCCAAAAGCAAACGCACGGCTTAAATAACCCCGAGGATCAAAATATCCAGCAAAACACCAAAACTCCAATCACACAAGCTTAAATGATAGCAAATGCACAACTCAAAATGATCAATCACTTCTCAAAACATTGATATATCAAAGCCTCAAAACCTCGTACAAACGCCATTAATGCACCCGATAAGACAACCGCAGCCACAAAGAATTTTGGGGATTCGATACAGCCATGGACTTCGGGGAAATTCAGGATGTGTGAATTTTCCCGAAAGTAGTGCAAAATTTTAGTTTTAGATAATGAGAAGGAACTGAGAGAATCTGGCCCAAGCGGATTTTCTCGAAAACAGTGAAAAACTCGAGATAGAGCCAAAATTTCAAATTTTCAATATAGCTCAAAAGAATGCCACTTCAATTGGCAAGATGGACATTTAAGGCACAAACTCGAGCAAGCAACACCCTTAGAAAGAGGGACCAAAACACCAAAAAGCGAAAAAGAGGGTCCCCACATTCAGTGGGGCGTGTGTGCAAAAACTGCACAATAGCACACCTGGTGGGACTGCTTAAATATACCAAATCTAGAGGGTGTATAAGCCATCGGCCTATTACTAGGTCATGAACCGCAAATAATCTTGGCTTGTTAGTGCCCCACTAGTAACAACGCATATCCAAACTCGCCCAGAAGGATTGTCGGATCTCAACCATGAAGCAAATCGTGAACCGAAATCATGTGGCTTTGGACACTGGAAGTCCCCTTGTAGCCCTAGTTGCACCCATCGTTTGGGCCCCTATCTCAGTCTCTACTCAAAGCTATTCAAAAATTTACTGAAGATGGCTCAAGAATACCATCCGAACATCTGCAAGATGTCACAGACGTGTGTTTGGTGCACGAAGTGACAGATCAAAACATAGTGCGAAGATTTCCTATGGCTTCTTTGCAAGGAAAAGCATTAGATTAGTATCGTACTCTGCCAACTAACTCTATTGATACTAGGGATCAGCTCGGGGATCCTTTTTGTGAAAGATTCTCTAATGACAAAGATAGGTCTTTGTTATATCACCAGCTATCAACAATCAAATGGGCCCCATATGAAGCCATGATCGATTTCAATGCCCGATTCCAAACAACTTGGTAGAGAATCAGAATGCCATCCAACCTCTACCTAAGTTAGAATTTATGTTCTACTTAAAGTCCATCAACATCGACATCTCCATGATGATCTAGTCAATTGGCGAGACCACATTATCGAATGCATATAATATAGTAGTTAAGGGAGAGAACAACCTAATTGACATTGGAAAGTTTCCACCCTGACCCATTATGTCGATATTCCGTGAAATATCGGCCTCTACGCAGGAGCTGCCATCTACTAGCACACCCACACAACCCCCATCTAAGTACACATATCAGAGTGCACTGTTGCTCCCACATCCAGTGCTCTGAAGGACGAGATGAGAAACATAAGTGAGATGTTACAAAAGTTAATAAATGAAGTAACCACTATCAAGAACAACCAGGTTGCTCCTCTGAGACCACCCTACCAAAGTTATCAAAGTGGCAGACCCTCCTACCAATAGAACCAATATCAAGGATTCATACACACAACTTCACCTACCTAGAAAAATAATCAGATATTGTTGGTACTTACTCCATTGGGAGAAACTCAATCAAGTACAAGTAGAGAGTTGACCACAAATTAGAAATATATCGCCAAAGATTTCAATCCCTGGTGCTATCCCTATGACGATGCACATATGCCTCAAAATTTTCTATGTGGAAATTTTCAGCAAAAGGTCGCGGAGCAGCATAACGAAGGCATGACAAAAAATTCAAGACATACATATGCCTCTCCCCAAATGGACAATGTGGCTCTCACAGCATAGATGCAGGGAATTCCCTTGGGGAAATAAAATGTCATAGCTTTCGACCATGCCCTCCTATCATGGATGGAAGGAGAGGAAGTAGTGTTCACTTATGAAGCATCTACATTGGTGACCCCACAAGTATAGTTTGACTACAACACTCGATCGAAGAGGAGATTCACAGGTGAATCTATCACTCCGCAGCCCAAAAGTAGTCTAGATCAACCGCTTGGCCCTTCCACAATGGATCCACAGCTGCAACTACACAAGGAAATTATCATCACCAAATCCAAGAAACATAAGCCTCCAAATCCACCACCCTTCAATGTGGTGGAACAATTAAAGAAATATTATGCTAATGTATCCCTTTGGGATATCTTAGCCATTCCAGACTAGAATTCATTACTATAGAAGGCCCTGCAGAAAGATACGACTGTACAGTCAATTAGACAAGCTTCTAAAAATGCTATCGAATCATTGCCTCTAGGCAAAGTTCTTGCAAATACTATAGAGGAGGCTTCACCTGAAACAAAAGAGGAGAAACCAAAACCTAAACCATTTTTCTTAACTCTCATTATAGAGAATAAAATATTGCAGAACTCCATGATTGACTCTAGTGCTAGCATCACAGTCATGCCCAATCATATAGTTGAAGCCTTAGGGCTTAGCTATGAGCCCTTAAAAAGAGGAGTTATGTAGTTGGATGGGAACAAGGTTGAAACTGTAAGCCTCATCAAATACCCCCTTTAACTTTGTTTTCATGTCCTAGCATCATAGTACCGCGAGAAACCATGATCATTGGTGTCCCTCCCATGTTCGACCTCTACCTCTCCAAGGAATTCACCTCAAAAATAGGCAAATACCTTTCCTTGGATTGGTCCCACCTAATTCTCATAACTAAGCATAGGGCTAAAATAAAGATAATATAAAAACCTTTGCATGCAGAACATGTATCTAATGAAGCCATGATCAACCTTGAAGACACTCATACCTCTATCACTGGAGAAGAAGCCAATGATAGAAAGCTACTAGGAAATGATAAGGTGACCGAAGATAAAGCTAATCGAGAAGAAGTCTTCTTAACTAAGTATGTAGGCACCAATCCTTTCAAAAATTATCATACTACAGGTTTGGGCACCTATGTCATCTATGATGAAGATCAAGAGTTTATGAGGGTATTGAAGGACTCCACGGCCGAACAAGCCCTAGAGCTCTAGACATTGCACTTCAATGGTGTGAGATGCAAGGTTGGAACTGGTGTCGAGATATGCCTAATGTCTCGATCCAACGAGAATGTTTTTAGATCTTTCTACTTCTATTTTGCTTTCTCAAACAATGAAACTAAATATGAAGGTATTGTGCAAGGACTAAGCCTCGTAGAGCGTATGGGTATCAAACAATTAGTGGTGTTCATAGATTGTAAACTTGAAATCAATCAAGTTAGAAACATCTCTACTACAAAAAATATTTGTATGTGGTCTTATAGGAATGGGGTATGGGATCTCATCGAATGTTTTGAAGCTTTTAACACCCATGTGGTGCCAAGGGAGCAGAATTCATATGCAAATCACATGGCAACGTTAGGATCTCAATTCAATCCTATCTCTGGCTTGATTGAGAATGTACACTCTATGTGAGTAATCGTCTAACCCTCCATTCCAAATAATGATTAGAGCTAGAAAGTATTTGAAAGCGATGAAAAAATTGCTTCGTTTATTCAACAATTGGGAGAGTTCATCGATTAGTTTTAGCCTAAAATTGAGGAAGCATACGAAGGACAAATCATCCAGTTGAAATCAAAAAAGCTTCCAAAAGGGTTGGTCACTCTCAAAAATGTGTTCAGCTATGATGACACAAGGAATGATAGGAGGAAATTTGTAGCAAACAAGGAAGACTTCATCGACCTTGAGGTCGGGAATGGAAGAAAACTGAAGGTTTGAGAAAGAAGTCTCACAGTATGATAATGATAGGCTTATGCATTTCTGCAAAAAATATGAAGGGGTTGTGGCTTGGTCTTATGATGACCTCAAGGAGTATAATCCTGACATCATCTAGCACACCATCGAACTAACAGAAGATGCTAAACCTATCCGAAAAAACAAAGGCCCGTCAATCCAAAGATTGAAGCCTTAATGGCACAAGAGCTAGAGAAGTTGATCCAATCCAAGATCGTATTTCCAATCAAGCATAGTATGTGGGTATCTAACCTTGTTTCAGTCCAAAAGAAAAATGGAGACATTCATCTATGTGTTGACATCCATGACCTAAATAAAGCATCACCAAGGGATCATTACCCACTACCTTCCATGGAATCAATCTTGCAGATTGTGGTAGGTTTGGAGATGCTCTCTCTGTTGGATGGTTTCTCAGGCTACAATCAGGTTTGGGTTGAAGAAAAATATCAGCATAAGACCACATTCACCACCAAATGGGGAACATTTTCATATTCCAAAATTCCTTTTGGCTTATCAAATGCGGGGGCGAGTTTCTAGCGGATGGACATCACCTTCAACGAACTGATCAAAAAAATTGGCCTCGTCTATTGAGATGATCTGATCATATTTTCTAAATCTAAAGATGACCATTTTGATCATCTAGAAATGGTTTTCAAAAAATTCCAAGAGTTCGGGGTATCCCTAAACCATAAAAATGTGTTTTCAGAGTACCACAAGGCAAATTGTTGGGGCATGTAGTGCCCCAAGAAGGAATCGCTATTGATATCAAAAGGGTAAAAGCAATCAGAGAACTTCCTCACTAATACATTTTGACTCAAATTTTGATGAAATTTTGTCAAAATTATTTCATCGATTTTCTCATGAAATTTGAAACAAAATTCCAACCCAATCGATGATGCTGGGTCGAAATTTTGACGTTTCAAATTTTATCAAAAAAATGACTAAATAATTCTGATGAACTTTCATCAAAATTTCAGTCAAAATGTATAAGTTCCTCTTTTGGTAAACAAGAAAGGAGTCCAATCTTTTTTGGGGAAGGTTAACTTTGTAAGCAAGTTTATTTCTGATTTTCTAGGAATAATTAGACCAATCACCCTGATGTTAAAAAGGGACCAATTGTTCAAATGGATGAAAGAAGCAAGAGAATCCTTTGAGAGGGTGAAGGATGCTATTTCTTCTACTCCTATTTTGGAAAATCCGAACTTATCAAAAGAATTCATAATGTATGTTTTCAGCAGCAAGACAAGCATCACCACTATCCTGATTCAGAAGGATGATGAAGGAAAGGGAGAGCATCCTATAGCTTTCCATTCTTAAACATTGAATGAGTAGGAAAAAAACTATAACTTCATTAAAAGACAAGATTTCACAATTGTAAAGGGACTCGAGAATTTTTGAAATCTTATAGCTTGCACTAAGGTGATCATTTATGTCGCACATTCCAATGTGCACAAGTACATCATGGAAGAAGAAATCACCAACAAAAGGGCCAACTATATGACTAAGATCCTAGAATATGACATTGAGGTCAGGCCTACGAAGACTATCAAAGAAAGAGGGTTGTGTGAATATATGGCACACGATGAAGAAATGGAAGCTAAGGAAGAGCAAGCAGAGATAGCCCTAACAAATGAGTATGAACCTGAAGGTTGTTGGCTGATGGATAAGGTAAGATTTATGCACACTGGAAAGTATCCATTGAGACTTCTGTCTCAAAGAATAAGATTCTACCAATAGCAAAATAGTGGGTACTCACTTATTGAATGGATCCTCTTTAAGAGGAATTTCAATGACATGTTACTGTGATGCGTCACCACAGAGCAAGCAAAGAAAATTCTTGACACTTTTCATAGCAGCCCGAAAGGTGGACACTACTTTGTGAAGACCACCACCATCAAAATTTTGCACACTGGGTACTTCTAGCCTACATTATTCAATGACTCCTACAAAATGACAAAATCCTACAAGGAATGCCAATTCTATGTAGGGAGAAGACATTTTTTTGCCATGCCTCTCAATCCGATTATAGCGGATGAGTCATTTGTGCAATGGGGGCTAGATTTCATTGGGATGATCAACCTTGTCTCCAACATTGGTCACAAGTGGATCCTCATAGCCATAGACTACTTCACAAGGTGGACTCAGGCCCTACCCCTGAAGAATGTGACAGAAGCAGAAATTGTGGACTTCCTCGAAGGGTTGGTAATGAGGTTCGGTGCACCAAAGACTATCATCTCAAATAACACCAAATATTTCTTAGGTTCCAAGGTATGTCAGTTCACATTAGAACATAGCATATTCTTGAAAATATCCTCAAACTACTACCCACAAGGAAATGGCCTGGTTGAGTCAACTAACAAGAATCTGGTCCAACTCATTTAAAGGATCGGGTCCAATCATGAGAAGGACTAGCATAAGAATCTCCAAATAGCATTATGGGAAGACCGCATAACTCCTAAGCAAGCCCTGGAGACTTCGTCATACGAGCTAGTATATGAGGAGGCATTGTTACCTATCTCTATAGAGATACTTGTGCTACAACTACTCAAGTCCCTGGAGATTGAGGAGAACGGAGCTATGGAAGTTCGGTTGGCTGAATTATTGAAGGTACAAGAAAAAAGGGAGAAAATCCTAATAGGCATGACCAACTACCAATAGGTGGTTAAGAGGTGGTTCAAAAAGAAAGCTTCAGACCAAGGTCTAAAATGTGGAGACCTAGTACTAAAATTCAATGAAAGAGCCTCAAGGCCTGGCCAGCATGGAAATTTTGAAAAACTCTGGGAGGGTCCTTTCAGAATAATTTAGTGCAAACCAAATAATGCATTTGAATTAGAGAATATGGAACAAGAGCCACTAGGAATTCTAGTTAACAAGATTCATTTAAAATTGTTCAATTAAGCTATAGTTACTTCATATAGGTGTAAATATGTGATTAATGTAATTATTTTCCCTTTCATGTTTTTTCAGTCGATTGTTTCCAACATTTTCAATAGATACAAGAAGGAAGAAAATTCATGAGACCCATTATTACAAGAACAGAGAAATACTATGCTACTCATATTGCAGGAATTAAGTTCGTATGCGAGGAATTCAATAAAAGTTGCGGAGAGCACAAGAATGAAGACAAAGGTTGACGATAAGAAAGTATATTTTATATATATATATATATACTTTGATAGAAACATTATCAAAATGGATCTAAGGCCATGTGCTCAAAATTATGACTATATACAACTTCCTTATATATCTGTGTATGTGATCCCTTTTCTTTGGGGCATATATATACAAAAAGAGAAAAGCATGTTAATCTTTAGGTGTCCAAAACACAAGTGTTATCTTCATCAGTAGGGGCAGCAAGAGGATTATTAGCAGCAACAACAAGACCTGTACTAGAAGAAACATCAACTCCCAGAATGAGCAATAGAGGGAACATAAGGTTCTTGAAGTCGGTATATAAAAAATTGGCATGCACAGGTGGCTCTCTTGTGATGCTCAGCAAGAAATTGAAGCTGAAACCCAATCAAGAATGGTACCCATGGTACCACCATGTCTTCTTCAACATGCTTGCATAGGTCACTCATGATGGGAAGGCCTAGGCCATACACTACATTACTCACCACTTCATTGAGACCTTCGAAGTACTTCTTCGGAAAGATTTGAAGCGTCAAATGAAGAATCATGGATTTTGGAGCCAGAACATCTAGCAACAAGGCAACAAAATGGGAGCAAATATCAATTTTTACCTAGTATTTTTCTTCATATTTGATACAATCTTTACCCAAAACCTACTTTATGGCTATGATAGCCAGTGATTGTTTGTTCTTGGTCATGCGCTTCAGATGCCTGTTTGAAATCTCTCCTAGAAAGGTTGTTTGAGATTTATTGCACACTAATCTTATCAGAGTGTTCATCATGTTAGTTTCACTTGACAACCTAATTTTATGCCTTGCACAAGTTCATAAGCTACTCAACCGCCTAAATGATAATCCTATCCAATCACTCAAAGCTACTTCTACTAAAAAATATAATTATAATTCCTCTATCACATTAGGGCCTATTTATAGAAATATTTGAGGTAACCTACATACAAAGCATGGTGGTAATCGAGTGTTAACTGAAAAATCACACCAAAAGGCCAGCTCGATATTCCAGCTCAATTGTTTCCACATGCATGAATTTTTGTGTGCAGGATTAGGGAGTGATAATCAATCAGTACAAATTGGTGACAAGCTCAAGAAATGGCTCATACAGACAGAAGCTAGGTGCCACGATGCAGGAAGTTTCAAGCTCCAAGGTTGAGCATGAATCTTTCTAAGGTACTCATTATGGTATCAACTTAATTTTTTTTCAGGGATATTAATGGCTGTAGACATCCAAATTTGATCACTTCCATATGATCAAAATCATCTACTCTATTCATTTATTTCATTAATAGTGATTAAATAATTTATTTAATCATTATTTTATTTTCTGCCTAAGGTTCCTAAAGTATGTAATTAAATAAATTAAATACTTTACCTTATCCATTTTCTTCTCTAAATTAATAAATGTGACAAATTATTCAATTTAGTCTTTTAACCCATTTGGATTAAAATCAATTTTTAATTCCCCTTTTTCTCTCTCCTTGTCACATCCTCCATAAACCTCTTTTAATCCAGATTAAATTAATTAATCTATGATTAGGATGTGCATCACTTAATCTTGATTAAGTGTCACATCCTCCATAATCTCCCACTTGCCTCTAATCTCTCATTAATTATCCTAATCCTATGTTTGCACAACCTTAATCAGAATCATTAGCCACATTTAGCTTACCTTTTCTGGTCAACCTTCCCACTTACCATTTTTAGCCTTGACTCTCTTCCCCATGTGAATTTTTAATTCACATTTATTTTCCCAAGGCTCCTCCCTTACCCATGTGAATATTTAATTCACTTTTGTCAAGTTCCAAGGTCTTCCCCATCCCCATGCAAGATTCTAGAAGGCTTGACTTGTCACTTTACATGTGCCAAGGACTTCTAGAACCTTGGACTTGTCACATCACCCACATGTGACAAATCTCCAGCTTTTTGGAGACCTTCTTTTACCCAATAAACTCTCCAATGAATGTAAATTTTTAATTTGCATTTATTCTTCCAACCACTTCCCCTTTTCCCATGGAGATTTTTGAGGAATTCTAAAATTCCTCAAATGTCTCTTTCATCCTCATTTGGGGACAAGAAGTTTCTTTTTGAGGAAATCTTCTCATTCCCCAAGGTACCTCAAAGGTACTTGTCCTTCATCCACCTCATGTACTTCTCTTCCACCTTATGTACTTTTCTTCCACCTCATTTCCACATCATTCCACCCTAAGACATCTCACATTCCACATGCCAAGATGTGAGGGCTTGTGAGTCCTCAACTCACCATAGCCCTTCATCTTAATCTTGTTGCATCAATCTCAACTGTTGAATTCTCTAGAGAATTCCAAAAATCCTATAAATACCCCCTCATTTCTCTCATTTTGGGGATCAAGTCTTTTGCTACCAAACTCTTACCAAATTATCATTTACAGCATTTTTAGCTTTTCCATAGTATTTCTCATCAATCCATCTTGCATCTTGCATCTACTTCACTCCATTGTCATCCAAGGAGCACACAAGACATCCAAAGATCAAAAGCCAACCAAGGAAGAAGCAGCATGAAGGTATAACAAGCAACAATCAATTTGTTTATCTTGCTTTCATGTTATCTATTTCTTAGGCTAATCATTGAGATGCCCTTTTCTTATGTTAGTTCTTTTTATTTCATCATTTTAGCATCTCACATTAGGACTTGACATTTTAAAAGGATCACATTTTTGGCATGCCCAGTGAGACCCACAAAAGGGTTTTTTTTCTTTTACGTTTGCTATTGTTTAGCTTATTTGCAGGTTCAAGTCGCAGAGGGGTGGATTTTCCTTCTCGGGCATTGCAGAGGGGTGGATACGCCCTTTCGGGCGCTGCAGAGGGGCGGATACACCCCTGCATTCCAATGTTTTTGCTAACTATTTTTTTGCAGAAGTGCGGATATGCTCCCACATTTCAACGTTTTTGCTAACTGATTTTCTACAGAACTGTGGATATGCCCCTGCATTCTAATGTTTTTGCTAACTTTTTTCTATAGAAGTACGGATACGCCCTCCTGTTCCAGCATTTTTCATAGCTAACATTTGCTTGCAGGTCCTTTATTTCATTCAAATTTTAAAGTTTTCTTTGTTGTTTTATCTATTCACCTAGCATAATTAGGGGGAAGTAATACTTGTTGTGTCATTTTTTTGTGTTACCCTAAGGGGGCATTGGTTTGTTTTCACCTTCCCCTTTGCACTATGTGCAAATCTGAGGGGGTAGTTGGAAATGATTTGTGTCTTCTTCTTAGAGGGACCTACTTGGAGATTTCATCACCCCAAGGGACGATCCCAACCATGCGTATTGGCGGGGTATACAAAGGGGGGGGAGTCAAAGTTGTACCCCAATTCAGTTGCGTCATAATTGGAGAAGCATCGAAGCTAGGGTGATACCTAGATAGATGTGAAGAATTGGTCTGAGCCTTTCAGTATCTCGCTAGGGTTCCCGACTCACGCTTGTGAAGGACTAGTGTTCACGGTTGTGCCTCACATACCGAGCATATATCTAACACTCCCTATAAACCTTGTTCATCCTAGAGTAAGACTTTTGTTGGCCATACCCCTTAATACTAATCATAGGATTGTGCTTGTTCAAAGTGTATTTCTATGAGAAAAAAACCAGTAAATTTTGATAAGTCAGCTTCATTGAATCATTTCAAGTCCTTGTCATAATCCCATCATCCAAACCACATCACTTTCCACTATAGAGGGGTGGATACGCCCCCCTATTTCAGCACTTTTTATTTCAGAAGTGCAGATACACCCCCCTATTTTAGCACTTTCTACTGTAGAAGTGCGGATACACCCCTCTATTTCAACACTTTTTACTACAGAAGTGCGGATATGCCCCCCTGTTCTGACTTTTCCACCAGTCTTTTTACTGCAGAAGTGCATATATGCCCCCTGTTCTAACGTTTCTACCAATTTTTTTACTACAGAAGTGTGGATATGCCCCCCTGTTCCAACATTTTTGCCTGTCCTTTTACTGCAAAAGTGTGGATATGCCCCCCTGTTCCGATGTTTCTGCCAATTTTTTTACTATAGAAGTGCAGATACGCCCCCTTATTCTAACATTTCTGACAGTTTTACTACAAAAGTATGGATACGCCCTCCTGAATGGACAGTTTCATCTATTTGACCATTCTAAACCTCCGTTTGAACCTCCAAAGTCTCCATTTGGCCATTTAATCATCCTAAACACTCATCTAACCAATCCAAACATCCATTTGACCATTCCAAACCTCCATTTAACCTTTCTAAATGTCCATTTATCACATTCTCATTGATCATTCCACCATTTGGGATACCCATCTTACCGTGTGACCTAAACATTTGCACTTTCCAAAAGATCACTTCAACAACACATCTTCCATTTGCTTTCATCATCATCTCTCGACACAAAATCTCTTAAACCTTGTTTTAGAAGTTATCTCCCGAATCGACCAAGGTGTTTAAGTTTGATCATTATCCTACATATAAATCATTTTCTTCAACCTAATCAATTTTCTTCTATCTTGAGGCAAATTTATGTTGTAAGTCAATGTCATTGGCCCAAATCGATCCCCTTCCATCTCAAGGCGGATTCGGTGTCATGATCATTGATTTAGCTACCTCAAATTGATCAACCAATGTCATAGGTCACTTAGGGTGATTTCCAAATTAGGTTTTAGGATCCCCTCCAATCAAATCAATCCAAATCCAAATCATCAAATTGATACATCATCATTTGATCCAAACAAATCAATCCTCATCCAAATCACCCAATTGATACATCATGAATTGATCCAAACAATCCAATCCAAATCCAAATCATCAAATTGATACATCATCATTTGATCCAATCAAACCAATCCTCATTCAAATCATCCAATTGATATATCATCAATTGATCCAAAGAATCCAATTCAAATCCAAATCATCAAATTGATACATCATCATTTGATCCAATCAAACCAATTCTCATCCAAATCATCTAATTGATACATCATCCAATCTAAATTAATCAATCCAAATCATCACCTAGATCATCCTTTAGAGATTGCATCTTGAAATCACCTAGTTGTTTTGCACGTTCATGCCTGTTCAAACCGGTTCACAAAAAAATAAAAAATGGCAGACCAACAAACTCAAGGTTCCCAACCAAATGTCCCTCAAGATCCTAATAATATTCCACACAATCCCCATAATGGCATCTCATCTCAATCAAACACCAACATCTAGAATATCACACCACCTAGTGACAAAAACATGGTTAATCAACCCGAAGTCACTGTTGACGAATATCTTAGTAATCCTGCCAATGTTCAAATGACAGATCATCTCCTAAATGAACATGGGGATAAGATCCTTTCCACCTTACTCATGAAGGGGGTCAAACCATGATATGGTTTTAATACATCACAATATACCCTTCCCACATTTGTTGACCCACAAACCTCACAAAATGTTCCAAAAGATTCCTACGTTCCTGAAGGTGCACCCACTGAAAATTGGTACCACCCCGAACTTGGAAATGTTGTCATCCATCAAGTCCAAAAATATCCTCGTCTTCCAACCACAACATCTACTATTCCACCCTATGATCCTAATGACCCCCATACCTATGGCATGCCACCATACATCCCATTTGCTCCATTGCTTCCTCCCCCATATTCTAATATTGGGGGCACACCTACACTTACCAATGTGCTACCTCCTGCATTTCAACAACCTCCAAATAATCCACATCAATCCACCACACTATCAGCACCGCCACAACATGTTGCTACTATTATAGCTTCATCTCAACACTTGCATCCACAAGACCCACAACACCCTACCATTCTCACACAACCATCACATCAAATAGCGCAGCCTACATCTCAACAACAACACATCCCATCTCACCCATCTCAACAACAACAACACATCTCATCTCACCCACCTCATCAACAACAACAACGACCTCCACAACAATGACCTCCACAAAAACATGTGCATATCCCTACACAAACACATCATAATCTGCTTACTAAGTACCTCTATCATCCCTCTAGCACATACACTGTTCCATCCCATATGCATCCTCATCAGAATGCACAAAACCAAACACATACCCAACCACCACCTTACACCAATCTTTCACAACCTCAACATCACCCCCACCAACAAACATCGAATCCATATCCATATGCCACCCAAAAACCCACCATTGTGCAACAATACCAATCCTATCCACTCTACTTTCAACAACAACAAACTCACCAACAGGGGGCACCTTACACTTCCTATTACCAACAACCATCATCACATCAACAAAGAGGCCTTACCTCCATGCATTACCATAATGCTACATAGCAACAAGACCCCTCTCTTGTTTCCTACTATCAACAACAAGTGGCTCCCACCCAACACAATCAGTCATCCAACTATCCATCCACTTACAATCAACAAATGCACTCATATCCGACTCAACCCATTTATGATCCAACAATGGTAGGGCCATCCTCATCATATCCACAATACTATCCATACAATCAATCCACTTTGACTCCCATGTCTCTCGTCAATAAGGACTTAGAAGAAGTGAAAGCAGCATTAAAAGGACCTACAAGCTAGAGTGGGTAAACAATCATTCAAGTTTGAGGACATAGGTCCTTATCCTTTTGATCCCTCCATCTCCTTGATTCCTTTTCCCAAACATTTTGAGATACCAAAATTTGATAAATACAAAGCAACCAAGGATCCTAGAGCTCACCTTCAAGAAT
Organism: Sequoiadendron giganteum; assembly: GCA_007115665.2. NCBI lineage: Eukaryota > Viridiplantae > Streptophyta > Pinopsida > Cupressales > Cupressaceae > Sequoiadendron > Sequoiadendron giganteum. Next base: position 581,426,334 of record CM021107.1, read on the forward strand.
TTTACGCTCATTTCCAAGAGGTCATGCATAATGATAATTATCTTATCCGACTTTTCCCTAAAAGTCTACAAGGGGTTGCCCTCAACTAGTTTATGGGTCTTGAAAATGGATCTATCAAAACCTTTGCACAATTATCTGAATAGTTTGTCTCTCACTTCTCTTTTAATCTAGAGAAATATATTGACACACTTGATCTCCTCAAAGAAAAACAACGTGATGGAGAGACCTTTGCAAGCTACTTACAAAGACGGTGTGCCTTGGCTAGCAGGATGAAATCCCCACCAACAGAAAAAGACATGGTCACGCTATTTATCAAAAACTCCCACCCAGATATGGCTCATAACTTCCAACTACATTGTGTCACCCCCTTTGTGGGACTTGTGGAGAAAGGTCCCATCTTAGAATGAGCCCTTGTTGCAAAATGGAAAGTCAAAATTTTCAATTCTAATAGAGAGAATTCCTTTGGGGATAAACCTCGTTATTGGAATAGAAATAAAAATGTTGTCAATAATGGTGTCACTGACACCAAACATGTTCAAGTGGCCACCACCACGCAAAGATACCCTCTTCAGCAACAACTGTCAGTCCAAAATGCCATAATTGTCCCCCAAGGGGCACCACGACAACAATCCAACCAAAATAACCAAGGGGGAAACAAACGATAGTTCACTCAATTGGGCGAACCCCTTAGTGTGGTGTTTAATAAGCTACTTCAAGCTAATTATCCCATCACATATCCTATCACCAAACCTTTTGATACGTCTAAACCCAAGCTTGCTTGGTTTAAAGACAATGAATATTGTGAATTTCACAAGATTAAGGGACATACCTTAGATAAATGTCAAGTCCTTAAAACCTACATTCAGGGCCTCATCGATTGAGGTGAAATCCATGTAGATGCTAGCTCAGCATCTTCGTCCAGCGCTCAACTCTAGATATATCAAAACGCTTTTCCTAACCACAATCAGGGTCCTAGTATTTCCAACTCTAATCATGGACCTTGCAACAATAACAAGCAAGGTAACAGCACTAATAACATTAGCTATAAAATGTACCATACAATTATCAAGGTGTGGTATCATACGTAGAACAAGTGGAGCCACATGTATCCATGATCCATGTCAAAGGAAAATATCCACAATGTGTTGTTACTACTCAGCGGACTCGCATCACAGTCCCTGCTGCTCCTCCATCTACCCAACGGCCATTTGTCAACTCACAATATAACATCCTAGACCATCTAGGTAAGACTACAGCCCAAATATCCATTTTGGATCTACTTAAGTCATCTCCCATGCATCAAGATATCTTAACTAAGGCTTTGCAAAGCACACAAGTGCCTGATAATATTGACCCTACCCAATTTCAAGCATTAGTAGGCAATCTCTCATCAACCTATCAATTAGCCTTTAGCCAAAAATACATGTCACATCTTGATTCAAGCAACAACCGCCCCCTCCATCTCGAGGTTGGTGTAAATTGTCAAAAATTAAAAAGGGTACTGATAGATAATGGTTCGACCCTAAATCTATGCACATTAAAATTCATACAATAGGTTGGATACACCCAGGCTGATTTGAGAAATCAAGTGATCACCATCAAGGCCTATGATAGCATAGAGAGAGATTCTGGAGGAATGATTTGCCTCCCTATTCAAGTGGGCCCTATTGTGCAATACACTATGTGTCATGTTCTAGACCTTGAACTTCCATACAACATCCTTCTTGGCCATCCATGGATTCATTCTATGCAAGCCATCCCATCCACCTATCACCAATGCTTAAAGTTCCCATTTCAAGGAATGGAAGTCACCATACAAGCTGACCCCCAGCCTTTTGAATATTGTCGTGCCTTGGAAGCCTCTTTTCCACATTCACATTATTGCCCAAGAGTCGAAATGGGGGCATCCCCAACATCTGATCTTGTCCCATCCACCAATACACTAAACACTTCATCCCCACCATCATCCACACCTGCTTCCACCGTCACCAAGGTCCAAACCATAGATAAGGGATGTGGCAAATACAAAATGCATACCACACTCAATGTGGAAACCATGCCACCTTCGTCCCACACATATGGACAACCAATTATGCCGCTACCAAAAGTAGAAGAAAAGACACTTACACTCACTTCCAAGAACATGGGGTCAACAACATTCAATGATTTGGGATCCCTCCAGGATCAAATAGACAAAGATATCAGTTAGTGGGTTTATCGGGAGGAACCTAAGCCACCATGTCCTCTTATAGAAAAATTTCAAAAATTCTATCCACATGCCTCTAAGTTCATTGAAAAGTGTCATTACCAAGGCGAAGGCCTTGGTGTAGAAGAACAAGGAAAACGCTAGCCCATTGAGGCAACTACCATCCGACCAAGAAATTTGGGCTTGGGTTATGATACTAAATAGAAGGGTCCTACGACATCCTCTAGCACTTCTAACAATGTTAGTGTTGACAATGGTTCCCTTGAAGACATACCGGAGGAAGATTCCATCATACATGCATACGATGATTTCAATCACATTGACCTCCTTGCCATGTTTGAATGCTTGTCTGTTTGCACCATAACCTTATCCCTCAAACATCCTGAACTTATAGATCATGACCTATAAGGTAGTGTACCTATCAGCACATTTCCCTCAAAGGATACCTATGTACATCTAATGGGATTGGGGGAAGATGAATTCCCTAATCGCAAAAATAAAAAGAAACAAAAGCAAAATGGGTCATCAAGTGAAAACCTCACCGAGGCGCTTTCTGACTACAAAAAAGTAAAAACAAAGGATGTATCTCATAGTGAAAACCTTAATGCAGCATTGGAAGATGGGTGCATTCATCTTCCCCTTGTAGGAACACAACTATTTGAGCAATCTTTGATCCTCATTGAAGAAAAGCAAGAGGTAAATTTGGGGATAGCAGAAACTCCAAGGATCACCTATGTGGCCGAATCTTTATCTAAAGAAGAATATATCACCATTGTCCAAATTCTCCGTGAAGGGGTTATCAACTTTGCATGGGCTTACTCTGATATGCCTGGCCTAGATCCTAATCTTGTTGTACACCATTTGGATGTCCATCCAGAGGTCAAACCTGTCAAGCAAAAGCTTTGAAAGATGCACCCACAAGTGGCACTATTAGTTAAAAAAGAATTGGAAAAATTACTAGATGTTGGCTTTATCAGGCCCATTGATTACTTCAATTGGATCTCCAATATAGTACCTGTTGCTAAACCTAATGGAGACATCAGAATTTGCACAGATTTTGGGGATCTTAACAAAGCCTGTCCAAAAGATGACTTGCCCTTGCTTAACATCAACATGTTGGTCGACATTATTGCAGAACACAAGATGTTATCCCTCATGGATGGCTTCTTTGGCCACAATCAAATCCGGATTACCCCTGAAGATCAACACAAAACCGCTTTTACAACACCTTGGGGTACTTTTTGTTACAATGTCATGCCCTTTGGTCTCAAAAATGTGAGGGCAACATATCAACGAGCAATGACGGTTATATTCCATGACCTCATCCACATCATCATGGAAGATTATGTTGATGACCTACTAGGAAAATATGGAACTAGAGAAGAGCACCCTGCCATTCTGAAAAGGATCTTCGAGCGCTTAGAATAGTACAAGCTTCGACTAAATCCAGAAAAGTGTGTTTGGTGTCACATTGGGGAAATTGTTGGGCTTCATAGCTTCCCAAAGAGGCATCTAGGTCGACCCAGCTAAGGTGAAAGCTATCATGGATATGCCTCCACCAAGAAACCTAAAATAATTAAGGATCCTCCAAGGGAAGCTACAATCCATCTGCCGATTTATAGCCCAGCTTGCGGATAAATGTTAGTCATTCACCCACCTTCTCAAGAAAGACACCACCTTCAAGTGGAATCAACAGTGTCAGTTGGGTTTCGACATGATCAAAGGATACTTGGCCCACCCACCAATCTTGATGCCAACTATCCCTAGAAAACCCCTCTTGTTGTGCATATTTGCCATGTTAGTTGCATTGGGGGCATTATTGGCACAACATGATGAATCCTCAAAGGAACGGGTGATCTATTACATTAGCCAAACATTGGTCGATTATGAACTCAATTATTCACCAATGGAAAAAGAATGTCTCGTTGTGGTCTTCAGCACACAAAAGCTACGCCACTATATGCTTAGCCATCCTATAAAATTGATATCCAAAGTCGACCCCCTCAAGTACCTATTATCCAAGACAACCCTGACTGGTAAATGGATCATGCTCCTCAGTGAGTTTGATATAGAATATGTGGATAGAAAGGAAATTAAATGACAAGTAATAGCGGATCAGTTGGTAGATACCTCGTTAGTGGATGCCTGTCCCATAGAAACTATAATTCCAGATGAAGGAGTATTTGTAGTCTCAAAAGCCACCACTTGAACACTGTACTTTGATGGATCACACACTCATAATGGATCGGGGGCAAGAGTCATGCTTATCACCCCCCAAGGCAATTACATACCGAAATCATTCAACTGGATTTTCCCTACACCAACAACATCTCTGAATATGAAGCCCTTCTCATAGGCCTCAGAATTGCAGTCCAATGGCACATCACTCATCTACAAGTTTTTGGTGATTCCTAGTTGGTCATAAAACATGTCAATGATGAGTTTCTAACAAAAGATGAAAATTTGTTTCCATACAAATGAATAGTGGATGAATTCAAAAAATATTTCACCTCCATCCAATTTCAGCAGATCCCGAGACTCCAGAATAAGGTAGCGGATGCTATGGCTACCATTGGTTCTCTCCTCAACATGCTAAAAGATTGCACAAATTGTCAGCTCATAGTCGAGAAACTCCTAATCCCAGCGTACGATATCCCTGAGAGTGATATGGTGTGTGTTATTGTAGGTCCCGAATCCCCTTAGTACCATGACATTTATACCTATATTCATGACAACACTCTCCTGCCTGATCTCACAAGAAACCAACGTAAATCATTTATCCAATGCACTGCCCGCTACACCATCATCGATGATACACTTTATCAACGTCGATATGATGGAACTCTCCTCTATTGTTTAGACAAAATTGAAGCCCGCACGACATTAATAGAAGTGCATAGTGGTATTTGTGGGGCCCATTCTAATGGTATGGCCCTAACCAAATGGATTCTCAAAGCAGGATATTACTAGCCTACAATGGAACAGGATGCTTGTAAATATGTCAAAAAATGTCTTCCATGTCAACAACATGCAGATCTAATTCACGCTCTGACATAAGAACTACAACCTATCACGACACCTTGGCCATTTTCACAATGGGGTTTTGACTTGATTGGCAAGATCTACCCTCCATCCTCTGATGGTCACACCTTTATCATCATAGCCACTGAATACTTCACCAAGTGGGTGGAAGCCATACCACTCACTCAAATCACTGATGTTCAAATCTCTAAGTTCATCCTCTACCATATCCTCTGCAGGTATGGTATCCCATCTACCATCATCATTGACAATGAAAAGCCATTCAAAAATAAGTGTATGAAACTCCTTTGTGACAAATATCATATCCAACATCGTTGGTCCACTCCTTATTACCCCTAAGGTAATGGACAGGCAGAAGCGACAAACAAAACATTGATCAAAATAATTAAGAAAATGGTCAATAGCACTGGCCATGATTGGCACGTCCATATCCATCCTACTCTTTGGGCCTACCGCACATCCATCCTCACCCCTACCGGCGCTATTCCATATTCTTTTGTCTATGGTGCTGAATCCATCTTTCCAATCGAAGTTGAAATCCCTTCCTCTGAATCTCCCTCAAGAATCTCATCACTGACAAAGACACCCAAGTGGCATGCCTGGCACAATTGGAATTGCTAGATGAAAAATGGGTCAAGGCTTATAACCATCTACAAGCCTATCAATACCAAATCAAAAGGATCTATAATAAGAAAGTTTTCCCTCGCCAATTTAGTGTTGGTGATTTGGTCCTTAAAGAAAATCAGTAGAATCAGCAAGATCGAGAGAAAAAGGGCAAGTTTGATGCAAACGGGCTAGGCCCTTATGTCATCACCACAAAATATGGTTCTGGCACCTACAGACTCTCCACCCCTGAAGGGGAGCCCTTGGAAGAACCCATCAACATCATGCACCTAAAGAAGTTCTACACTTAGGTCGGGTGGGGTATCCTTCTTGGTAAAAATTAAAAATACAAAAAAATCAAATCAAATCAAAAATCCAAAAATAGTAAAGAGAAATAATTCATCCTCTTGTGAAAACCACCCCTGTGTGGTGCCTTGGATATGTACGATTGGTGAAAACCTGGCAACAGGCGCCCCTCGTATAGAGCTTAATAATTATCTACCTCGCGTCCTGGTTACTTTATATCTTATCTGTCAATTCCTCAATCCCCATATCCTCCCATCCGCTTGCACCACCTCGTCACTTGGTATATGTTGGTTGAGCATTGGACGACCATCATCCGCTATCCGACATCTTGAGCTTGTTATCCTACTCTGAGCTTGTGTCCTCTCATTGTTGTGTTTCTCTCCATCTAGTCTCACTCTTTGTGTCTAGGTCTCATCGTGTCTCCTTGTGAACTATGTTACCCCTGTGCTTGCACATAGGCAAGGCTGATCATTTGATCCACCCCTGGGGCTTCTCTTTGTCTTCGTTTGTGGTCATTATGTTTGATCATTGTCCCCCATCATCTGTTGTGATCACCCTCTTTCCGCTTTTACCATCGTCTCCTCTTGAACTATGCTGCCTTTGCGCTTGCACGTAGGCAAGGCTAATATTTAATCGGCCTCGAGGCATTTTGTCCTTCATCATCTGTCATCATAGTCCACTTTTCGATATTTTCCATCCTCGGTCTTTTGTCCTATTTGAACTACATTTCCCCTGCACTTTCACATAGGCAAGGTTCATCTATTGATCTACCCCCGGGGCTTATGTTTGTCTTGGTTATCCATCAGTTTCCATCAGTCCACTTTCCGCTCTTTTACCATGGTCTTTTCCTGAACTACAAGGGCTCTACACTTTCACATAGGCAAGGCTGATCTTTCATCAACCCCTGAGCCCCTAGGTCTTTAGGTTGTCTTGTCGTCTTGTTGTCAAGTATGTCCCTATCATCACTAATTCCTTACAAACAAGATCCTCTTGTATCAAGAAATATTTCCAATGACAATTATCCTACCTCATCTAGATCACTTTATCTTAGTATCCATCATCGGTCTTAATAGGATGCATCCTTCCTCACAGACCACATCAACCCCATCCATCCCTATGATCTTATGGCAAAGGATGCTTGTAATTGATTATGATCTTTTGGTACTTTTGGACTTCGTTTATCATTTGAGCTCCCTATAATCACTAGTCAAGATCACCATGATCCTTCATATTGTGGTGTGTTTTTCCTAGTTAACATAGGGACATCTCTTCACTATTTTTGATGTCTACTGGGATGCTCCACGTAGTACCCACTAGGATTCCTTTCGGATCTTGCATTATGTGGGGGCATCCTTTTGTGCTTGTGGTTATTCCAATACCTAGCCCGACCAAAGTCATCACAACTTTGGGGTATTGGGATAGCCTTCTTGTTTTTTGTGTTTGTTTTATGCATTAGACATTAATCTTTCTTGGTCTACATACCCTGATGCCCGATGTCTTATGCTATAGCAAAAATCAGTGCTCTAAAGGATGGAAAATTGCATTCATGTTGCATTTCATCTCATTACATATTCCCCCTTCATCCAATCTTGCTCCTATGTCTATGACTCCTAATTTTGGTAATGCAAACTCTCATTCCCTCTTACTAACTTTTCTTCTTAGGATCCTTATGATTCTTGATAGGTACTGCGCTTACACACCCCATGCCTACCCATTGATACCTATGTCTACATCCATTTACATCCATTCATCTATCCATATTGCATCAATTCATTTAGGTTCATTTATCCATTTACATCCATTCATTTATCCATTTACATCAATTCATTTAGGTTCATTTATCCATTTACATCCATTCATTTATCCATTTGCATCAATTCATTTAAGTTCATTTACATCCATTTGCATCAATACATTAAGTTCATTTATCCATATTGCATCAATTCATTTAGGTTCGTTCATCCATTTACATCCATTCATATATCCATATTACATTAATTCATTTAGGTTCATTTATCCATTTACATCCATTCATTTATCCATTTGCATCAATTCATTTAGGTTCATTTATCCATATACATCCATTCATTTATCCATTTGTATCAATTCATTAAGTTCATCTATCCATATTTCATTAATTCATGTAGGCTCATTCAATTCTTTATGATCATTTATCCATACATTTCCATATCCACCTATGCATCATTACAATTGCATTACCATTCATAAATCATTAACATCATCCATAATCACCTCATCCACACATGCATAAATAAATCATTAACATAATAACTCAACATCCATATCAACACAAAAACATCATATACATAACATACATCATCTATCATCAGAACATCAATATAACACCATATGCATAACATAAATAATCCATCACAAAAATATGCGGCATAATATCAATGGGAACCATCACATATCATCATCCAAATAATACAATAACCATCCCATATCCAAAATACAGTTATATCATAATCACATACATCCCATCTTCAAAATAAGGTGCATCCTCTAAAAATATGTGTTACACCTCCATCTGGTACCTGTCAAAAGCACCTATATCCTATCACTTGTCCTCTACCTATCTTGAGCTGCCCACACCTAACCTCTAAGGAGACTTAGGTACTGGTCCCCTATGTGTTGGGGCCCCCTACGACTCACGAGATGGAGTCCCAAATCGCGAAGGAGATGGCTGAAAATCACTGTACCCCCTGGTACGTGTCCCTATAGACTGGGACGATGCCGGCATCTATGGTATCTGCCTAACATACTGCGCTATACACTGCACCAGATTTGGCACTGCCTACTCATACACACCCCTCTAGTACGTCACCTCATGCATATACTCATCTCTCTATCCAGCCTGGAATCAAGTGGCATTCCACTCATACCTGTACCTATCCCTCTCTCTGCTAAGGGCTCGCCGCTCTTGCTCCCATGCCTCCTGTGCTGCTATCAGTCATAGTACCTACTCTGCGGACCTCTCCCTCTTTGCCCGCATAGTCTCTAGATCTATCCCATCACCCTACCCTCGGTGTGCCTTCCTCTGAGCAATGTCACTCTTGGCCATCTTAGCCCATGCCACTGCTGCGTCTCTCTAGAACTGCAAGATCTAGACCTATCTCAGTACACTGTCCTTCTCCCCTATAGTGCCTCCATCTGTCCCTATACACTATCCCTCTCCCCTATAGTGCCTACATCTATCCTTGTGCACTCTCTCTCTCCCACTACACTGTCTCTAATCTAACCTCTGCAACCTCGGCCCTCACCCTCATCTCCTCTAAAGATTCCTCTATCGTGGATACCCTCTCCTACAGTGCTATCCTCTCCTCCAGAAGTATTGTCACTTGAAATCTCATTGCCTCCATCTCCCTCTCGGCCCATTGAGAACACTCCATCAAGACACGATCTCCTCCCCTTACTAGCTCTAGCTAACCTCACATCTGAGCAACTGTCACCGCTCCCTCTAGCCTATCTCAATCCCATGTCACCCGAGCCAACTCCCCCCGTACTCTCTCCATCCCTACTTGTGTCTCATCCCTCTCTCTCTCAGCCACCTATATATCTATCATTAGCTGGACCACAACATGATCAAACACTATCATCTCTATCTCCTTCACCCTTTGCACCTCTACCTCCGCCCTCCTCAACTCCTCCTCTTACACTCATACCCTCGCTTGGGCCCCTCTCAGTAACATCACTAGACCGTCAACTATAGCCACTAGTACTACTGCTATAGTCTCCACCACTTGTACATCCAGGTCCATCGCCTCCCCCTCTCTCTCCTCTTGCATCTTCTCAACTTGGCTCATCAACTGAATCCTTTGCAGTTGTCCTCTCCTTCCCACCCTCATCAGTCTTTGTGGCTCCCCTCCAAGCCGCCTCTCCCCCTTTGTCGACTACTCTGAAGCATCCCCCCAGGACGTCCACTGAAATTTGTCACCCTCTCTACTCCCTCCTAAGGATCTCTGGCCCTCACATCCTCCTGCGGCTCTATCGCCCTCACCTCCTCCTGCAGCTCTAGGGCTCTCACCTCCTCCTGCTCAGCTCTCACCTATACCCGCATCCACCATACTCTACCACCAATCCCTATCTATGCATGCCTCCCCTCCACCACCCGGAGCATCTCCACCTCTGGCTCGCTCCCTAATCTCTCTCCTTTTCTCTCTATCCTCTTCTCTCTCTTTTTTGCCATCCTTCCCCCCTCCATCCTTCCTCCCGGTCGCGGGGCGAACCCACCCTTAACCGAGGCGGACCAGCCCTTGGCTAGGGCGGACCCGCCCCCACAGCGGGGTGAACCCACCCTTGGCTAGGGCAAACCTGCCCCCGCAATGGGTCGTACCCGCCCTTGGCTGGGTCAGACCCACCCCTGCAATGGGGGCGGCCCCACTGGCCAGGGCAGCGTCACCACCGCTGGCCGATGGATGACACCGCCGCTAGTCGAGGTGGCGCCTATATGTGCCACTGGGGGGCCAAGTCTTTTTCTACCGTACTCTTGCCAAATTGTCATTTGCATCATTTTTAGCTTTTCCATAGTATTTCTCATCAATCCATCTTGCATCTTGCATCCACTTCACTCCATTGTCATCCAAGGAGCACACAAGACATCCAAAGATCAAGGGCCAACTAAGGAAGAAGTAGCATGAAGGTATAACAAGCAACAATCAATTTTTTTATCTTGATTTCATGTTATCTATTTCTTAGGCTAATCATTGAGGTGCCCTTTTCTTCTATTAGTTCTTCTTATTGCATCATTTTAGCATCTCACATTATGACTTGACATTTTTAAAGGATCACAATGGCAAATGCATGCGAGAAGATGGCAAACATTTCACCGACGGCTCAATTTCCTATGAAAATTGCATTGAAGGGATGTTATTGCTAACGTAATTATGAATTCTTGTCTTTTCAAAAGAGGCAAGTAGTTCATTTTTCATAGATGGAAGAGCTGGCAGTACATGCCAAATTAAATGTAGAAAGCCAATCGTTGTCTACCGGTTATTGTCAGGAAATCAAAGAAAAATCTATGTATCACATGCCAAAAATAGACAAAGCATAAAGACTTCTTGAGTACGCAAAGGGACTTAAAAGAATAGAATTGTCAAGAGACCCAGGTGTGGCACATCTAGCAGAAAGGGAGCTAAAATTAGAGGTAATTGCAGATAATTCACTGCCCCAGTGTGGATTAAACCTAAAACAGGAGGTTTTCTGGTTTTAAATTTAGAGCTTTACGTTGTGTTTTGGGTTCCTTTCATACCACTTCAGTGTGCTTTCTAGGTAGAAGTTTTGCAAAGGATGTCAACTGCTCAAGATTCTCAAGCAGAGATACAAGGAGGGGGCCAAAGTTTATTTAATATCATGTGCAGAGCACTAGCCGCCTACATCTTCAAGGATGTCTCTTATGCTTCACCTAGAATACCATAAAATCCAACCTAGGTGAATATGTGGGTTGCAGAAAAGAAGAGCCCTCCCAAAGATAAGAAATGAATTAAAGAAGAATGGAATAATATTCATCACCCCATTCTTACAAGGAACCCTAAGACACTTAGGGAGACGGCCTATGAAAGAATGAAAAATAAAATCGACCCAGATTCCTTGACGCAAAAATGTTGGCTCAGTGGGCTTCCACAATATATGGTCATGTTCGTGCACTATTGCCCTAAATTGGTCGACAAGGCCATCAAACACTTCAACTCGAGTACCAACACCATAGAGAGTTGGGAGGTGAGTGTGGTTATTTGCAAGGAAGCTATCTATAATATGCTCTATATCCTAGAGAGAATCTCCAAAGTGCCTCAAATGGAGCCATTCACTCCAACGAAAGGGGAGACCTGTTGGAGGACCTAAGACCTTGCGATGATTTTTTATAACACAAAGACTCAAAGAAGCTTAGAAAAGGCCAATGCAAGTCCCAACGAAACATAAGAACTTCAAGGATGATATGAAGGATGCCTTCTCAATGATGGTGTTTGTTTGCATCTTAGACACTGACAAAGAAGCCCAGGAGTTTCAACTAGGTTTGGGTTTTCAATTACACAAGAAACATTCTTTTTTCTGGTATGATTTCACTAAATTTCTTGTATAGGAGATGCTTAGCTAGATAGAAGAATACCAGCTTCAATAGAGGTTTAGGTTCCCGACTTTTCTCACTCACATGTTCTTACATAAGAATCCTAACTTCTTCTAGAAGTGTCTAAGCCTCTCCATTTTTGATGAAAACTAGAGGAAGAAGTTGAATTCCACATGGACTACCCTCTTTTCTGTGGCATTTGATTATTATGCATTTTTGAATTATTTCTTATATCCGATTTTGTAGGATTTAAGAAGAGACAACATTGTATTATGGTTCAACTTAGACCAAACTGAGTTCATGCAGGACATCACTCCAAGGTGTGACTAGTTCCTAGGTGAAGACTTCATGTTTGTTTCATTGTGTGGCTTCACCAAAGAGCCCTTTCAGCTTTCGGCATGTCTTACAGATCAAATATTGGTGCTTAAATTTTTTTGCCAGGTATCAATTATCGACATCACCTTTTGCAGCTTAAAAGCAAAGAAGAACATATTTTTTGGCTGCTCGATGAGCTTCAAAATTGTAATCATGGCCAAGAGGAAGTCTCATGACTCACTGGAAGCAAAGTTGGCTCATCTAGGGTTGGTATGGATTTGTGATAAGTGGAATTACAACCCCAATGATGACTTGCCAAATAAATATGTCAAAGTAACACACTACCCCCAGCCTTACAGGGAGAAGCGTAGGAATCGATGTTTGATGCAAATGAATTTATAGTAGACCTATCTTATATCCCTACTGAAGGTGGTTGGCCTCCTTGGTTTGCATTCTACTACCCTTTTGGGTAGTATGATAAGACCAAGTGGATGGGAAATACTCTCTAAAACAATCTAATAAAAAACTACAACTGGAAGGAAGAAAAGGTTAATGATTTCTAGATATATCATCAGGAGACTCAGCACCCAGAGGCCCCTTATGATAGTGAGGAGATGGATAAAATTTTTGATAAATTGTGGAACAACAAGCATCCAGATTTTGACAAGAGTAATGAGAAAGACTCCAGTTTGGAAGAGGTTGAATCACAGTTAGGCAAAGGAACGAAACCAAGCACAAAATGCCTCGATGCAGCAAAAGGGAAAAGTCGTGAAACAACCTAGCAAGGTCTCCTCTAATATAAAGGTTAACATATCATGTGTGAGGTCAACAAGCAGGACCAGGGAAACCCAAACACAGCAATCGAAAACCATAACAGTAGATGACTCACCACCAACAAAGTGGCAGTAAATCGAGGCATCTTCTGAAGAGTGTTCACAGGACCCCGAGGCAATCGAATAGCCAGCAATAGGTCAAGGATCACAATCATCTGCACCATAGGTATCTTTCACTCCCTCTTCTCTTGTTTCACAAACATTAGTTGCCCCTGTCATGTCCACAACACCTCTTGTTTCATGCATCAACCAAGGCATTTCAACCTCTACTTCAATGGTTGCAGGGGGTTTCACACTATTCTCTCATGCAACCCCATTTTCCCTTACTCCTTCATAGACCCTTACACCATTTTCCTTGGACCATTCCACATCCCAAAGCGTCACACACTCTGCCTCTACTACCTTCATCGATACATCTCCTGCCACTGCAATGTCAAAACTGATCCACTCTTCCCAGCAAATGGAAACCACCATGACTTTGCATCCTTTGAATCCTCCTACTGGTCTACAATTCAAGTATTGGAGTATCCCTCCTTTCTTGCCTCAGAAAATTAGTGTTCCAAAGAAGAAGTCTCCCAGGACCTCCACCCTTTCATTCCCTTTTTCCCTTCCTCCCAGTGCACCTTTCACAAGTGAGCTCATTAGGTCACCCTCTGAATTCTTATTAGAAGGAGAAAAAATTAAGTAGGCACAGGAAATCAGAGCCCAAAGGTTAAGAGCTAAAAATGCTAAGAGGCCAATGGAGCCAAAGCTACAGACTATTTTTTATGAGGCTCAATAGTCGCTAGATTTTGTGACTATGTACCCAACTATCAACAAGCCACAAGAAGAAATGCAGCCAAATGACTACAACATGTATGTCATGGGGATCGATTTAAGCATAGCTCGGCATCAAGACAAGGTGGAGCTCATGGAGGAAACACAGCGGGTGGTGAATATTAGCTTCTTAAGTCTAGTTGCCAGCTAAAGAAAAGAGAAGAAGAGCTAAAAATCATAAAGGATAGAGTTGAGGCCTTACTCACCAAGGATAAAGCTAGGGATGTTGAATTTAAGCGCTTATCCCAACAAAAGGAGGAGGAGAAAGGAAAGCTCTGGGACGAACTTGTGAAGTTTCAATCTCTCAACCCTAACTTGGTTTTTGAGCTACAACAGAAGAACCAAGAATATCAAGACCAGTTGGAAAGGTTGGAACAGGAAGTGCTACAAAAGGATGAGGAGTTTTTCACCAACATGCTCAACTAGAGCAGCAAATGTAGCAAAAAGATGTAGATTTCGAGAACCGTTGGGCCCAATTAGAAAATGAGATTGTCAAAGTAAAGTCTTCCTTAGAAGAGGAAGTTGCAAACAAGGAATGAGCTGAGGCTAGTTGGGTCATAGAATCACGGAGCCTGTAGGGACAACTCACCATGGCCAACCAAAAGGTTGCAGAGCTCGCACATGATATAAAGCAAAGGGTTGCAGAGATTTTCCTATTGAAGAGCTCTACCTTACCTCTGGTTGATCAATCAGACCTTCTTCAAATAGCCTAGCAATTATATATTACATACTAGGAAAGAGTGAAGGCTTTCTACCTAACTCTATAGTCAACACTCCAATTTATGGCAGAGGCAATAGGCTTGGGTAGAGGATTTCATGAAGCGATCAAGAAATTCCCTCAGTCCATCGCTGAAAGAGTTCTAGGGGCCAAGATATTATTGGATAGGCTATATATGGTCCAAGACAAAGTCTTGGCAAGCACAAGGATTAAAGACCGAAAGGCTGCTGCTAAAATAGCTAACAGGTTTATCCATTGTCATGCAACTATCCTTCATGCCATCGAATGTGCAACCAAATTAGATCAGACCATGAATAGCATGTGGGCAAGGTTCTCTCACCTAACTCAAATGGGCTTACCATCTTCATTCCTTGAGGATGAATCAGTGGCCACGATGGAGCATATTGTGGCAAACATCAAAGAGAAACAACAAGATGCATCTACCTTTTAGAGTTTCAGCAAACCCCTTGATGCAGGAGATATTGAGAGCATCACTCATTTGATTATGTGGCTTCTTTTTCAACTCGAGTCCTGGGATGGCATATCATCGACGTTGCCTTACAAATAATTAATCAATCTGCATGGAGCGCAAGAAATTTTGTGTGACATATTGACTCCATCTGAGGCTAAATGGTTGCCTCTACATAATTCCCTCTCTAAGAACCGATTGCACCACCCAATGGATAAGGCTCTAGTCTATAAACTAGAAGAATTTTGAGTTCCTCGTTCCATAGGTGACATGCCCTTGATAAGTCACCAAAATTTGTGAATATAAAATTCCCAAGCTCCCTTTAGAATATTTTATTTTGCTTGAAGTACAGACCACGCTCTCCTCTAAAAAGGAAATATCAAGTTCCTTTCATACGTAATTTATGTGAATTCTTCTACTTGTCATCCAAGCACTCTTGGAAAGGTTTCCTTCTCTCGCTTTTCAAAATTTTCTGCCATGCTTCCACGTGTCAGTAGTTCACAATCTTCAAAGCCTCTTTTCATTGCTCTCCTTTCAGAACCTGACTGTAGGTCACGTCTCTTGGTGGCCCCACCTTTCACACAGTATTCTTGGAGACCTCCACATTTCCTCGCAACTTAATTTTTCATTTCATAAAGGGAAGGATGAACGTCGTCCCCGATTGCTTGCCACATGATCTTCTAAAAATCTTCATTGCAAAGGAAAAATTCTAGGCGGCAACCTCACACTAGCTACCATGTTTTTTAACTACCTCCATGAGTGGATAGAACATGTCGACACTCAATTTTATTGGGACCACCACCATCATTCACAGGGGATGCATCTGGCTCTAAGGTGTCCTCATTCATGGCTCGAACCTTTTTGGTTGCAACGACAAGGGTAAATCATTTCTAAAACATCATTTCTCATGATTGGAGGATCTTTTTCTATTACCAGCTCACCAAGTTAGGTTTTCAATATAAATATTGCTTCTTCTATTGAAGTGGGAGTTCATATTTTGACAAAAGAACTGGTAGAAGAACGAGACCTTTCATTGCTTTATTAGATTATTTTAAACAACTCATAGACTGTGCCATTATTCATCCTTTCTATTTTCTTTGATATTTGATAATTTTTACTCTGTCATTATTGTACTAAATGTTTCATTCATATAACTTCTATAAATTTAATGCAAGTTTGCTAGTTTAGATCATGTCTTTGACTCCTCTTTCTAGAAAATGTGTGAAATTTATTTTATGTCATTTAGTGAATAATTCAAGCTTCTATCTTTATTTTTTCCATTCTGGAACACAGTAGACTAATGAACGGGCCCATAAATCACATTTGAAAGATAGATTTACCATGCCTATATCTAAATCTCAACACATCACCTTATTTATATCCTTTTATTTGATAACTGCTTCTTTTTCCCATTCAAAAACCTAGTTACAGAGGAATTCAGCTTCTTTAAAATCTGGAGGTTACTCAGTTTAGCGCAATAGGTCCCCCCTTTAACTGATTTTCCCACAAAGGGTTGTTACCTTGCCAATTTTTCTCATCAACAATAAAATTTGTTACCAAATATTCTAAAGTATCTAACAGTAGGAGACCTTCAATATCATAGCTCATAAGGGGTTTTAGTTATATTAAACCTCAACTATAATATTTTAATCAAATAGATAGCAGTATGAACTACTTCCATTCAATACATATCATGCAGATTAGCATCTTTCAACACATTCATATCTATAGACTTAAACGGTCCTTTTCTTCCTTTCCACAACCCCATTCTATTGAGGGGTTCTAGGACTAGACAAATGTCTCCTAATACCACAATCTTCACAAAAATTTTCAAATTCATTTGAATTAAATTCACCTCCTTTATCTAGTCTTAAGCATTTTATCTTAGCATCTACTTCATTCTCAACTTTTTCTTTGAATATTTTTAACTTATCAAAAGCTTCTAATTTTTATCTTAACAATGTAACCCAAGTCATTTTAGAGTAGTTGTCAATAAGCAACATGAAATACCTCTCAGATTATTGACTCCTTATTCTTGTAGGTCCATATAGGTCAATGTGAATCGGCTCTATGGTATTGTATAAGAACATTCCTTGCTCTTGAATTTTGACTTTGTTTGCTTTCTCATTTGACACTTCTTGCATAATGTGTTTGTAGGCTTTGTTTTTGGCATATCTGTCACTGTACGAGTAGAGTTGATCTTACCATATTGTCAAATATTTTGTGTCCCATTCTCTTGTTCCATAGCCAACAGTCACTAGATTCAACCAATAAACAAATTCTTCCATTTTATTCCTTTAGATGATAGACATTTCCATTTTTCCTAGTACCTTCTACAACTAATATTCTAGACCCTACCTTCCTAATCTCATAAACCTTGGCATGAAATGTAATATTGTACCCTTTATTACATATCTAATTGAAACTAGGGAGATTATGCTTCATACCTTTGACATAGAGGATATCATCAATCTTTTTCTTTTCATTAATGGTTATAGCACCCTTTCCATAAATTTATGTTGACTCATCACCAGCAAACTTGATAGCTCCACCATTCCACTTCTTAAGGATTATGAACCTTTTCTTGTCACTAGTCATGTGCTTAGATCAACCACTGTCAATTACCAAGAATTTTCTTCTTCCTTTGCATGAAATGTAGTCCATGTAGCAATAGATCTTTCATTATTTTTGTCATCCTGTAAAGTACCAAACTTCTTACATTTTTCAATATCACCCTTTTTGTCTTTCATAGCCATAAATAGGGTTTCATCATTTGAATCATTATCCTCATCTTCTGAGGAATATTTGATCTCCTTGTAATAGAAACTCCTTTTAAACTTCTCAAACATTTTTTACTATCCTCTGATTCTTTAAAAGGACATTTAGAGACAAAATGGCCAATTCTCCCAAAATTGAGACATTTTAAAGGTAACTTACCTTTATATTTGTTGGTAACCTTCTTCAATATTCTTACAAATTTTGCTTCAACCTCATCAAAGTCATCTCTAAGCTGTAGTCCCATCTTCTATCTTTTTACTAGCTTTGAATGTTGTTTCGTTCTTTAGAGCATCTATGTCAAAATCTCTCATTTCAAAGGTTGTGAGAGTACCAAACATTTCATCCACTGAATACTTATAGAATTCCTTAGACTCTTCAATAGAATATACCTTATGACTATAAAATTTAGAGAGATATCTCAAAACATTATTTGCAATCTCATCTTCTCTCACTTCTCCACCAAGACCTCTAAGGCGAGTAACTATTTCATCCACCCAAATCATATAACTAGTAATATCTTCATTCTTTGTCATCCTTAGGGTCTCAAATCTTCTCTTAAAGATTTGTATCTTGTCTTGCTTCACTTTATTATCTCCTTCATAAATGTTGCTCAGCTTTTCCAATACATCCTTAGCAGAACTACAACTCATCACCTTCAGAATTTTTGAATCAGCTAACCCACACATGATAGCATTATTTTCGTTGGTATTTTTCTCATACAACCTGATATCTAGATCTATTGGAGGAGTATCAGGAGTAGTGTAACCATCCTTCAAAATTTTCCAAATACCAAACCCTGGAGAGTTTAGATGGTCTTCCATTCTTATCAAGTTACTGAAGGGTTTAAGAATGGAAGACTTCTTATCAAGTGATGATTCCATTTATTAGTTCATTTCCTAATGTTTTTTATGCATGTTTATAGACATTATTAGATCATCCTCTTAGACATATTCCTATGCTATGCTATCTTTTTATGCATATTATACAACCTTAGACCTAAATTAGACTAATGGAAATATAGTTATGATATAGTAGCATTGCATGATTTATATGTGAATATGTATGGAATGTGATTAGAATTTTGTGTTCAATCATGGTATTTAGCTTTGTGTATGTGTTTTGTGGATTAACTTATTGCAACCCAACAAGACAATATAGCTTGCATCAATTGGAAGTTGTAGCTCGTAGCCAAAGGAGGTCTTGGACAATGAAACGAGGTAAGTGCTAGAACAAGCTAAGTATAATAACTACTGCATGGAGACACCTAGTGGAGTTAGTCATGCATCATTATGATAGTTAATCAGTCACTAAAGAAGAAGAAGAATTTTATTTATAGGATTATAGATAATTGATTATGTGTTCCACATTGCAAATCTATTTTGTAGAGTTTTAATCCTATTTAAACTCTTGTTTATTTTCAGTTGCAGTTTGAATACCTCAATCTTAATTTTTCACTCTGATATCTAGGGAGTTATAGTTAATTATTTTAATTTAGAGTTGTGTATAGAATAAACTCCCCCATGCATATGTATAGCTAGTGGTTGAGTATTTAGATAGTTGGTTAATTAATATCATACTGATGGATTTTTTATCAATTACTCCTTAGCTTTTAGTTGTAATCTACAAACATGTTGATTTTTAAGAAATGGTTTTCTTGAATACAATCTTTGAGTAATATTTTATGTGATCTTTTGGAATTCATAATGAATGAAGTTCAAGTTGATATGGTTGCATATAATTTGAAGATTTAGATTTGGTTTTAGTTTTAGTGAAGACAACCACTTGAGTAGGCCACTCAAGGTAACTATTATTCACTACATTTGTAGTTGTTTTATTTGTGTTTGGCAGTTACTTATGTCAGTCATTACTTCATAAGTTGCATGTAAGTTAAAATGTATTCTCATACTATGGTTACCAATAATGGTTGTTCATGTGCATGAATGCATTCAATTGACTTGTAGTACTCTGGAGGATAGATTAGGTTTAGTTATCATTTTTGAGTTAGTTTCAATATTTATTCATTAACAGTAGTTCAACTATAGATTGTGTTGTAGGCACCTATATCCATTACCTCCAATTTACTTCTTTCACTGTTATCTATTTCTATGATTTTCTAGCAAGTAGAATGTGTTTCATAGGATAACCTAGGTAATCGCAGGTCTCTGAAAGTACATATAGTGCCAATTCCATCACAAATTTACAAGCCTTGATTGAAAATTTAATAGTCTTTGCAATGTTGAGTGGACTGTATAACTAGTTCATTCCTCTAAATTGTGTGATTTCCACCAATTTTACAAGACACTAGTTTAGACTCTACATTTTTGGTGTCGTTGTTGAGGATGGTGCTACTTTCATGGACTTATTTCCAATCTTTCATAGTTTACATTTTGTTTTCAACATGAGTGTTAGGTTCTATCTTATCAAAATACCAAAAAATAGCACTAATGTTATGTAGGACCATTACTATATAAAGCCATATTTATTGTATGTTGTTGTGCATTTTTGCACACACACCCCACTGAAAGTAGGGAACCTCTTTTGCTTGGTCTTCTGGCTCTTTTTTGTGGCCTTGCCCTTTGAGCTTATCTTTGAAAATCTTGAGATTTTGGTCTTTGGTGCTTTTGGTCCTTTGGTCCTATATTTGTGCTACTTTGCAATGTTCCTTGATGCCTATCTTGTTTGTAAAGTGCCCCTTTTGAGATAACACTTTGAAAATTTGAAGTCTTTGGTGTCAATCTTAGGTTTTTCCCTATTTTTGAGATTTTCCTTCGTTTTCAAATTTCCCCAACTGCCTAAAAACCTTCCTAGGTTGGTTTTGCACTGTTCTTGGAAATTTCCATGCTTCACGGAATTTTGTCTTCCTTGCATTCCTCTGAAATTTTCATTCCTTCTTCGTTTTCCCGGGTTGCACCTTTGGGTCGTTTATTGCCATACTATGGGGGTTTGTGTTCAATGTTGCAGTAGCAGAGTGGGCACTTCATCTATCATGGTTGTGCGGTTTACTACCATACCATGGGAGCTTCGTGCCCAACTTGTGGTGCCACGGTTTACCACTTTACCTTGGTGATTGAATTTTTAGCTTGTGGTTCCACGATTAACCGCATTACCTCAGGGGCTTAGTGTCTAGCTTGTAGTGCTATGGCTAACCACATTACCATGGTGGTTGGTTGAGTGGCTCACGGTAGTGCGGTTTTGGTCATTTTGGAGGAGTTGGGAGGTCAAAATTGTTGATCAATGGCGTAGGGAGCATGTTGACTTCGTAAGAATATTTTGCCTTGGGAAAAGCCTAAAATTCGTTCCTCCTTCATTTTCTGAAAATGTGCTAAGTATTGTTGGTTTCAGCAATTTTCGTCCATATCAAATTTTCCCGAAAAATCCGTTATTAATCAAAAATTGAGAGGATTCATGGCCTAATTGTTAATGGTTCTGCATTTTATGATGAATTTGGATGATTTAATGATATGTGCAGGCATTTCTTGAGTTTTGAGTGATGAGTGATTGGCCTTTTGGTCATTTCTATGTTTCCCTCGCTAAAGTCCATCGGGCCCAGAAATCCCCAAAATTCCTTCCTGACCTGAATTCTGCAAAGGGGTGAAAATATTGAACTTTAAGAAAGGACATTCTAATGATATTTTAAGGTATTATATCTAATAATTTGGATTTCTTTGATGATTGAATATGTTTTTCATGATGTACTGATTCTCGCACTATACTGGTTACTAATTGTGGATCTTTGAGTGTAGGCTGGATCAAGCAAGTTGTTGTTGTCGAGACTGAAAAGGAAAGGTTGCACATACTTCAATGATGTTATAGGATCTGTGGGATTTAGTTGCGTACACTTTACAGCCAGAGGCAGGTCGAGCTCGCTTGTATGTAGCCATTCTTCTGCTTTGCATGGGTGAGGCATTAATGGAAAATTTGGCTCACAAGCTTGTTTGGTCTGTACTGAGATTTCTAAAATTCAAAGGCTGATCTGAAGGGGCGCCTCTTGCATTCAATGCAGGGTGGCAATTTATTGCTAGCTGTCTGGGTTGATATTATTGGTGGCCGATCTTTCCTTGTAACCCTAGCCTGGGTTGGCATAGGATGAAATCTCTATAAGTATGGCCTTTGGCCTCATTTGAAAGGCTTTTTTTGGTTTTGGTAAAATAGTTAGACTCAACAAGAAGATTAAGTTTTGAAGCAATAGAGTAAAAAAGTTAGAGTTAGGAGTTAGTTCATCTTGAAGCAAGTGTTGTAACAGAATATTGGAATTGTTTTTTTATTGGTGATTCAATACAAGTGAAGACATTGTGATTTGGTGGCCTCTCTTGGATTGAGTTATCTTGCATGGTTCTTATTCTATCTTTAAAATTTCTTGAGGATATTTGAATGCTATTAGATTTAGAGTTAAATGATTTCAATGATATTTGTGGTTTGATACTTGGGGTGTTGTAGCGATCTCTGGTTCATACTTTGGGCAGCTTCTTGATTATGGGATTACTGTACAAGTTCAAACTATACCGAATACTTGTGTGCTTAGTTCAATTGTGGGCATTTATCTAGTTCTATTGAATGAATGTCCATGATCTGAAAATCTCTAATTCCTTAGAATATTGCACTGTTTCTATAAGATTGTAGGTATAGCCTTGGTTGAGTAGAGATTAGTTTTGAGGGATTGATTTGTTCCAAGTGTTTCATCATTAGTATTGTTGATTATAGGAATAATATTAATCTTAGGATTTCTGAAACCCTTATCTTTTGTTATTTCTTTGAACATTGGTTAGAACTAGGAATTTGAGCATCATTTTGTTATAAGTCTGATAAGTTTAGAGCTTCCAACATTTTTTTTGTAAGGTCCCTTTGTGATTGCCATCATGTTCACATTTATCACCAAGTGGTTTCACTGCATGGTCATGACTGACACCTGGAAGACCTTGGGGTTATCTCTTTGTTCATAGAGATCAACCTTTCAAGAGAGATAGGATACCTAATATTCTATCCAGGTTGTTGTTGTGAAGAAAACACCATCAACATATGTTGAGGCAGAGAGACTCCTTGGGCAGATTTCTCCCCTCCACACACCAAGATGCTATAGCATATATTGGTGATATTACTGAATAGAGCGAGGGTATTCTAGAAGAACGTACCCTTTCACCAACAAAGGGGACATACTTAACCATGGGTGATACACCAAGGGATGATCTAGAACATATGACCTTTTAGTTTCCAATTACCCACCAAGAAAGGGCTATTGTGCTGAAGAATATCCCTCCTTCAACATTACTAGTCTTTTATGGCTTGGTGAGTGAAGACCTAGACACATTTCTATTTGAGTTTGATGTCATGTGTAGGAGATATGATTATACCTTTGATTCTCATAGGCTCAATATCTTCCCTACCACTCTAAAATATGCAGCCCTAAGATGGTTTATGGCATTAGGCAAGGGTGTTATTCTAGACTAGGATACCATGAAAACATTATTCTTGGAAAAGTACCAATACTATTATAGAGGACTTGATAGGAGGAGATATGAATTTTTTAGAATGTCACAAAAGGAGGATGAGCCACTAGAGGACTATGTAGAGAGATTTCATTTTGCTTTGAATAAAAACCCACAAAATAAGCTATCTAAAGAATCCCTCAAGTTAGTATGTTTTAGGGGAGTCAATGAGGGCTACATGGATGCCCTCAATCTTATTGGGCAATGGGATATCTCTCAAATACCATTTGAAGATATATATAGGGTGTGTAGAAATTACTCCAGTACCTTCACTAAGAAACCAAGAGGACAGAGGACATCCACCATTGGAAAATCATCTACTAGGGTTTCAATGAGAGAGTTGGGTAATTTGTTGTCCAACATTAAGGAGGAAATTATTAGTCACCTAGAGACTCAATTGGACACTCTCCATATAAAGAAGAAGCAAGAGGAGGCTGAAACAAAGCTCACTGAATATCACCCTAGTTGCGGACAAAGGAAAAAAAACTATAAATGAAGAGGGTGGCTAGTATTCAACAAGACAAAATAAAGAAACCTAATTTTGAGCCACTTGAAGGAGAGGATGGAAAAATATTTTATATAACTCAAAGAAGGCCATGGAAACAAAGACAAGTTATGCCACAAGACCCTCTTAATTTCAATTCATCTTTCCCAATTGGAAATCAAATTTTTTATTCTTAGAATTCTCAGCCCTAGCCAAATAGCCAAAACAAATGGAAAAACCCTCAACAATGGCAACAACCTTAGAAAATTTGGAACTAGCAGTAACTAAATCCTTGGCCACAACAAAATTTCTAAGGTTCCAATTATAATCCTCAATGGCCAGCACAACAAAATGAGTGTCAGCCGCAATGGCAAAAAGGTCAATTGTGGCAGCAACAAAACATGAATTATCAATAGCCTATGCTTCCTCATCAACCATAACAATAAGACATTATGCCTAATCCATCAAATAATACACCTCAACCACCTAGACCACCACAATTACCTACCCAACCTGCACCTAACCTTAAAAACAAGTCTATCCAACAAGCTTATACTAACGAGCCTATGCAATACCCCGCCTATGGGGTAGAGGTGAGTGATGTCCACCTCAAGTTATGGGAACAACTAGTTGGACCTTCATCCCCTTAAATCACTAAGATGGAGGATGAGGAACCTACAATTGAAGCTTCAGATGACTCACCTCTAAAGCCTAAGTCAAATAAAGTACACCAGACCACCTCAAGTCCAGAGCCTCCTTTCCCTGAACGCTTATCCATTCAAAAACATCATACCCAAGTTGAGATAGATCTACTGGGTCAACTTAAGGATGTCAATATCAAGATTCCCCTCATCCAAGCTATTAAGGACATTCCAATCTATACCAAGGAATTCAAGGACCTATGTCTTCAGCAATTGGGTAGAAAAAGGAAGGACCCTCAAACAATTTATGTCCTAGGAAACCTTACTAATATCATGCTAGGAAATATAACTATCCCTAAATACATAGACCCTAGTAGTCTAGTATTGGATGTTAATATTAATGGGACCCTTATCAAGAACACCTTGATATAATTATAGGTAGAAATAAATATCATGACCAAAGAGACAATGCAATTACTTCAGTTAGCCAACCTTCGAGCTACACCAACTATTTTACAGTTGGATGATAGGTCAATAGACAAGCCTGAAGAAATCATTGAGGATTTAGTTATCGCATTAGATTCTTGGGAGTATCCTATAGGTGTCATATTTTTATAGCCAAAGGTCAACCTTGTAGGATATCCACTCATTCTAGGTAGACCATAGTTAGCTACAACTGATGCATCCACAAGTTGTAGGTTTGGGAATATGATAATATCTAATGGGACTGTGACCAAGAAATTGGTCCTCTATTCTCTAGCACAACCTTATGTTGATCTTGAGCAAACCATTTGGCCTACTTTGGATGAAGAGGACCACTATTTCCTATAGAATTTGATGACAATAGAATGCAACCCTTTATTAGATAATCAAGATGAATATGATCTGATTGCTCATATAATATAAAATGACTGTGGTAGGAGCCCGTAGCAACAAGACCGTCTCCCATGCCTACAAGATCCTTTGTAGAGAATTATACCTACCAAATCCTTAGAAGAAATCTCTCAAATCTTCCATTACTTAGTTCCACAATAGTATACACCAATAATTCCTAGCCTTGACCTCTACTTTGTGCAAGAATCATCCGAAGAACTAGAAATCATACAAGGAAAAAAATTTAACATAAATAATGCATTGACTAAAGAACAACATAATTCCCTAGATACTGTGTTGCAAGAACATCCAATAGACTTTATATGGGACTACCATGATATGAACGGTATAGATCCTAACTTATGTATGCATAGGATCTATATAAATGATGGTTATAGGCCCATTAGGTAGCCTCAAAGATGAATGAACCCCCGACTTGAGATAATTAGTTAACGCTAAACTTCAAAAAATCCTTGATGCAGGCTTCATTTATCCTATATCTAATAGTGAATGGGTATCACCTTTAGTCATTGTTCCCAAGAAAGATTGAAAATGGAGAGTTTGTGTAGATTATAGGGAACTAAAAACAACCACTAGGAAGGATCAATTTTTATTTCCCTTTATAGATCAAGTGCTTGACTCTTTAGCAGGGAAGAAGTAATTTTCATTCCTAGATGGTTTCAATGATTACAATCAGATAAAAATTACTCCAAAGGATCAGGACAAAATAATATTTACATTCTCTTGGGGTACCTATTCTTACTCTATTCTACCCTTTGGTTTATGCAATGCCCCAGCTACTTTCTAGAGGGCAATGCTCAACATCTTTTCTAATTATGCTCATGAATGGAAATATATATGGATGACTTCACCACATATGGGGAAACTTATGAGGAATTCATTAACAATATAGAAAAAAATTTAAATAGATGTAAAGAACACAATTTGTCCCTCAGTAATGAGAAGTTCTTTATGATGATGAATCAAAGAATTGTTTTAGGGCATTTCATATCCAGTGTAGGGATCCGAGTTGATCCATATAAGATAGAGATAATTTCTACATTACCTATTCCATAGAGGCAAAGAGATTTTAGAAGCTTCCTTGGTCATGTAGGCTATTATAGGAGGTTCATTAAATATTTTAGTAAGATTTTTGAGCCATTGTTTGTTCTTCTAACTAAAGATTTAGAATTTGATTGGACATCAAAGTGCCAACATTCTTTTGAAACACTAAAAAAATCCTTAACACAATCACCTATTTTAAGTGGGGGGAATTGGAACTTACCCTTCCATATACACACCGATGCTTCATATTTTTCTATTGGGGCAATTTTGGGTCAAAAAGAAGATAACAAAGAATATACTATTTTACTACATTAGCAAGAATTTTTAGGGAGCAGAGATAAATTATACTATTACAGAAGAGATGCTAACAGTAGTGTATGCCATCAAAAAATTTAGACATTATATTACTAGTTATGTATTTTTTGTCCATAAAGACCATACAATTATCAGTATTATAATAAACAAGCCTGTAGTAGGGGGTAGACTAGTCAGATGGCTCCTCCTACAAGAGTTTGATATCACAATAGTGGACAAGCCTAGTAAGACTAATGTAGTAGCAGATTTTTTGTCAAGGTTTCCAACACAATCAATAGAAGGGGTGGTTTATGACTCATTTCCATATGATAATTTTTTTTCTCTTAACATACATATACCCTAGTATGTTGATATTGCAAACTATTTAGTAACAAGGCAGATTCCACCACAATTTTCTCCAAGGGAAAAGAGACAGCTGGTACATAAGTGTTTTCCATATTCTTGGATATCTAGTTACCTATTCTAAATTATCCCAAACAATATCATGAGAAGGTGTATAAGGGAAGGTGAAATATTTAATATCATGAATGCTTTCCATAATGAACCATGTGAAGGTCACTTTACAACCAAAATACAACATTCAAAATCCTCACAATTGGTTACTACTAGCCAACTTTGCACAAGGATTCTATCAAATGTACAAGGAGTTTTGATAGATTCCAAAGAATGGGTAATCCAACAAAGAGTGATGAAATTCCATTTCAACCATAGTTAACACTAGCTCCCTTTGACAAATGGGTTCTAGAATTTATTGGGGCAATATCACCTACTTCTAATAATAAAGAGTACATTCTGGTTTGCATTGAGATTTGGCTACGATCGACAGATCTCACTCGAGGAGAGGGGAGAGAGATAATTATTAGTTTTTTGTAACTTAGATGAGAGCTTGTTGTAAGGCTTGTTCGGAATGGACACAAGACATTAATACAACATATGTAATAGATTATTCTAGTTTGAGCCAGTGTGCAATGGCATAAGTTCCCAACTGACTGGTCATCGATCAACCCATCCATCAATGCTTGGCTCCTCATCATTTTATTTGATTCTAAGTAGGTGGAAGTGAAGGCATTATAATTTTGTAGAGATGGAAATATGGCTAAACTCCTATATGAGGACAATTTTACTAGGTATGGAGTACTTAGGGAGATAGTGACAGATCAAGGTCCACAATTTACTTCAAATCTCATTACAAAATTGGTTGAAGAATATGAAATCAAGCACAAAATGTCAACACCTTATCACCCTAAATCCAATGACCAAGTGGAGGTTACCAAAAAATAAATTGAAATTATTATAACTAAGATAATGAAATTACAAGAAAATATTGGGTTGCTAGATTACCGGAAGTAGTATGGGCATACTGAACAACATGGAAAACAACAACTAGTTTCACACCCTATGAGCTAATATATGAGAAAATAGCAGTCCTCCTAATAGAGTTTGAGTATAAAATATTAAGAACAACTTTGGAGTTGGACATGGATCTCACAGAAGCTCAAAAGGAGAGGTTACACCACTTAAATGGGCTGGATGAAAACAAGATGGAGGCAATCCATCACACTGAGATAGTAAAAAAATAGAGGATAAAGTGGCATGAAAAATATATCAAGACAAAGGAATTTAATGTAGGAGACTAGGCCTTATTCTGTGATTCAAGATACAATGATTTTAAAGGGAAACCCCAATCCAGGTATTGGGACCTTATGAGATCATCCAAGTCTTTCCTAATGGAGCAGTAAATTTGCAGACTATAGATATAGTAAGGTTCTCCCTCTTGATTAATGGCCATAGGTTGAAACTTTATAAGAAACCAATATAGAGATATGACCTCATTCTTTCTCTCACTCAGAAATATGGTCCTACAAATGATTACAGTGATTTGGATACAAATACCATTTCCAAAAATGATGACTCAATAGCAATGGATATACCAAGTTCTTCAAGTGACTTAGTGGTTGAGCTACACAACACATTCCCTGAGATCACTCAGGTCTAATTTCTTATTCCACCTCACATGCACACACAACATGATCACACTAATGTGCATAATTTTTCTAGAGGGGCCTATCTTATATATACAGCTATCACCATTCAGTACAAGCCCTATTACAATAGGGACCTGTAGCACAAAAGTTGTCATAATTCAGACAAGACCTATTGCCAAAGGTACCCACAACACTTCTTACCAAAAAATTCAAAAATTGGTGTCATATTAATTGTAGTTCACACCTTTTCCACCTCATTTTCCTCACACATGCAGCATTAGTCTTATCACAATAAGTGCACACAACATGCTCATCTTATTTCACTTTGCCAATTCAAATTTCAAGCATTTGAACTGTCACTTCACTACCCATCATCTGTCTATTCCATTTCATTGCATTACACATGCCACCTTATCTTTCATTCACCTGCAATTACTTCTTTTCATATCAAATCATCCTACGAATAAATTTTATTCAATTTCACATGTGCGGTGTTCAGTTAATCACCTCTAATAGGTATGAAAAGTGCATTACCATAATTATCATGGATTTCTTAATGCTTTAATTATGTATTTCCATATTAAATTAAGCATGCAATCTATTCAAAATATTTATTTCCATATTTTATAATCATTTCTTCACCTATCATGAGTTGACGTGAGGTCACTTCAAACCTTAAGTTGGAGGGAGGGTACTATATCAACCATTTTTTTCATTTTTCACCACCTAAAGCCAAATGCAAACAAATAGAAATGGCATGTAAACCCTTTTTTTCCTAAATTTCACCTACCTTTTTTTGTTAATTTCCATTGTCAATTCCCTAAAAAAAATTATTTTGAGCTTAGTCAAACCCAATTTTAAGCTAATCAAACTAATATAGAGGAGAAGGGAAGTTGCAGTTTTCAGTATAGTTGTAGTGAAGAGTGCATGTGAAAATAGCAGAATAAGAGAAGCGTTTGAAGGTGGTGAAGTTAAAATTAAGCTAAATTTCTAAGGTTAGAACATTGAGAAAAGGTAAAGTGATTCACCAATGGGAGGTGGCATTATTAGAAGAGATCCATCAACACACAAACAAATATTAGAAGATGCATTGGTATTGCCTATCTTCACAAGGGTTGGTTGGCTAGATTACTTTCTAAAGCTAAAAGAGTTTGATAATGATATAACAAGAAGATTCGCAGCTACATTATAACATGATGAATCCATGGTAAAAGGGTTTTTGGTGGATGAATTAGAAGGATAAATTGCACACATATTTGATTTTCCTAGGATTGGAGTTGAATTTCTAGTTCAAGGAGATGTAGTGGTTGTAAGAGAAGAATTTTGTGAGCAAGGAGAAAACTTAGATTCATCATCCCAAGGTACAAAAATAATTTCTCTTCCATGGGCTTGGGCCAACTATACATCTTATATTGATAGATACCTTACTTGTGATGGTAGACAAAATCTTCTATACACTGTACATTTCAAATTACTTAGTCATATTTTCCATAATAGACTAGTAAATGTGCCCAATTACCTCTACAATATGCTAAAAAGGATGGCAACTAAATACTAGAGGAAACAGAGTGATACAACTTTATCACATCACTGTTTAATAGTCCTATTAGTAAAGAGGAGCCTTAGGATCACATATCAATAGGTATCCTGGGAAGACTTTGTGAATTTTCAAGATATTAGAAATCTACTTGAGGCACCTATAGTACTTGAAACCTTAGAAACACAATTTGCACCTACAAGAGGAAGTTCTCCTATTTCACCTATGGCTTCACCTACCCATAGCCAAGGTGAACCTGAGGAGAATAATATGAAAAAATCATCACCTACAATATCTAGGCAACCTGCAGCAAAGAAGACTCCATCCACCTCTAAGACACCAATAATTAAGAAAAATAGGGGTAGCTCTTTTACACATTTAAAGGTGCAAAAGAAAAAGGAAACATAGAAAGAAACATCTGCTACACCTAGGTGTTTAGGTTGGTTGAAAAAGAAAGGTGTTATGAGGGGGAGTTTGGAAAAACCAGAAGAAGAGACAAAGGGCAAGGAATAGCATAAAGAGGATGTGATGTTGGTTGAAACAAACTCAAAAATAAATGGAAATACCTCTAGAAATGTG
This sequence comes from Sequoiadendron giganteum, assembly GCA_007115665.2. Taxonomy (NCBI): domain Eukaryota; kingdom Viridiplantae; phylum Streptophyta; class Pinopsida; order Cupressales; family Cupressaceae; genus Sequoiadendron; species Sequoiadendron giganteum. The sequence goes on from CM021107.1 coordinate 581,457,467, forward strand.
CATACACCTACAAACAAGAAGTGGTATATATCCACCACTTATTTTTTAGACTCAAAGGATGTATTTACTACCAAGAAAATAAGAAAGAAAACCCTAGATAGCCCTAATCATGAGGACTATGGTTGCACAGGGGTGGTAATGAACAGTTTTTAGAAATAGAGGAAATGATTTTAGAGGATAGAAATGTAAAAAAGGAGCTCCAAGAAGCTCTAGAAATAATTAAATAGTTTGAGGAATTGGTGTAGAGTTATGAGAAAAGAGAAAAAGAAAGGGAGGTAAAAATACAATAATTGGAGGAGAAGCTGGAGACATATGGGTATGGTGCAAAGTTGGACCTATTGGCACAACTAGCCATGATCAAATCAAGGGATAGAGAACTTATAGTAGGAAATTAGAAACCTCCTACCACAAAAACCCTAATTTACCACACAACTTTGTCTCTTGGGTATCAACTGCACAGAAGGTCACTGATGAATTCTCATAGAAGAAAGAAAAGTGAAGAAAAGAAAAACAAACTTTGATTGTAGAGCATACCAAAGTGTTGGAGGTCAAGGACGCTGAATTGAGTAAATTAGCAATCAGAATGGAAGAAATAGAAAATAAGGTTACCCAAATTATCAGGTGTAGACCGCCAACTAGAACATATGCCTTGTTTCTCCAAGAAAAATTCTTAAGTTTTCAATTTAGTAGATTGATCAGCAACAAGCCAGTGTCCATGAGCAGCAATCTTGAATTTATCCATATTTTTGTTGATGCTACCCCTGATGAACAAGACCAACTGTGTGAGTATTATTTGCACAATTATGTGATTTCAAAGGATCCACAATGGAACCCCTTAATTTTTGTAGAATATTTGTAGGTAAGATCTTTAGCCTCCTATTTTAGAAATGAACAATTCAGAGGTGAACTCATGGAGGAGTATGCAGAAAGAGAAAATTCAATTGCATTTCTAGTGAGGAAAGAGTCCAAAAATCTTGATGAGATAAAAGATAAATGGTTACTACTCCTAAAACAATAGGATACATACACTGGTAGTTCGGTTAATTCAAAATTGTTATAAATATGTATAGGAAAGGTGGAATAGTTTGACTCTAGGGCTACAAAGGAACAAACCTCATTCAATATATAAATTTGTATCTATGATTGAAATAGTGAAGGTACATGGATATTGTTGTTTATCAAGCAACTAAATGGATACCACTCACATTCCAACCGCCTATGCTCCTTTATCTAGTCCCAAATTGGATAGGAGATAAGATGAAGGAATGTGAGGAGGTTGATCTTATCAGAATGAAGATACGTGTAGCTTACAAAGGGTTCTACCTGAAGTAGAATAAGGGAGTAGATATTTTTATGGACCTCAGGGAGATTGCATTGCATTACAATATGTACCCCTAGTGCATTTTTCTTGAGGGAAAGCAAAAGGATAGTTGGGGGGAGTGATGATTCCATTTATTAGTGCATTTCCTAATGTTTTTATGCATGTTGAAAGACATTATCAGATAATCCTTTCGGAAATATTCCTATGCTATGCTATCTTTTTATGCTTATTATACAACCTTGGACCTAAATTAGAGTAACGGAAATATAGTTATGATATAGTAGCATTGCATGATTTATATGTGAAAATGTATGGAATGTGATTAGAATTTTGTGTTCAATCATGGTAGTTAGCTTTTTATATGTGTTTTGTGGATTAACCTCTTGCAACCCAAGAAGACATTATAGCCTACAACAATTGAAATTTGTAGCCCACAACCAAAGGAGGTCTTAGACAATGAAATAGGGGAAGTTCCAAAACAATCTAAGTATAATAACTACCATGTGGAGACACCTAATGGAGTTATTCATGCATCACTATGATAGTTAATAAGGCACTAAAGAAGATGAATTATTTTATTGATAAGATTTTCAATAACTGATTATGTGTTCCACATTGCAGATCTATTTTGCAGATTTTAAATCATATTTGAACTCTTGTTTCATTTTAGTTGTAGTTTGAATAACTCAATCTTAATTACACACTCTGATATCTAGGTAGTTGTAGTTAATTATTTTAGTTTAGATTTATGTTTAGAATAATCTCCCTCATGCCTATGTATAGCCGGTGATTGATTATTTAGATAGTTAGTTGATTAATCTCATACTGATGGATTGGTTATCAATTACTTAGTTTTTAGTTGTAATCTACAGACATGTTGATGATTCAAAAATGGTTTTCTTGAATACAATATGTGAGCAAGATTTTATGTGATCTTTTGGAATGCATAATGAATGAAGTTCAAGTTGATATGGTTGCATAAAATCTAAAGACTTACATTTGGTTTTATTTTAAGTGAAGACAACCATTTCACTAGGCCACTCAAGGTAATTGTTCTTCACTATATTTGTAGTTATTTTATTATTGTTTGGAAATTACTTCTATTAGTCATTACTTCATAATTACATGTAAGTTAAAATAGATTCTCATATTATGATTATCAATAATGGTTGTTCATGTGCATTGATGCATTCAATTTACCTGTAGTACTCCAAAGGATAAATTAGGTTCAGCTATCAACTTTGAGTTAGTTTCATTAATTATCCATTAATAGCGGTTCAACTACATATTCTATTGTAGGCACCCATAGCCATTAGTACCAATTTACTTATTTCATCGTTATGTGTTTCTATGATTTTATAGCAAGTAGAATACCTTTGATAGGATAACCTAGGTAATATCAGGTCTTCGAAAGCACATATTGTACACATCTAAAAATGGTCACGGTCGATCGAACCTGTTAATTAATTAAATATGAAGTATTTAATTAATGTTTCTTAAGTCTTCTACATATAAATAAATTTAATTATTTATTTATATTGTTCATTTTCTAATTCTTCTAATTTAATTAAATAAATTTATTTATTTAATTAATGCTACCTTCTGCTTAATTAATTAAATAGATTTTACAATCTATTTACATTAATTATCAAAGTTTAAATTCTAAATTTAAATGATTATTCTTCCCTCCACGTTTAATTAAATATTTTCAATACTTAATTAAATCATTTTCTAAATTCCCACTTCTCTCACAAAATTAAATATTCTTAATATTTAATTAAAAGGCTTTTTCTTTTCTCACATAATTAAATATTTGTAATATTTAATTAAAGCCTTTTCACATTTCTCTCACACATAATTAAATATTTATTTATTTAATTATGAGAGACACTTTTCAAATTGTCTCTTCATTTTCTGTCTCTCAGAATTCCACCTCTTTTTCGAATTCTCGATCTCTCACCGTTCATTCCAACAGGTTTGAACTCGACCGTCGATCTTGGCCAATCGAATTCCTATCTTCAAAAATCTATAAATACAGCCCTTTCATGAGCTAAAAAGGACCTCGAATCTCACATTTTTCATACGTAGTTATTATAGTCGCAATCTTAGCAATTCATAGCATTTTAATTCAATAGTTCAATCTTGTAGATGCATATGCATTCATAATAATCTCATTCTCTCAAGTGCCATTATATAAGTTGTGTTTGCACAACTGAGAGCAAACATATTGAAGCAAATCCTTGGAGATAGAGGACAATGGAACGAATTTGAAGAAGCTGTTGTCAAGAGTTTGCATTTGTCTTATTTTATTTAGTTTTCTTCAATCAAATGTTTCATTGGTGTATTAGATTAGATTCAATTTAATTGACACATTCTAATGTACACATTTCTGGCACCCACCGTGGGGCCAAGCCCTGCATTTTAACTTCTATTTTTGCAGATTTTTCTAGCAGGTGACGGACAAAAATCGCAGTTTAGCACATACGAAGCTTGTTTTAGCACATATGATTACTGTTATGGCGCATACGTGACCTATTCCAGCGCATCCGTGACCTCTTTCAGTGCATAGACACTCTATTTCGGTGCATCCCTGAGAACCCTTTCGGCGCATTTATAACCTCTTTCAGCGCATAGACACTCTATTTTGGCGCATCCCTGAGAACCCTTTCGGCGCATACATAACTTTTTCTAGCGCATACATAATCTGTTTCGGTGCATACATCTTCTGTTTTAGCACATACATTTGTAAAAATTTAAATTTTGATTCTGACGCAATCCGTGGACAGAATTTTTCTGATGCTATTTTTAATAGAATGAACCAATCCTAGGGTAGACACTTAATTTTGAATTAACCAATCCTAGGATAGTCACCAAACATATTTTCTTTTGGCTAAAATAAACCCCATGTTTTTAGTGAAGCAACATCTTCACTTAGAATAAAAAAAAATTCAATTTGGGATTTAAAATTGAACCATTATTTGCATGTTGTGATTGTGGGTAATAGGTCTATGCTCTCCCCTTAATTGGGTGATCAAAATACTAAACTTACTTTTTTATTTTAGGCATTTAATGCTTTATTACATCCTTTAGAAGGCCTGTCGTAGTGGGAAAAAGTACTCACCCTACGGGAACGACCTAAGTGGGAACACCTAAAGCCAAGGTTTCCAACCCACTATAATCAAAAGCAAGTTGTTGATGAAAATCCAACTTGATAGTATTTGACAGGATAACCATCCCCAAAGCCTTTGTTCTAAAGGTTGGGAGGTCTCTCGAGGGAGTATATCCATTGTCACACTAAAAAGAAAGACTTACTAAGAACCTAGTGTAGTAGCTAGCCGTGTCAGTATCCAAACATCATTTTAATCATGGTGCAAGGGGAGGGAAGAATTTTCCCCCAAGGCACTCACCATATAGTCACCACGGATTGTTTGCTCAAGGGATTCAGTATCCACTTCCGTCATTTTGAGTACGCACTTGGAAAAGACAAAAACACAGGCACGCTCTAGGGGGTGACAAGGCTGTGTGAGTCGACGCAATTTTAAGATGTGGGTTGTGATTACTTTGATGACCTTTTTGACAAATTAAGAGTGAGTCTGACTGAAGTGCTTATATTGTTCAAAAACCTGTGGAAATCTCAAAGAACATACACTCTTTGTTTAGATTTTAGGATTAACAAAATAATTGTCTGCTTCTATGGTGTGATTTTCACATTTAAATCAAATTAAGATCATCCAAAACAAGAAAATTTTATCAAACTGTCAAAACATGTAGGTCTCAGAGCTGTTTTAGCACATCTAGGCACTGTTTTAGCGCACCTAGTCTCTGTTTTAGCGCATTTGGGCATTGTTTTAGTGCACCTGGTCTCTATTTTAGCACATTCGGTCTCTGTCTTGGCGCATCTGGTCTCTGTTTTAGCGCATCTGTGCTTTGTTTTAGCACATTCAGTCTCTGTTTTGGCGCATCTGTTTTCCGAATCTTAGGTGTGATTTTTTGGATTTTCAAAAATCAGAGTATAGTCGTCCTTCTTATTTTCACCAACTTGCAATCATATATACTTCTCATCCAAATCAAATTCTGCAATAGAGAACTCAAACACATTTAGGCATCCGCTAAGTTCATTTATCTACAAAGCTAAGATCAAACTTCACAAAGTGCAAAATCACCTTTATTTTTCAATCTTTGGTTTAATTCCCGCAAACAGGATTTTCATCCTTTCACTTAGGGAATCACAAACTAAAGATTAAAAATCTTTTAAGTCATAGAATCTTCATTCTATCTTGACTTTCATCACCATTGCACTATTTCATTCCTTTGATTAAAGTTAGTAGGATTTAAGTAAAGTTTATGCCTATTACCACGAGATCTCAAAAGCATAAAGAAAAAGAGGAAAGTATAGTAAGCAAAATAGGCGATAATAATGAGAGGGAGGAAAACCTCTTTAACATTCTAAATACTGAAGAAGTAACGGAAGAAAAGCTTCAAGAAGTAGAACAAGATCCTCGATTCCATACTCTTATGGAAAAGATTTTAGAAAGAAACAAGGAAAGGTACTTCCTTTCTTTAGCTATTCAAGGAGCCAAATTACCTGTCGATTTTGATATGGAAGGGATTAAAGTGAATCCTGAAACTCCTCTTAATGATTTTGGTGCCCTTACTCAACAAATCAAAGAACTACAAGGGAAAATAAAAGAAATGCAAGGGGGAGCACCAAAGAAGTATGTTTTGGAAGAAATATGTCCCTATCCATTCGATAGAAATCTTCGAATGATACCTTTTCCAAAACATTGTGAAATCCCTAAATTTGATAGATATAATGGGAAAACTGACCCCATTGAGCATGTAAGGGATTTCCGAAATATGAGTTTAGAATTCGCGCATGAAGATACCTATCTAATGTGATTGTTTCCACGAAGTCTAGATGGGCAATCCATGGAGTGGCTTTCAAAGATCACTCCCCCCATCAAAACCTTTGAAGAGTTGATAAATAAATTCATATCGCAATACTCTTACAACATCCAACATCAGATAACCATGCTTGATCTTTGTAAGATAAAACAAAAAGTAGGGGAATCTTTCACTACATTTTTGCAAAGATGGAGAAGAATGTTTGCTAGATACTCTCGCCCTATTCCTGAAAAGGAAAAGATGGAGATCTTCATCGATAGTGCTAATCAAGAAATGAGTTACAGACTAAATCTTCATTGTCCTCCATCATTTGAAAAATTGATTGAAAACGCAATCACTATTGAAGGTGCATTGATCAAGCATGGAGTTCTAAAAGTTGATAAAGAAGGTTCAAATTCGTACAACAACAACAACAATAACAACAATGACAAGTCACGATTTTGGACTTGAAATAAAAATGTTGGAAATGATGGGGTAGTAGGTGCTAACAACGTGAATTCAAAACCCGTCATTCTTAATGTGTCAGGTGCTCAACGTAACAATAATGTTGGACATTCTAGTACCCAAGGAAATGTTTCTAATCAAGGAAACACAACTAATACTCGTGGAAATGATTTTGGCTATAATCCAAATTCAAGTGCACCCAGACCATCATATTTTTCAAATCGACGGAGTTTCACTCCCTTGGGCCAATCTTTGGAATCCATTCTCAAAGAATTGTTGAATCAAAACACTATTACATTGCCACCACAAAGAGATTATGAGCCTCGAGTTAAACCACCATCGTGGAATGACTCACACTTTTGTGATTATCATAGATGCAAAGGTCATAAGACAAACAGTTGCAAAGGGTTAAAGAATATCGTTCAAGATTTGATTGATAACCATACCATCATAGTTGAGGGACACAATGTCAATAATGATCATCAAGCATTCAAAAACCTGCTCCCTAATTATCACAAAGGGGAATCCTCAAATGATAAGGGCAAGAATGTTAATAACATCCAAGACATTATTATCAATCATATCTATACTAATGACCCTCAAATCAATGTTATCTGAATCAAAGGTAAGCCAGAATATCGAGAGGTCAATGTTACTACAAGGGGACAAGCCAAGATCATTGTCAAAGGTAGCTCATCCAAAGCAGCAATTCCCCCTCCAATTCAATACAATTTGGTTGAACAATTACGAAAAACGTCAGCCCAAATCTCTATCTTGGAGCTTTTAAAGTTATCACTTGCACATAAGAACATTCTGGAAAAGGCTCTTGTCGATACAACTGTATCTCCTGATCTAGATACTGATAAATTTCAAGCCATGGTGGGGCATTTTTCCTCCAACACATGTTTATCTTTTTCTGAAAGAGATGATTCATCCATAACACATCCGCATAATTCATCACTATATTTAGAAGTCATGGTTCACAAAGCCGGCATTAGACGTGTCCTTATAGATGGGGGAGCTGGATTAAATATTTGCACTTTAAAATTGGTCCTAGCTTTAGGATATTCAACAGACTCTATAGACCCACAGAGGAAAATTACAATCAAGGCCTATGATGATGAAGAAAGAACTTCAAAGGGTCTTATCATGTTACCAATCAGAGTGTATTGTGAAGAATACCTTTTGTCAGGTCCTCGATCGGGATTTAACCTATAACATACTATTGGTTCATCCATGGATCCATGACATGCAAGCAGTTCCATCTACTTATCATCAATGTTTGAAGTTTCCATATGATGGACAGAAAATAACCATACCCGCTTATCACAATAGCAGTCAAACTTGTTCTAACCTAAGAGCGACTCAGGACACATTTGTCCCACATAATAGAGAGGCTTTGGCTGTCTCTACCTCCAAAAATAAAGAACAGGTGCAAGAAATGATAAACAATTTTGGCAGCAAGTTAAAATTGAAAGATAATGGGGTAGGAGAATATTCTTTATCTCTCTCTAATCTACCCTTATCACCAAGATCTCATGGTCAGCCATCAACATCTACACTGCAAGTTGCAACAGTTTTAGCCTCAACTTCAACCCCCATCACCAAGTTTAATGGGATGTTTATCAAAGAAACTGAAGGGGAAGATAGAGCTATTCTTGATTGGCTCTATAAAGATGAAGAAGAATCTATACAACATATCAAGTTTCCCACACAACAATATGGAAAGGGTTATGCTATCATGCAACAAATGGGTTATGAAGGAAATGGCAATTTAGGTAAAAGAAAAGAAGGTATTGTCGAACCTATCCAACTAAAAACAATGCACCCAAAAGATAAGATGGGGATAGGATATGGTGAGGATGCTAAGAAAAAAGTAACATAGAGGCCATCTAATGAAGAAATAGCTGAGTCAATTCTGCGAATTCAAGAAAACAATTCTGACACTGACTCCAATGAATATGAATGGGACACCATCTTTGATGATAAATTCTGGAGGGACAAAAAGGTGGATGTGATACACAAATTTTCACCTACATTCTTACAAGGAGAAAGCTCAAGACCTTCGTTTGAATGCGTTGTACAAAGTGATCATGACTCTAGTGAGACCAATTCGATTCAAAGCAAGATAGAACATTTTGAGGAGGATACCATCTTAGACTTCTCCCAAAATAACAGTGACAATAACATCATGACCCTAATGGCCAATGACCTTACTTATCCTAATGATCCATTACCTTTGGTTCATCCCTAACTCATTGATTGGGAACAAATTGCACCCATTGATGTTCCAACTTTCCCAAATGACGAAACCATAATAAACTTTCTTTGCTCATCACATCCCGAAACAAGTTCCACTGAGGAATCACCAGATCAGAGTTTTCAACAGGAAAGTGCCAAGTTTCTCAACTATGAAATAAATAACATAAAAGAAAGACCTAATGGTGAAAACCTAACAAAGGTAGTATTAGGTCAAGAAAAAAGAAAAATGAAAGAAAGATCTAATGGTGAAAACCTAACAAAGGCAGTATTAGATCAAGAAAAGAGAAAAATAAAAAGTGTATCCAATGGTGAAAACCTTTCAAAGGTGCCAGAGGATGTGAAACTTGACACTCTTCCGAAGTACTATCAGGAAAGATCTTCCATTTTGATCAAACCAACGGAGGCACTCAACATAGGTAACACGAAAAAGCCTAAAGTGTTGCAATTGGCTACATCTCTTACAGATGAAGAAGTACCTAAATTCATAGAATTTTTCAAAGATAATCAAATCAGTTTTGCATGGTCCTACATAGATATGCCTAGATTGGATCCAGATCTCATCATGCATCATCTATCTATTACACCAGGGGCAAGGCCTGTAAAACAGAAACTCAAAAAAATGCATCCACACGTTGCGTTGTTGGTTAAAGAGGAACTAAAGAAACTTTTAGACGTTGGATTCATCCGATCCATAGATTATGCAAAATGGATCTCCAATATTGTGCCTGTTTCAAAGCCAAACAAAAGGATCATAATTTGCACAAATTTCAAGGATTTGAACAAAGCATGTCCTAAAGACAACTTCCTTTACCAAACATTGATATGATTGTGGATTTAACTGTTGGACATGCAATGTACTCATTGATGGATGGATTCTTAGGATACAACCAAATAAAGATTGAACTAGAAGATTAGGATAAAACAGCATTTACATGTCCTTGGGGTGCATATTGTTGGAACGTAATGCCATTTGGATTGACAAATGCAGGGACTACCTACCAACGAGCAATGACAATGATTTTTCATGACATGATGCATACATTTATGGAGGATTATGTTGATGATCTTCTTGCCAAATCTAACACTAGAGAAGGACACATCGATATCTTGTCTAAAATTTTCAAAAGAATGGAACAATTCAAAGTACAACTTAATCCTAAGAAATGTGTTTTTGGAGTAAAATCTGGAAAGTTATTAGGATACATTGTGTCAGAAAAGGGAATTGAAGTGGATCCAGCTAAAGTACAAGCAATCCTTTATATGCCACCACCAAGGAACATCAGTCAATTACGCTCTTTACAGGGACGATTACAATCCATTTGAAGATTCATTGCTCAACTGGTAGATAAGAGTTTACCATTTACACATCTCTTGCACAAGAATGTTCCATTCAAATGGGAGAACAAATGTGAAGCAGTCTTTAATCAAATAAATCAATACCTCATGAATCCACCAGTATTGACTCCACCAATATAGGGTGCGCCTCTCATATTATATATTGCTGCCACAGAAGTATCTTTAGGAGCATTATTGGCACAGGAAGATTACTTAGGAAAGGAACAAGCCATTTATTACATCAACAGAACTCTAACAAGTCACGAGCTAAATTACACCTTCATTGAAAAAGCTTGCTTAGCAGTGGTGTTCACTTCTCAAAAATTATGACACTACATGTTGACTCATACAGTAAAGCTTGTGGCTAAGATTGGTCCACTCAAGTATCTTCTAAGCAAGGCAACCTTAACTGGTAGGTTGGATAAATGGGTTATGATCTTAAGTGAGTTTGATATTCAGTATGTGGATTGAAAAGCTATAAAAGGACAAGTAATTGCAGATCAATTAGCAGAAGCACCGATGCCAGCAGAACATCCAATACATGTAGATTTTCCTGATGCCGATATTTTCACAATGGTTATCCAACAATCATGGTCACTCTACTTTGATGGTTCTTACACTCAACATGGTTCAGGAGTAGGAATTCTTTTCATTACACCTCAAGGACATATGATCCCAAAATCTTATTGGCTAATGTTTCCTTGCACAAACAACATAGCTGAATATGAGGCCTTGATAATCAGCATAAAAATTGTAGTAAATTGGAAAATCACAGAACTTCAAATTTTTGGCGATTCACAACTTGTTATAAATCAAATCAATGATGAATATCACACTAAAGATGACAAATTGATACCTTATAAAAGAATGGTGGACGATCTCAAGAAATACTTTGTTAATATCAAGTTCGAATAGATTCCACACATTGATAACAAAGCAGTAGACGCCATGGCGATAATCGCCTCTCTACTCCAATTGTCAGAGAATCAAAAGCGGTATGATTTCCTGGTGGAACAATTGCTTTCTCCTGCCCATGATGATCCTGAAACACAAATCATTGGCCATCTAACAAGTTTAGACTCTTCCTTATATGGCCAAATCTACACTTACTTGAAAGATACTACTTTACCCTTAGGTTTGTCTAGAAATCAAAAATGAAATTTCATTCGTCAATCATCCCGTTATACCTTAATTGCTGACGTCCTATAAAGGCGTGGTCTGGATGGTACCCTCCTTAGGTGTCTTGAACGCAATGAATCGGAAAAATCCTTACAAGAGGTCCATGGTGGGATTTGTGGGACACATTCAAGTGGACTAACCTTAGCAAAGAAACTTGTAAGATTAGGATACTACTGGCCAACTATGGAGAAAGAATCTTTTGCCTTTGTGAAGAAATGTGCAAAATTTTAGATTCATGGGAATCTCATTCATGCTCCTGCTCAAGAATTACAACCTTTTACCACAACATGGTCTTTGACTCAGTGGGGATTGGACTTGGTTGGTAAGATACATCCATCATCTTCAAATGGACACAAATTTATCATTATAGCCACTGAATATTTCACTAAGAGGATTGAAGTTGTTCCTTTAACAACTGTTATGGGTAAAAAAATATCTTCATTCATCTTGAATTATATCATTTGCAGATATGGCATTCCTAACTCCATCATCACGGATAATGGTATAGACCCTTTAAAAATCAAGATGTTGATGAACTGTGTGAAAGGTTTCACATCCAACACAGATACTCCACACCCTATTATCCATAGGGGAATGGTCAAGTTGAAGCTTCAAATAAAACAATTCTAAAAATTTTCAAGAAAACAGTGAATGAAGCAGGTCGTGATTGGCATGTCCAATTAAATCCAGCATTATGGGCCTATCGAACAAGCATTCGTACACCGACAGGAGCTACTCCTTATGCTTTGGTCTATGGAGCAGAAGCTATTTTTCCACTTGAAGTTGAGATTTCGTCGCTTCGATTATCACTCAAAGGGCTAATCAATGATGAAGACTACAGAGTATCAAGATTGCAAGAGTTGGAACTACTTGATGAACGACGTCAAACTGCTGTTAATCACTTGAAAGGATACCAACAAATCATGTCTCGCAGTTATAATCACAAAGTCAAACCATAAATTTTTCAAGTGGGTGATTTGGTCCTCAGAGAAAACCCTCGAAATCAACAAGATCGGGAAAAGAAAGGTAAATTCGAACCTAACTGGTTAGGCCCGTTCGTTATCGTGGCAGCCTACGGATCGGGGGAATATCAGTTGTCAATAGCAGAAGGGGACCTATTTGAAGACCCGATCAATAGCATTCATCTGAAAAGGTTCTACACCTGAGAAAAAATCAAAAACAATACAAAAAGTCCTGAAAAAAAAAAAAATCAAAAACATTGCCTTGATGAAAACCTGGCAAACAGGCGTCTTGGTAATAACAAAAAAATCATAAAATCAAGAAAAGTGCAATAAAAACAAACAATGAAAACCTGGCAAACAGGCATTGTTTGTGATTTCATTTAGCTCTCTCATCTATTAGGATTCATTATGCATATGCATCCTCGCATTAGTATCGTACACACCTCACTATCGCATTCGCATCATTTTCCTTGGAACGACAGGGGTCTCATCATGGCTTGATGATTTGAGGTTTATTCATCACAACAATTATGTTTAGCAAGAGTTAGAGTACAAGGTCACTAGGGGGCAGTTTGCTTTTCTAGGAGGTAGTTAGCGATATGTGTCTAGCATCAGAATGTCTAAAACAACAAGTTTTCTGAGCTTGCATGATTATCTTGACAAATGATTTAAAAACAAATTGGATGATCTTAATCTGAATAAAATGAATGACAAAACTTAAAATCAAAAAGTTGCAAATTATTGTTTTGATATTTGATGACATCATGTCTTTGGAGTGGTTCAATGATGTACTGAACTAGAATCACGAGGAAGAGGTATGATTTTTCTTTGATTGTTGTCTGCAAGTTAATCGTTAGTATGATGCAAATTGGTCACGAGACATGTTCTACAATGGATCATTGATGACATTTTTAAATTTTCATAGGAAATTGATTAACTTTTGTCTATTTATGCAAGCAATACTCAGGTCATCTTGGTTCAATTATACCATCGATGCTTGTATTAACTTGCTACATTGAACATTATGGAAGCAGTACTCAGGTCATCATTGGTGCTAACATACCCTTTGATGCTTGTACTAACTTTCAACATATCAAAAGGCTCAATGATGATAACTAAACACAGCAAGAAATGGCAACAAGGAGAATGATTCATTTATTTCATTTAGGGTTGCATAATTCATTTGCATTTTGAGGTTCTTTTTAAAATAGATTTTTGAGGGTGGGTCACATTCATCTTTTTTGACAATGGTTGAGTAAAGATTGGACATTTGTTACATCTCATCATCATCATTTCATATCATCATCATAGGCATGGTTATCATTCATCATTCATTAACATATACATCTGCATATTTCACACATTCATAAAATAAAAAAATTGCATTCATATTTTTCACATCATTACATCATATATCATAAGATCATTACATGAGTGCATTTTCATTACATCATTACATCATCATCATCATCATAAATCATAATCTCATCTAAAATCATTTACATTTTGCATTCATTGCATACATCATAAGAAAAAGAAAAACTTTTAAGATCATATCATCATTGCATCATCATACGCAACATAGCATATAAAAATCAAATCATCCATAACATGTGCATAATCAAAATCACCACTACATATCATAGATCTCATCAAAACAAATGTCCGAGAATACAAGGATATCAAATGTTTTAAAAAGATATATCATACAATGGCATCAATGTGTATAATAAAATGTTCATCGCTGAGGGGCATCTAGTCGTGGATCATGGCTACTACTGCCACCGAAGGTAGCGGGTCTCGCTGGATCTCTGCTCTCGGGACCTCTGATCTCTCGTTTGACCAACTGGCCCACACTCCTGGTCGCACTCCTAGAGTGATTGTGTGAGTGAGTCCGAGTCCGAGTACCTGACTGAGTGAAGGCTATCCACCGCTCAGGTGGCACTGCCTCAAAGTAGCGCATCCTGTAATACTCGGCCTCCCGAGCAGTCTCTAATCCCTCTGCCACAACCTCTCCAATAGAGGTGCTCTCCATTGATCTCAGTAGCCTCTTGGCTACCCCCTCGGCCTGTACACATCTCTCCCGAAAACTATCCCTCTCAGCCATAAGTTGTGCTATCTGTGGGTCGGGAGGTGGTGGTCGTGCTATCTATCCCTGCAACTAACTGATGGTCATTTGGGCCTATGCTAGCTGACTCCTAAGAGTCTAAACCTCTGTCTACAAGGCATCTAATTGTCCTTGTGACGGAGCCCTATTGGTGATCTACGACACTGAAGTGTTGGCCTGACCCACTGCTCTAGCTGTCTGTGGCCTCATCTTGAAGGGAATGTCAAAGAATATTTTTTCCCTCCCACCACCCCCATCATCCCCATCATCTGATTTGTCTAACTCCTCATCCATTTCCTCAGCCTTGGAGCTCTTATCATCTACCTCCATGGCTACCCCACCGATATCTGCCACTTGCTCTGCCTGTACCTATCCTTGATCTTGTGGCTGCCCTGCTACTGGATGTCCATGTGGCTGCTATAACCCTGCCTGGATAACTAGACCTCTCATCAATGGGGTAGGCTCATTTGGACTAGTGAAGTGAGGAAAGGGATGTGTGTAGAAATATGCGGCATAGTCATCTGTCATCCCTGCATCTGTGACCTCTGGTCGAATGGTCCAATCCTCTGACTATAGCTCAGAGTACTCTTTTCAAGCAGCCTCAATAGTCAAAACTGGCCCCCACTCTGGTACATCTCCCCGACACCTAGAATACTATGTCATCCCCTAGCGCATCATTTGAACCCATCCATACTGCCTCAGAACCCTCCGACCTAGAAATCTCTCGATAATGAAGGGGGTGCGTCCAATCAAATATCTAGGTCTCGTAACATATGGCAACTCTCTATCGTCTATCTACCACAGGTCATAATCCACGTATGGTCGCTAGATGATCGTGTCCAAATCATCTGATACCCGTTGCCAGTACTCCAATTTGCCCAGCCTCAGCTGGACAAGGGGCCCTGTGTACGCATAAACATATGGGAATCCGAGGGGGTGATCTCTCCTGACAATGGGGCAGGTAATCGCAAAGTGCTCCCACATGAATATCTGTAGAAGAGTCACTCCACAAGAGAGACTCTTCCCATCTGTGTACATGACCTGATGAAGGTCATGATACAGATGGGAAAGCATGCATGATCCCCATGCATATCTGGTACGGTGGAGAAGCATGTCCTTCAAAATCCTACCCCACCCAATGGATAGTCCCTTTGACCTACGATCACGACAAACGAAACCACCAATCATCCTTGCTAAAACCGAAGGCAGTGGGGCATATCTCTCCGTCATCTCCTTCCAAGAAATCTCATATCCACAGATATGAGGATCCTGGAAGACCCGCCTCAGAGCATCTATACCCCCAATCTCCTTGTGATCATAAATCACAAGCTCTCCAACCACAGGAATACCCAAAATCCTGTAGACATCCTTTGGAGTCACTGTAATCTCTCCTGTTAGTAAGTGGAAGGTGTTGTGCTCGTTGTGCCACCGCTCTGCTAAGGCAGTCAATAGTGCCCTGTTGACCCAATACTGCGGGATACTCAACAAAGCTCTCAAGCCACACTGGTCTATCAATCCCAAATCATCATGGGACAGTCGGGGAATCATCTCCCATGTCTGTGGAAATCTCTCTCTGATCTGAAGGAGGCCAAAATCCTCCTTTACAAAATTATCAGGCAAGTATGCAAAATCAATCAGCAAATGGATATCATCAGTCAATCAGTACATCAAGCAAGTTTAAATCTATCATAATATTTGTTTTTCATATCGCATGGAAACAAATTTAACAGTCATCATGACTTAATTTGACTTTCAAACAGGAAAGCAAATCTATCATCTATTTTTTTTTTCATATCGCATGGAAACAAATTTAATAGTCATCGTGACTTAATCTATTTGACTTTCAAATCAGGAAAGCAAATTATCATTTCTATTTTGTTTTTCATATCGCATGGAAGCAAAATTTATCAAATATATTTGTTCTTCAAGCATGAAGGAAAATTTATCAAATCTATTCATTGATGATATTCGAATGCGTAAAATTTGTTGTCTAATCTAGCAACAATCATCAAGCATGCATCAATTTTTCTTCAAAAATGGAAATTCGGCAAAAATCCATGGATGCGCTAAAACAGTCAATCAATGTGCTAAAACCATGGATGCGCAACTTTATTCGATGGATGCGCTAAAACAGTCTATGGATGTGTGATTTCATGAATGCACTATTTCATCAATCATATGTGCTATAACAGTTCATGGATGCGCTAAATCTCCTATGCGCTAATCTATCATCTTCAACAAGTAGGTTTCATAGATGCGCCATTTTATCTATCCTATGCGCTAAATCACCTATGCGTGATTATTTGGCCTCTATGCGTGACTGTTCTATCCCTACGCGCCACTTTGGATGTGTTAAACTATCTACCATATGCGCTAAAAGACCTATCGCATGCGCTAAAACAAAATTTGAAAATTTGAAAAAAATTGAAAAAGCATCCAAAAATGCATAAAAAATTTACGGAGAGGTTTGGATCGACTTACCGGAGGTCCATACGTAGGTGGTCTCTGATGACGGTGACCTTGCTCGAATCTATGGCACTCATATGGGATTGGCATTGCTTTTCTCTCTCTCAGAGCTCCAATTTTCTCAAAGGTTACTATTCAAATGAAAGTGACATTTCACCTTTTTCACCTTTTAAAGGGGTAAACAATAGCATTTATTACTTTGCAAAGTGCTATTTCGAGAGTTAAATCGCCAATTTTTCTCCGAAATCATCTGAAAATCTTTCAAATAAATCTCATAATCATTCTCATCATGCGATTTATCTCTCGAGGGGGCATATAGCATCAACAGTAATTTTTCAAAGTCGGGGGAAAAATTCTTTGAAGCAATTCGTGAAACACATTACTTCAAAGAGGGGGAAAATGTACACATCTAAAAATGGTCACAGTCGATCAAACCTGTTAATTAATTAAATATGAAGTATTTAATTAATGTTTCTTAAGTCTTCTACATATAAATAAATTTAATTATTTATTTATATTGTTCATTTTCTAATTCTTCTAATTTAATTAAATAAATTTATTTATTTAATTAATGCTACCTTCTGCTTAATTAATTAAATAGATTTTACAATCTATTTACATTAATTATCAAAGTTTAAATTCTAAATTTAAATGATTATTCTTCCCTCCACGTTTAATTAAATATTTTCAATACTTAATTAAATCATTTTCTAAATTCCCACTTCTCTCACAAAATTAAATATTCTTAATATTTAATTAAAAGGCTTTTTCTTTTCTCACATAATTAAATATTTGTAATATTTAATTAAAGCCTTTTCACATTTCTCTCACACATAATTAAATATTTATTTATTTAATTATGAGAGACACTTTTCAAATTGTCTCTTCATTTTCTGTCTCTCAGAATTCCACCTCTTTTTCGAATTCTCGATCTCTCACCATTCATTCCAACAGGTTTGAACTCGACCATCGATCTTGGCCAATCGAATTCCTATCTTCAAAAATCTATAAATACAGCCCTTTCATGAGCTAAAAAGGACTTCAAATCTCACATTTTTCATACGTAGTTATTATAGTCGCAATCTTAGCAATTCATAGCATTTTAATTCAATAGTTCAATCTTGTAGATGCATATGCATTCATAATAATCTCATTCTATAAGTAGTGTTTGCACAACTGAGAGCAAACATATTGAAGCGAATCCTTGGAGATAGAGGACAATGGAACGAATTTGAAGAAGCTGCTGTCAAGAGTTTGCATTTGTCTTATTTTATTTAGTTTTCTTCAATCTAATATTTCATTGGTGTATTAGATTAGATTCAATTTAATTGACACATTCTAATGTACACACATATATTTCCAGTGCCATCACAAGTTTCCAAGCCTTGGTTGACAATTTAATGAAGTCTTTGCAATGTTGAGCGAACTATTCATCTAGGTCATTCCTCTAAAGTGTATGATTTGAAGACACTTGTTTAGACTCTATAGTAGGATCAATAACTTATAAACATATCATCAATAGTTAATCAAATTAGTAGAAATGAAAGATAGAACAATGAACACACATGCACAAGATAACACCATATTTACATGGAAAACCCAAGAAGGGAAAAACACAGTGAGAATATCATAATATAGGGATCTCAATACTTATAGAATTACAATTTTTTTTAAGGCTCCCTGCCTAAGGAAGAATGTTTCTCCTGGAATGACTTGTAGCATTGAGTCACACAACCTCAAGGAAAGATAAAAATTACAAGAACCTGCTAAAGAGACTCACTATCTGATAGCAGGATACATGAAAATTTAGAAATTAAAACATATGTAAAAAATTCACTCTATAGGTTGAGGTGTTAAAGCTCATCTAATCTTTCTTTTCTAAAACTCACCACATTATTCCATACTTACACACCACCACTCACTTTCTCAACTTGTAATTAATTTTTTCTTTCATTTATATCCTCCACAAGATCACAAGACACCAATTAGGTCATCCAAAACAAAATATAAACAATAACCTCAACAAGTCAACCCAAAAATCATAATGTGGTCCTATCCAAGAGATAGAGATAAAAAAAAACTTATTACAACTTCCAATGTGATCCCAAACAGTACATGATAGTGCACATTAACCCAAGTTGGCAATAAGGAAACATGTATATGAAATGTGTAACACATTACTAGTCGACCCAAAAACATACTTTCATCTGAATTTATTCAATGTGGTTCTCAACAAGATAAGTCAGAACCCAAATACATCTTAACACAACCTCAAATGTTGGTGCAGACCCCTAAGCACATAGCACAATATAGAGAACAAGCCCTATTACCTAGACATCCACAAATTTCCTAGAAAACCAACTCAAAATAATATGCATCACCAAAGAGATCAAACATTGATGTGCGGACCACAAAGGGACATTCCATGAACATCCAACAACTCTTCCATACAATTCTTTCACACTATCATGCCACAAGCGACCACCACAAACCAAACAGAAGTGGACTACTCCTTCCCAGAAACACAAAATACACAACCATGAGATAAAACATTAACATACCAACTTGCAGTATAGTTCATTGCATGAAAATTGAACTAAGACACTACACAAGCACTAAAAGCTCATTCATAAAGCTACAAGAGTAGAAACATCAATTCAAAGAAATGTGGAGCATTTTTTGGACCGATCCTAACAAGCAACCAAAACTATCAACCCATTACAATTACCAGAAACCTCCTCGGTAACACTAGTGACCAGGAAATATAGGAGTGCAACATCCATAGAACATAAACATTGAATCCCAAACTAAAATTTCATATCTCCAAAGGTAGAGTAACTTGAATCATTCTCTCAAACAAACTTCAAGGAAATTTCTTGTAGTAGAAACTTTCACCAACATGCGGAGACCAAAAATTCCTTGTAGCAACACATACTTCCTCAAAAACAATAGGAGAGAGCATACAACATACTAGAGAACATCAAATACATCTCTCCAACATCATCATTACTTCTAATATTCATCTTAATGCTTCTAATTCTCATCTTAATATATCATCATGATATCATCTCTTTTAATAGCAACCATACTCAATACATCTTTATTTGTCATCAAAAAAGGCATGACATCCAACCATGAACATCAATAACATCAAAGGAATGGCATCCAACCACAAACATATCATCATAGAGTATCAACAACATAGAAATTTAAGCACCAATTACAACCCAAACTAAGTGTAGACACAGGCATCAATGACAACCAATTCCAACAACAATCTCATACACATGTGCAAAAATCTCCCCGAGTGTTGGCAGAAATGACAACCAATTCCAAACAAAAATCTCATAAACATGTGCAATGATCTTCCCAAGTGTTGGCATCAATGACAACCAATACCAACATGTTCTACTCATCTTATATCTCTAATTTTTATGTGAAAATTTTATATTTTTATTTTTGTAGCATATTAACCCTCTTGTGTAGCTATTGATTCTCAAGACTAAGACTAATCAAACTATGTACATGAAATTTGTATCAAGTGAATGATATTGCAATAAAATCAAAAAAACACAAAAACAAGTAAAACACTCAAGATAAGGCAAGAGAAGCTCAAACCGACATAGTGAGCCTCTCATTTAGTATATTTGTCCAAGATTGGTTGATTGGATGTGTGCTCACTAAAAAAATTGGCAGCATAACGATGCTCCAAGTGAAAATGAGTGACATTTGTGATAAATGGTTAAGATTTAGATATATAAGATAGGATGAAAATGGATGAAGGGCTAAGATTTCTTGATGGAGATCAAGGTTTGAGATGAGGGGTGATCTCACAAGCTACAAGATTGTGCCAAGTGGCACAATGAGAGGGCTTGAAAGGGAGATTATATTTTGAGGGGACAAATACCATCTGACATGGTACCAAGGCCATGTCACAAGTACAAGGGGCCATGTGATTGATGTGATGGGTAAGGTTGACCCACTTAATCATTGATTAAATGTGTGCAAATGATTAGGGGTAGATTATGTGAGTGGTTAGGATTAAGATTAGAGGGTAAGTGGGAGAGTTGGAGGATGGGACATTTGGAGAGAGAAAATTAAGAATTAAATAATTAGATTTAATTCATATTTGGAGGAAAGGGTATTTGAGGATTAAATTAAATAAATAAGGGTATTTATTCAATTTAATGGATGAATGGGATGGGATAAATAATTAAAGATATTTATTTACTTTAGGCTAGGATTTAAGGATAATAGAAGGAATAGATTAGGATGAAGGTTGAGATAATTTAATATTAATTAAATAATAGGGTGTTATTTAATTAATATAGATGATAGTAAATTGGTCGAATTGGGGTAAATTGACCAAACAAAAATGATCAATTTTAGGTGTCTACACAAACTACTAACACTTTTTGTGTAATTTTATGAGTCAGAGACTTTATTTCTAAACCAAACTTAATCATTTAATAATATTTCTAGATCATATCAGATTGCATAAATCAAACATACATAGATATCTAATGGTATATCAATGAGGTCTCACAAATGTGTGACATAGTTTATTTTATTGAACTATTCATGTTGGTCAAACCTAATCTAATTCTAAACTAAAATTGAGAGAAAAGAATGATAATTTGATCATTTGACCATTCTAGATTTATACTTATTCATTAAAAAATAGTTTTAGATATTTTGAAAGGGAGACAAAAATTCATATGAGTGTATAATTAAGAAATATACTTGCATGCATATATAAATAAAAATATTAGAAAGGTCACATAATGATCCATACTTCAAATATCCATTCCTACTTAAACAAGATCTATATAATCATCTCTTTATTTGTTTGTATATGTGGGTTTGTGTGGTTAGAATTGTTTATTATATTCTCATGTACTCTTGTGTGATCTTGAAAATAAAAAATGTCCAATTTTTTATGTGCTTGTGTGTCTAGATTTGTGTATTCTCTTCTCGTGTGTCCTTATGCAATTTTGAGAACCAAAATCAATAAATTTCTTATGCCACCTAAGGCTCATAATGTATGCTTTTTCCTTGGGTCCTCATGTGATCTTTGAAATAAAAATTTGTACCTTTTATTTTTCTATATTTATGGATTCAACATGTTAGACTTGGTGACAAAAGTTCATGTTCCAATAGGCTATATAAATTCCTTGGAGGAGTTATTTCTCTTAGCTAAGTGGTTGTGTATTTTAAACACATCATGAAGTGAGATGGTCTCATCCCATTAATACATAGGACTAAAAAAACACCTTATATCAAATACTTGGGCCTCATATACCTCAAGCTATATCAAGAATTATAGTAGGCAAGCATGTACATGCCTAGATTAAAATCTTCCAGTCATAATTATGTAGTGGTACTAGGAAAAAAATTCCCCATGATCATTCCCACTCACACCCTTGAGGTTTATTGATTATTTATGGGCCACTATTTGATTACAATCCCACATATGTAATATATTTTTTTATTGTGTCTTATTTGTAGTCCTATTTTGTGTGAAACTAGAGAAAAACCCAAAACCAAATAGAAGATAGTAATGAATCCATTTTATTTGGGATTTGGATGATACTCTTTGTCAAAACCAATTTGAGGATCCTTTTGAGATCAATGATAATGATATATTTAAAAATAAAAAGTATAATATAAAGGTGACAATAATTTTGTTTAGACCAAATCAATCAATTCATATTTCAAAATCAAAATGACATCCTTATATACCTCATAGAGATAGGAGTCACTTTAAAAAAATTAAATGTCATAATTCAAGATCTCCTAAACCAAAAAATATGCCACAACTATCTATCAAATGGGATAAAATTAAGCATCAATTGAAAATTTCAATGTCCCTCATGTCAAACATGATAAGAGAAACACCATTCCAGTACAAGAGGACCTTCAAATCCAAAATATGTTTGACTAGATCCAAATATCAAGCAATTTATTAGCAACCTTACCTCTTACATAAGTCCTTGATCACCCAAACCTTAATAACCTAATAAAAAATTCAATCAATACCACCAAAAATATTTTCTTATCCTACCCAAAGTAGCTATGAAGGATATTATCTGAGGGCTAATAGTAAGGAACCATAATTAAAAATAAAAATTTGAGGATTTATGCCACATCCCTTATCAAAACTCATCATTCTTTATAAATTATAAGCATGTTGATAATAGAGTTATTAATTCAAAACATATTCAAGTTCTCCAAAATCCTCCTAGTATTGATATTCCCATGATTCAACCCATGCAGGAAATGAAACAAAGACAATCTTCCTCTTTCATGAGATCCATAATATCTAAGATGTAATTGATAAAGGAGATATTGAAGTTAAAGTATATCAAAATTACCAAATTAATGCTTGAGGATGTATCAAGATCCTTTTCTAGGTCATGCTCAAACTTTCCCATGACTAAATAAAGGTGAAAACACCTAGAACAATCATACCCATTCTAAAACTATATCCCCTTCTTATGATGCAATTATTGGTCACATCAAGTATATAGATAATCATGTTGTAATAATTACTATCAAGTAGAAAGTATAATCATCTTGTTAGTTTGGTTCAAAATCCTTTATTAAATCAAGCCTTCTTTCAAATGAGAAAGTGGAAAGTTCTAGTAGTTCCTAGCAGTACACTAGTAGGATAGTATCTTGCTTCAAAAATAATAAGTATCATATCCAAAAAAAATATGTTAAATTATGAAATATCAATGAAAGGAACTAAGCATTCATAAGAAAAAAATCTTAGAACCTAAATAACTTATACAGATTGCAGATATCATGGCATCAAATGCACATCTTCTAGTGAGAACTACAATTATTTTAGTGATACCTCTTTGATCTCTAAGTAAACTCCTTTTGGCACTAAAAGGGGTTCCTCTCATAGTCTCCATGAAATTTATGTTGCCACCAACCCAAGTTCAAGGAAAGCACTATCCATACCATCAATATCCTAAACACATCAATTGGGACCAACAAGCTCACAAATCATTCAACCTACAAAATGATTATGAAAATGAATAAATCATGGGACTTCGTGATACTATCCCACCAAGGGATAATAAAAAGTTATTTGAAATAACCTAAACACATCAACATTTTTGTGGAGTAGGGAGAATTCTTAGAATTAATTATAAAAAGACTCAATAAATCAAAGAATAAAAAATCTAGAAATCTAAAAAATTAAAATAATTAAAAGATTAAAAAAAAATGAAGAAAATGAGTAGTACTTTATTGGTGAAAACCTTTCTAAGGAACTCGTCATTTACCCTATACTATTGTAGTTACAATATATCATCAATATCAACATCGAAGAAAAAAAGAATCTGAATGATATAAAAAATCATAACTACTTTTCATCCTACGAAAAGAGAAACTCTTACCCTTAATAAAAAATCTAGTTCTGTAAGAAAAATGTGACAGTCATCTTTATAGCTACTATTGATGAGCCATGGAATTGACTAGTTTCCTATTGCAATTTCATGTTTTCTATTTATTTTTTATAAGCTTTTTAAGACATTACCAAGACCTTTTGTATTCCTTGAATGTATGCATGGATTTTAGATGTCTATAAATTTAGTAGAATTTCTTGATTAATTATAGTGATTAACTATGAATGTGACTTTAGAAATAAAGGTCAACTCTTGCAATAGAAAGACCTGTCAACTCATAGAAAAGGGGTGACGATTCAATACAGTGAAGGATTCAATCAAGAAAAATATCAGCATGTTTTCTAGAATGGGATGAAGAAAATGGTTGGGAGTCGTGGACATAGTTATCCATGTGGCATTCCATCCGTTGAAAATAAATTATTTGAAGAAGTATGTTTG
Source organism: Sequoiadendron giganteum (assembly GCA_007115665.2). Lineage (NCBI taxonomy): Eukaryota > Viridiplantae > Streptophyta > Pinopsida > Cupressales > Cupressaceae > Sequoiadendron > Sequoiadendron giganteum. The sequence goes on from CM021107.1 coordinate 581,482,304, forward strand.
AATAGGAATGATAGTTATGATGAGGATACAATGTCTAGCTCATTCCTATGTTATAGAAGCTTTCTTACAAGATGTAGAATCCTTGTTTGATTTCTACACTCTTTCTTCCAGTAGTTAGTTGTTTTTATAGATTTAATGAACTCGAGTCCTCTTCATATCTTCTAGGAAGAGTTGACATTTATGGATAAGTATAGTTATAGTTTGACAATAATCAAACTCTAGAAAACCCTATTTAGGAAAGTGTATTTTTGAGAGATCGATTTAGTTAGAAGATATGTGCTAGATCTCTACAAAATTTAGATTGAATAGCAATCGCTACATTGTGTTTTGATATCTGATATTTTATAATAAATAATATTTCTCTAGATATCCAATTTGTTGAGTTAATTGAAGAACTATGAAACTCAACACTCAAGAGAGGGCCACTTGAGGTATTTCTAATTCTACATAATAGTAGTTAGTTATATTATACATTGAAGTTCTAAATTTTGATTCTTAGTTTATATTACAATTCATAGTTATTTTAAGATTTTCAATTCACTGCTTTATTTTGTATTCAGTTTAATGATTAAGTTAGGATAGATGCACACTGCAACATAGGATTAATCAATTACAATCCATGGAATTATTAGGTACCCATAGCAACTAGTAGTAATTAGATTACTTACTCTATTTTCTATAAGTAGAAGTTATTTTTAATTATTATTTTAGTACCTGTACTCAATTGATTACGATAGGATTCTTGAATGCATATACAGTTCCAGTGTCATCTTAAGTCTATTATTCCTTGGTTGATAATTAAATGAATCCCCCCTTTTAATGATGAATTTCTTAGATATGAAGGATATTTAGGTCTACTAAGTTGTGTGTATGATTAGTTACACCAATTAATTAGGTATTAGGGGAAAGCTCTACATTTTTGGAATCGTTGTCAAGAATGGTATTAGTTTAGAATTCTTAGTTGTGTTTAGGATTAATTTTGATTTCATTTTTGAAGATTAAAAAAAATTCCATTTATAAGCACTAGGAATTGTAGACACTTACAATAAACAAGAAAAACTATTTACTAATAGTGTACAAGTATCGATGAATAAAAGAGCAAGAATGATTACATGAAGAGGCAAAGAGATGCTCTAGGAAGATGTATCCCTTAGTTAATGAATAATTTTAAGGTATTGGTTCAAACATAGAGAATTTTGAGTGAATTAATGAAGAATAATTATCCCTCACACTAGTAGCTACCCCAAACATAGAGGATACTTCCAAAAGACATTTTAACATCATGGCTAAAGAAGTAATAGACAATCCAGCAAAGCATGTGACATTTGATTTTACCATAATGAACCAAGAAAGGGTTTCTTCTCTTAATAACATAACTTCTTCAAAATTACCTATTTTCTATGGGCTATTTATTAAAGACCCAGACACATTCCTTTTTTAATTTGATATTGTGTGTTAGAGTTATGACTATACTACAAATGCTCATCGGCTCAAATTATTTCCAACCACATTAAAGGATGCTACTTTGTGCTAGTTTATGGGGTTGAGAATAAATATAACCCAAATTGGAGACAATGAAGACAAAATTCCTAGAGAAATACCAAGATTATTGTAGAGCTACAGACAAAAAGAGGGATGACATCTTTCGAGTGTCACAAAGAGAAGATGAGTTGTTGGAGGATTTTGTTGAGATATTTTAATTCTATCTTAAGAAATCACCTCAAAACATACTCTCTTTTGAATCCTTAAAACTAGAATTTGTGTGAGGAGTCCATGAATATTGTATGAATTCCCTAAATATATGATGCAAGAGCATCCAGGTGCACAGGTAATCCTACACAACCAAAAAAAAAAAAACTTTTTAATTTTTTTTTTGAGTCAGTTTTTTAATTTTTTATCTTGCAATAATGAATTCATAGCACTTTTCACACATTTCCAACATATTAAAAATTAATATATAATACCTATTGGATAGGTTGTACCAAAGGCTTGATTTTTTATGTGTTTAGTGGCTCATAAATGGAATATTTCTTCACCAAATTGGAGAAGAAATAAATATCACACCTAGGTTGGAGGAGGACATTTTTGGAATCTTATAATCCTCCTTGAACTTAAAATTCACATCTTGATTGAATAGGAAGAGTAATTTGGACGTCTTGAAGTGGAGGTAGTGGAGTGAGACAGTTAAAGGAAATTTTTAGCAAAGAATTGGAATTTCCCTACCACGCAATGAAGAGGTGAGAAAAAAGGGATGAACCCAATGCCTAGAAAAAGAGAGAGTGGTATTAATTGTGGTTGGTGTTGGAAGGAATTTTCAATTCTCGGGTTTGGGAATGGGGAAATTAAGGTAAAATAAAGAAAATGATAGAGGAATAAAAAGGAAGAGAGGAACCGGAGAGCAAGGGGATAGAGTATCGGAGATTGGAGATGTAATTTTTGTTTCTTATAGCTGATTATATAGCTCCTATATTTTATTTGTAGTAGTTTTGTGTACAATATTTCCTGTAGTAGAGTTTTTGTGGTGACTAGTTTGCTCCATGTAGCTTGTTATTGTAGACAATGCAAGTTTTAGTTTTAAAAAAATTATATTTATCTTTGAAATTGATAATGTTATGTGATGATTAATTCTTATGAATATGTTATCTATATTTTTAATTCATAATTTAAAACAAAATTCCTTGGTTAAGTGATTTTTGTTTTGTTGCAACTATTTTGATGTTGCCTATAGCTAGTTGTTGAATGGGAATTTATGAGTTTTCTGAGTTTTTGGCTATGAAATTTAAGGGGTATTGTTTGGAAAAAATAATGATCTTATTATATTCTGATAGATGAATATGGGGGTTTTTATTATCCAATTTTTTAGTTGAAAAGGTATTCATTATATGGTTCAAAATAATTTTCAAAACAAGGTTTTTCATGAGTTTTGAGTGTTATTTTAGAGTTGTATGAATTTACTTTGTGGGGTTGCAATATCCACACTTATATTTTGGATTCTTGGTCATTACCATGCATCAATCTCATAGGATTAGGATATATCTCTCAACTACCTTTTGATGAGATTTGAAAGGTGTGTAATAACTACTTTAGATCATTCATAAAGAAAACTAGGGGTGACAAAACCTCTTCTCTCAACAAGACATCTATTGGGGTTTAAAGGGTAGAACTCAATAATCTCCTATCCAATATGAAGTAGGACATAATTATCCACTTGGCTACCCAATTGGACACTCTGCATATCAAAAAGAATTAGGAAGAAGTTGAGGTTTCCCTAACATAATTTGGCTAGCATCTCTAAAGAAAATTAGGGGAAGCCTAAATTTCACACCCCAGAGGATGAATAAGGCCAAGTTTTTTACATTGCTCAACTCAAACCATGGAAACCAAGATAAGGTATGTCTCAAGACCCTTTATCTTACAATACGTTATTTTTAGGTGGTTATGCAAACTTCTCAAATTGGAACCCTTGGCCTTGGGCTAATGGATAAAATCCACTATGGCCAATGACCCAAGCATCCGAGTGGACTCAACAAAAATAGGGGATATAAATACCACAACATTAAAAAACCTCAAGTTGAAATTCCCAATGTCCACCCGAACAAAAGTAATGGGCATCATAGTAACACGAAGCTTAAAAATGGAAAAACCAATAAATAAACAACCCTTGCAACCATAGCAACCTCTAGCCATGGATACATCATCATAGCCAAGAGCACCTCAACAACCAACCCAACATACACCGAACCCTAACAACAAGCATGTTCAATAGGCTTATACTAATGACACCATCCAATACTCAACCTATGGGGTTAAGGTGAGTGATGTTCATCACCATTCAAGTAAAAATCTAGTTGGGCCTTCACCCCTCACATCATAGAGCTTACTGATGAGGATCCCCTAGTAGAAATCATGGACAAAAAACCAAGGGAAATTTAAAAAATTCAAGCTCACCCAAATATCATGTTTAGAACCATCATTCCTTGAAAGACTAACTATACAAAAGCATCATTTTAAAATTGAATCTGACTTGTTAAGTCAACTCAAAAATGTTTGCATAAAAATACCCCTAATTCAAGAAATTAAGGAAATACCAATATACATAAAAATTGTGAGAGATTTATGCCTTAAGAAGTTGGGAATAAAATGGAAGGACATAAAGCTTTTCATGTCCTAGGACAGCTTGTTCACATCATGTTAGGAAATATAGTTGTTTCTAAATATTAAAACCCTAGGATCCCTATAGTAGATGTCCAAATTAATGGAATTATCATCAAAAACACCTTAATTGACCTAAGAGTAGCCATAAATTTTATGACAAAGGAAACCATGAAGAAACTTCATCTAATGGAGCTTCGACCTACACCTATTTTTTTACAACTAGTAGATAGTTCAACAGTTAAATCAAAGGGTATTATAGAAGACTTGATCATCACATTGGACTCATGGGAATGCCTTACAGATTTTATGGTCTTATAACCTAAATCAAACCTTGTAGGATGCCCCTTGATCCTAGGGCGGCCTTGGTTGGCTACTACAGATGTATTCATCAGTTGTAGGTCTTGTAATATGATCATTTCCAATGGAAATATGATTGAAAAACTAGTCCTTTATCTACCTGCACAACCACATATAGATTTTAATTAAATTGTATGGCCTTCCCTTGATTGGGGTTTTATGCCCCTACCCCTATAGTGTGTATGGTGTTATGAGTAGCCATCTTGTGGATACCTTAACTCTTAATTAAGTCATATTATTATTATATTGTTATTTAGTTATTTAGGTCGACCTAGGGCTTACATAGGGTTATCTAAGTCAGCTTGGGTGTTATCCTAGGCATAAATAGGTATATATAGGAGGTTGTGAGTCTTATTTCAACATAATTTTGAGTATTGAGTTCTTATTGAATAATATTGGAGGTATCCTCCTCGAAGTAGATTAGGAGGTTGTCCCCCTCAAAGTGACATATTAATATCAAGAATTTACTTCATATTTTAGGCTATATTATTATTGTGCAATTTGTTTCATAACACAGGATGACCAATATTCATTACAAACACTAATGACTATTTTACATAGCCAAATGATGGAAACCCAAGATGAATATTAAGTCCTTGCAGACATTATGTAAAACTCTTATTAAAAGGACCCGCAACAATACAACTATCTAATATGCTTACATGACCCTTTATAACATAATACCTACAAATGCATCTGAGTCTAATTCTCAAATTTGTCATACATTACTACCCCATAATTATAGTCCTAATTTAGAAAGCCTTGACATTACCTTTGTTAAGACATCGACCTTGACCATAGAAATTACACTAGGTAGAACACTAAATATCAGTAGCCAATTGACAACTACACAATAGTCTTCACTATTAACCATGCTACAAGCGCATGCAACTACATTCGCATGGGACTATCATGACATGAAAGGAATAGATCCTCACCTATCCATGCACAAAATTTATGTTAATAAAGGCTACAAACCAGTGAGGCAGCCTTAGAGAAGGATGAACCTAGTTGTATGTGACATAGTAAAAGAAAAATTATAGAAGTGACTAGATGCAGGGTTCATTTATCCAATATCTCACAACCAATGGGTGTCCCTATTATTCATTATGCCCAAAAAGGGAGGAAAATGGAGGGCATGTGTTGATTACAAAGAATTAAATGCAGCAATAAGAAGAGACCACTTTCCCCTTCCCTTTATTGATTAGGTACTAGATTCATTAGCAGAGAAGCAATATTTCTCCTTCTTAGATGGATTTGGTGGGTATAATTAGATAAAAATAGCTCCAGAGAACTAGGATAAGACCACCTATAGTTTTCCATGGGGTACTTATGCCTATTATGTCTTTCCATTTGGGTTATGTAATGCTCCTACCATATTTTAAAGGGTAGTCTTAAGTATATTCTAAGACTTTTCCCATGATTCCATGGAAATTTACATGGATGAATTTACCACCTATGGGAGTACTTGTGAAGAAGAATTAAATGATTTGGAGAGAGTCCTACAAAGGTTTCAAATCACAACCTTTCCTTGATTCATGAAAAAACTTCATGATAATGATTGAAGGAGTGGTTTTGGGACATTTTGTGTCTAGTAAGGGGATACAGGTAAACCCAAACAAGATAGAAGTGATCTCCACTCTCCATGTTCCTCAAAATAAAAAGGATGTTAGAAGTTTTCTTGGTGAATTATAGTTACTATAGGAGGTCTATCCAATATTTTAGTAAGATTGCAGCCCCATTATTTGCACTCCTCTCTAAAGATGTGGAATTTTATTGGACCTCTATTTTCCAAAATTCCTTTGAAGCCCTCAAAGTGGCACTCACTTAGACCCCAGTCTTGAGAGGAGCAAAGTGGAAAATACCTTTTCATATACACATAGATGCATCTGATTTTGAAATGGCTATTATTTTAGGATAGAAGGAAGGGAATTTAGAATATGTCATCTATTATATCAGCAAGAATCTTCAAGGTGTAGAGCTCAATTACGTAGTCACTAAAAAGGAAATGTTGGAAATAGTCTATGCCATTAATAAGATTAGGAAATATCATAGGATACTCTATCTTTATTCACATGGACCATATAGCAATAATATATTTGATGAATAAACTAGTGGTTGGAGGAAGACTTATAATATGGTTATTACTACTCCAAGAGTTTGATATCACAATTATGGATAAACCAAGGAAGCCCAATGTAGTAGCAAAAATTTTCTCAATATTACCAATAAAATCAATAGAGGATATTATTGATGACTCATTTATTTATGAACACTTATTTTTCATCTCTACATACACCTTGGTATGCAAATATAGCTAATTCTCTAGTTGCAAGAAAGACACCGCCATATCTCTCATTAAGAGAAAAGAAACATCTAGTTGAGATAATTTGTCCTTATTCATGAGTAGTTGTATATCTATTTTATACAATACTTGATGATATAATGAGAATATATATCAGGGAAGATGAATTCTATGGAATTCTGAGAGCATGTCATGATGAAACTTTTGGGGGGATTTTGCAACTAAAAGGATAACTCTCAAAATCATGAACACTAGTTACTATTGGCCTACACTTCACAAAGATGCATCAAGTACACAAGATTAAATAGATTCCAAAGGATGGGAAGGCTTGTTAAGACTAATGAAATGCCCCTCCAACCCCAACAATTCATTGCACCATTTTACAAGTGGGGACTAGATTTTATTGGTCCAATAGCCCCAACATCAAATAATAAAGAGTACATTTTGGTCTACACAAATTATCTTACAAAATGAGTGGAGGTAAAAGCATTACAATTTGTAAGGGATGAAATTTTTTCTAAGTTTCTTTATAAATATATCTTTACAATGTATGGTGCTCCTAAAGAAATAGTAACAAACCAAGGACCTCAATTCACTTCTAACCTAATAAAAAAATTAGTACAATAATATGAGATCAAACACACTAAATCTACACCCTACCACCCCAAATATAATGGTCAAGTGGAATTTATCGACAAGGAAATAGAGAATATTCTTACCAAAATAGTACAACTTCATAGGAAGAACTGGGGAGCAAGATTACCTGAAGCAATTTGAGCTTGCAGGATAACCTGTAAGACTATAATAATATTTACACCATATAAACTAGTGTGTGGAAAAAAATTTAGTCCTTCCCATTGATTTTAAATATAATTCTCCAAAAAATAGTACAACTAGGAATGGATATATATATAGCATAGAAAGAGATATTGTATAATCTTAATCATTTAGGTGAGATACTCAAGGAAGAAATTCATCACACTAAAATAGTATAAAATATAGAGGATGTGATGGCATGATCAATTTATCAAGATTAAACAATTCAATGTGGAAGATTAGGCCTTGCTTTATGACTCGAGGTATAAATACCATAAGGGTAAGTTACAAACAAGATGGCTCAGGCCCTATGAGATTCAACATTTTTTCCTAATGGGGCAACTCAGCTAACCATTATTGATGCAACAATATTTTTACTCTTATTAAATGGCCACAAACTAAATCCTTACAAGAATTCATTACAAAAGGATGACTTATTACATTCTCTAAAATAGAAGAAACACATCAAGTGAAGTCTTAGTAGATAAGTCACACAACACCTACTAATATTTCCCAAATATAATTATTCATAAAAGAATACCTCTCACATGCACACATGCACAAGCTACTATCATCAACATTTACTTTTTTGGACATATAGTAGATACTCACAAGACCCGTAGGAACAAGCCTTGAGGCATATAGATATAGAGAGACCTATTTTTCAGCTACTTGTAGCACCTATTTCCACTCCATTTTTTTAAAATCATCATAGCACTTCCATTCATTCAAATAAATTTACCTGTACGAAGTAATACTAATCATCTTGTTCATCACCATAACATGTAGCAACAGCACACCAATACAATTCATTTACTATCATGTCATATCATTGTATACTTTTTCCAGCTATTTGTTTCAACTTGCCACCTTCTATACCACATACCTTCATTACGCTATGTATTGCTTTGGTACATCTACTTGTAGTACTATCATTTCAATTCCATCATGTCAGCCATAATTCCCCATAGCTGCATAATGATGATAATATCTCATCACATGCATCACCCTTCTATCCTACCATGCTCTCAAGTAATTTTCATTTCATTTATTATAATTAAACATTAACTTCTATTTATTTAAAATCTTGATATCTTACATGAAATTCAATTTATTACATGCATTATTTATAATTGCTTGGAAATATTTCCTCCTCATAATTTCTATACCATGTTATTTGAGGACAAATAGCCCAATTAAGTTGGGGGAGTATACTAGTATGCCATTCTATTATTTTCCATTTCAAAATTTATTTCCATTTCCAAAATTTCCTTGTCTAAAGACCCAAATGATTCCATAAGCTATTAGTTATAATCTTCTACAAAAGAATACAAAGAATAGAAGTAGTAACATTCAAACATCTTACCAAAAGCAGAAGCAATAACATCCAGAAGTTTAGAATATAAAGATATTACAAGTTGTCGAATCTAGCTAGCAGAATGGGAAGTGATATTATACAAAGAGAGCTAATAATGCATAAAATATTATTGAAAACTAACAATGCCTTCCAATTTTCCAACAAGCTAGTTGGGTGGGCTATTTCCTTTAGTTGACAAAATTTAACAAAGAAATCACCTAGAAATTTTTTGGCACACTACAAAATGATGAAGAATAAATCAATGGGTTAAGAGTGGATACGTCAGAAGCAATGATAGTAGAAGTTTCAGGGATACCTAAGACACGAGAAGAATTCCCAGTTAGAGTAGATGTTATTACATCAAGAAATGAGCTCAAAATGTCAGGAGAGTACCTAGAATCTTTAGTTCAAGGTACTAAGTGACTCGCTTTATCTTGGTTGTGGGCCTCTATAGCCTCTTACATAGTTAAATACTTAACTTGTGATGGTAGGTAGTCTCTCCTATATATTATAAACTTTAAACTTCTTAATCACCTATGTCAACAATGACTAGTGAATATTCCTAATTTTTTCTATAACCTATTAAATAGAATGTCTATAGAATACACGAGAAAGGGATTTTTTTTGCATTATCACCTTTTTTGGTTACTCTATTATTCAAAAGAAGTATCAAAATTCAGTTTCCCAACATATTTTGGGAGGACTTTTTATGTTGCAATAATGTCAATAATGTTGTTATAAGGCCAAAGGGAGAAAAAATGAATAGGAGAATGAATTAAATGAGACCTCTATAGTTGCAGTAAAAGTATATGAATCATCTACCTCACCCAAAACTTCACCTACCCATAGCACTAGTGGGTAAGAAGAACTGGAAGCACAGGAATCATAACCTACAACTTCTATTTGTTAGTTCATAGCAAAAGAGGTACCTGAAAACCCTACTTCTACTAGGATCCCCTCTAAGCCCAAATGACAACAAAGAAAAAGTACACCCTCCACTTATACATATAAGAAAAGGCACATGAAGTTAAAACTTCCAAAGAGAAGTGATCACATCACCTCAAGGAAAAGGGATCTAAGAGGATGAAGGTTAGTATGCATAAAGAGAAAGTTATAGAAATTGAAACTGAGTCAGAACTTGAAGGGGAGAAGTTTTTGAGTGAAGAGAAGAAACCAAGGACATTGCAACCCTTGTACTTAAGCAAAAATATAGAGTCTAATTTTAAGGATTTATTTATATAAAATAAGAATAAAAGGCCTCAAAATATCCATGTCTCTAAGGAATGGTTTGTGTCGCCTAATGAGTATGATGAGAGATGTTTTTTAGAAAAGGAAGAAGAATTATTTTTAGAAGAAAAAGATGAAAATAAAGATTTAAATGAAACTTTGCAAAGGATAAAGTATTTAGAAGATAAGCTAAAAACATACCAATAGAGGGAGAGTAGCATGGATGCAAAAATTAGGGAAATAGAAAAGAAATTGTAGAAATTTGAGCAAGGGTCAAGTTTGGAAACATTAGCACAATTAGCTATAGTTAAAATAAGAAAAATAACTAAACACCCTATAGACCCAATTTAATACCCAAGGGAACCTAATTCTCCCACTATGGTGACACTTAGTATAGAGTTGTGGAACCAAACAAAATAATTTTCTCAGAAGAAAAAATGTTGGGAAAAGAAAAATCAAAATTATTTTCAACTCATACTAGAGTGGTTGAAAGACAAAAGACATAGATTAAGAAATTAAAGGTAAAGATAGGAAATATGGTTAAAAATAGTCCAATTACTAAGGTGTAGACCTCTATCCAAGGTATATACTTTTTTTCTCTAAGAAAATTTTTTAGTTTTCAGTTTATCTAGATAATTGGTAACCTCTCTCTTGTCATAAATTCACCAACACTATTTTTAAAAATATTTCAGTAATTCACACTAAAAATGTAGGATAAGTTGTATGAATTCTATTTACACAACCTAATTGTTCCTTATGAAACTACATGGAACCCACTTATGTTTGTGGGAGATGTTAAAATCAAAGCATTAGCTTCCTACATGTGAAATGAACATCTAAGGGGACAGTTGCAATAGAAATATCATGAAAGAGAAAAATTAGTACCTCTTCAAGTGAGGGAAGAATCAAGAGACCCAAAAGTATTTATGGATCAATGGATAGATATTATAGAGAAGGAGAGAGTGGTAGTGAAAATACTAGAATGTAGGGATAAATACTACAAGATATTCCAGAAAATTTTAGTAGTAACAATTAAGCAAGCACTTAATTTTTCCTAGGACAGATGGAGGGAGCTTACCCCAAAACTCAAAAAGAAAGAAACACATTCCATTTTCAACTATGTGGAAATAGTCAAAATATAACATAAGTACATCATGTTGGAAACAAGCTACACTAAGAGGGGGGAGGGTGAATTAATGTTGTGCAAAAATTAACTTTATTAACCTTTAACTTCAAAGCATTAACAACATTCAACCATAATGCATAAACATGAAGAAAATGAAAGCAACACCATGACACAAGGATTTTTACGTGAAAACCTTGTTAGGGGAAAAACCATGGTGGATGGCTAATCCACAAGTTAATCTGAGTATACTCAAATGAAGTTCACAATAAGGGGAATGCACTTGCATTCAGGCACACTGCCTAGAGCTCATTGCTTAAAGGGAAGGCTCACTACCTTATAGATAAAATCAGATTAAAACCATCTGAGAGTTTCAACTGAGATAAATAGCATCTAAATATGCCTAATTATAGTTATGGTTAAGCATAATATACAATCTTTTTTCCTACAAACCGATTATGCACTTCTTCTCTATTATGTTCATACTCGCAACACAAATTCTCTATGTGCAAGTGAAACTACACTTTCTTGCTCTTCTTCTCTACTCTAACTCATAATTCACATACCAAAACACTTCATACTTCTTATAAAATGATACGGATGATCTTATATATATATCAGCAACATAGAATTCAATTACACTTTGTCAGCTTAAATAGAACATAAAAATAATTACCACCATCAGCTAGATCCTTAATTAAATCATTATGTGCATCCTCCAAAGCTGATTAATACATAAAGAGGACCCAAAAAAACATAATCAAGCATTAAAACATTTAGTTAACTACTCCTTATACATCTGCAACATAATACATTCATGAAGACATCTCCAATACAAGAACAACTGAGAATAAGCCAACCAAACCTTCTAACTTCCACATGAACTGATACAATAAATTGTGCTTCAGTAGTAATAGAGATAATATACCAAAAATAATTTCTTGAGATGTGCAACACAAAACAATAACATGAAATCTTCATACAAATCGATGAACATGTGCTATTAGATACTTTGTTCTTCCTGATCAATCTTCAATTTTTCTATCAATGTGATCAAATGATAGTGTTTGTATCTGATCATCAATTTGAGTTGACATCAATGACAACACCAAGTGATACTACATTGTCTCTTGCCAACAATCTCCCCCTTTGGCATTGATGGCAACACTTAGTGAAAAATGACTAAGTGTCAGATTAGTACCAAGATAAACTACACTGTTGGCTCTAAAATTCCAAAAATACAATTCTCCCCTTGAGATGATTAAGCATTTTTGACTCCACTCTTCTCCCCATTTGACATCAATCGCAAAGGAAGGGATTGCATACCAAAAATGGATCAATCAAAACTATTATGCAAAAATGCTTCTTTAACTTACATAAACTGAAAAATGTCTACAAAATCTTTCTTCAGCTGAGTTAGATTAGCATCCCAAACTCTTTTGAGACTCTCCATGATTGTTATATGACCATAGGTCAGGTAGGAATGTGTCTCTATAGATTCCAAGTTGGTCGGATCACCAACTATTATAGTGTCCTCTCCTTCCTTTAGAGTGCTTGACATTATCTCTATTTTTGGACCAATTATGCCTCTAAGTTCACATGCTCTAGCAACAATATTATCATTCTCATGTTTCAAGCCTTTTATATTTTTAAATACATACATCACTTCTCCTTCTATCTTCCTAATACCACCAGTTTGAGGATCAAATCCTTCAGAAATAGTACTTAACTATTTTTCCAGATCTTTGATCTTCTTCTCATTAGTTTCAGTAAATTTTGAAAAACACAAACATGATTTGTAGATCTTACCACCTTCTGAAAAAGCATTTTGTACATTCTTTACACATGTGTCTAGAACGGTTTTATCTTTACCAATAAATACCTTCAATCCACTAAACCTTTTGACATCAAATTCTTTTTTTAGTTTCACCATAGCTGATTTTTCTAGTGACTCAAAGTATGTACTAACAGAGTTGATAAGCTTTTTCAATTCACTGGAGGAGGAGACAGTCAATTCTTTCACATAAGATGGAATAATCTTCTCCAATACTCTGGATGCAAGATTTAGTAGTTCACTATCTTCAATGTGTGACTTCAGTAGCTCTTCTCTGGCTTGTTCTTGAGCAAATGAAGCTACCTTCATTTTCTGGATTGGACTTAAAGTGGACAGGTCAATAGGACCTTCAATCAATTTCGGATCCAATTCTTCTTTTTGTACAGACAAAAATTTATTCACTGCCTCAATAGTGTCTCTTGCCTCAACTGGGATTGGCTTTACATAATCTTTCTTTTCTTTAACTATTACTTCCATAGTTGCAGGGTCTGGTTTACCTTTAGTGATTTTTGTTTCCTCAATAGATACATTTTTAGGTATCTCAACTTCCATAGGGATGTTTGTGTTGTCTTATGTAGGAAAAATCTGAGAATACTCATCTGTACAAAAAAAAAAATCTTCCGCTTCCTTTTTCAGACCTGGTGGAGCATCAACAACATGTGTTTCCTTAGCTACAACATCAGTTCTCTCATTTAATAGTATCTCCCTTAGAATTTTCTCTATTTCTTTTGTGACTTCATTAGTTAAACCAATCATTAGTTTGTTAACCCTTCTTTTGCTTTTACATTTATTTTTGGCCTTGTTCAAGAGTGCCTTCATGTCATCCATAGACATCACCATACATAATTATGCAATAATCCTTTCTCTCATCTATTCTTCTTTTGTTCTAGCATTAAGTATCCTCATTTCTAGAATGTCATATAGAATTTTGGGTAGACTAGGAATAATTTCAATCAAATGAAAATATTCATATGTTTTATCGTCGCTTCTTAAAGAATTATTTTATAAGAAACATCAAAAGACTCATACCATTTATAGAGTGGTTTGATATTACCATCCTTGACTAAATCCTTTTCAACTTTTGCAACTGACATACCTAAATTGTCAATCTTTGTCATCTTCTTCGCTTGAACATCTTCACTAGAGGTTTTTCCATTTGTGACAATTGTTGCCTTGGTGCCTTGATGTTCAATTTATTTGATACCTTCATCGGACTTTTTTTCCTCGTCATCAAAAACAACCATATACACTCTTTTGATCTTATCTTTCTTTCTTTTTCCTTCTTTGTCGGATCCCTTGGCTTCAGTTTTAATAAGGATGGACTTTGTTGTGGGAGCTGAATGGGATGTAGAAATTCTAGTTGTTCTAACTCAATCATATGGTGTTGTTGAACCAGCTGATTGAGATTTTTTTGCCTCCTTTGTTTTTTATTTTACTGCTTCAGCTTCTTCCCTTTTCTTTATGGCTTCTTTTAGTTTCTTTGCAGGTATGCCCATACTCTCTACAAGAACTTCTACCTCTTTTCTGACTCTTTTAGTTACCATATGTTTTATGAGCTCATTATGAACCTATATTTCCTTCTCAGCATAGGTACCAAACCTTTCTTTTGTTGGATCCAAAGGTTTACTCAGCAAGTGTTGTGCATACATCTCCAAAATATTCTCTTCAACTTCATACCCCATAGGCATGATCTAAATTATTCTTGGATCAGCAACTTCCTTCATAAACTGATCAACATCTACCATGAAGAAAATTGAATCTTTGTACTTCTCTACAATAGAGGTGGGAATCCTCTCTCTCGCTTGCACCATAGTCTGAAATCTTGTAAAGTATCCTCAGATAGTTTCAATCTTTGATTTGGTGTCTGCAAATTTGTATAATAGATCTTTGATCTGTGCGGCTACTGGCTTGTCCTTATTCCAATGGACCTTTCCAACTCCCAAAACTTCACCCATAAAATAATAGAATAAACACAAAAGAAATTTACCATAATTGAAATTTTTTTCTTATCTTTCTTTATCTTTGTAATATTTTCCATTAGTTGACTTCTCAGTAGTTCACAGAGATCATAATCTACATTTTCCTTCACCATTTGATAGGCGGCATAAATTGTTGTGCCAAACACAAAGTTGTCTCAGCTAGAATGATAAATCTTGTAGCCAATAACCATAGATGCAAATTTGAAATCTATATAAACAATGTTATCAATAGTCATTTCCATTTTGTCATATGTAGAGCCTGTAGCATCAGTGACAGTTTGATTTTTCACAGACATTAGAATTGGTAGTCCACTAGAAGAGTTTAGACCGGTTACTGCACTGATATCTTCCTTTGTAATTTTGAATGGAATTCTTAGCCACATAAATTCATCATGCTCTTGACTCAAAACACAATGAACCCACTCTGACTCTTCAAACATGATAACTTTGACAATATGTGTGAACTTCTTTGTTTCTAGGATTTTATGTTTCGGCTTTACACAGTAATCTTCACCAATGATATTATTATTGTACAAATTCAATAGTTGAGAAATTCCTAGTTCTTCAATATTGGCATGAATATAAACCCTAATTTATTCTATATGTAATACTCCATACAAAACAGATGAAATTGCTCCTAACAGATCGGTCTCAAGAGACTTGTAAGGATTCCATTTGAATTTAGGATGAGTTTTGTCCTTAGCATCAACTACCAAAGGATTATTCATTTTGACCAAATCACAAGTTCGCGAAGTTTTCTGAAAAAATACCTTTTTCGTCGGATCGTAATTTGATTGCCGAATCACTTCCATGCTTGAATCTCACCTCAATTCACCAAAGTTCGCATATGAGCTCACCAAACTAATTTTCTTCCAAATGCAAAGTAAAAAGTGAAGAATAGAAATGACTTTTTATCACTTGCATACCTAACCCTTTTATCATAATAAATGCTTTAACCCTAATACATCTGATTACTTTATTTCTATGCATTGTGACAAGTAAAACTTCTACGGACCTCCAATACGGCATACCACTTCCTCCAATGAGTTCAACATAATTTTTGAGCATCTATACATCTATTGTATACATCCACATCTGGTGTCACTTACCGGTTAGGGGGTCAAATGATTTTCTTGATTGCTCCTCCTAGGCCAAAGGGCCTAAAACTAATTCCCAGAGGAATTACCAGAAGTAGGCTCTAGGGTTGACACATTTTCTTCAACAAAGGGTTCTTTATTCACCCATTTCTTCTACATCTATTATCTGGCCACATTTGTAGTGACTTTTCCTTTTCCTTTGATATCCTTTTGCATTTTTTTCCTTTGATTTAACGGACCTTTTTTTCTCCAATAGAATGTAGCAATGTGTCTAATTTTATCGCAATTCTAGCATACAACATTTCTTTTTCCATACCAATTGTTCCATTGATTTCCTCTTGATCTACACTGGTTAGTAGTATGTCCAAGTCTATTACATGTTTAGCATCTGATATTTCTATGAAATTGATTCATCACATTTTTTCATTCATTTGACTTATGACCAACCTTATGACAATTAAAACACTGACTTGAGAAAGATGAACCACTTTGATTCATTCTACTTCTACATTGAGTAGCCATGTAACGCCCTGCCACGCAACCCTAGAGGAAGTTGCAAACAACTACTTAAACAGGCTAAATTTTTTTTGTTTAAGTACAATTAACATGCAATTTCACTAACTAATTCCAACAACCTCTAAGGTTACGAGATAGAGGTTATATAGAACCTCAACAAAAAACATGAATATAAACCATATCACTTATTCACTTATGAAATTAAATGCATACATTCCAATTAAGATAAGATACATCAAGCATAAGAGATAAATTTAAATTTCATTAATCCATAATTAAATATTACAATTACATCTCTCATTCCCTGAATGAAGCAAATCCAATAAACATGATTACAAATTACATCTTCCACCTCGATAACAAAAGAGGGGTAATAAATCACAAGAACAATTGAAAATAAATGAAGCGAGAACTGAAACTGAATCCAACGAGCTCTCCAAATGGGAATCTCATCCACATGAACATGAAGAAAGCCCAACAGTTCTAGGTGCATGCCACCCATCCAAGTGGAACCCAAAGGCCCACCCCCATGCTAGGAGATAGTAACAAGGAATCCTAGCCAAGACCATCTACCTCTAGACACAGGCTAACACAAAACTGAACCAAATTGAAACAACCAATCACATGTACTACACAAGTACAACACAAGTATGACACACGTACAATTCTAACAAGGTCACAATGCTACCAGATAAATAGCAGATCAAGTATGTTATGAGAACCATACACACAGAATTCAAATACCAACTATGGTCACATCAGGTATGTTACAGAAACCATACCCACAATAAACAAGTACCAATTGTTGTCCTAAACAGAGTGTCATCACACAATTTGTCATGAGTCACCCACTGTGGATCTTCATAGGCTTTGGCCCCCATAATGGGTTATCCCGGTGGCCTCTACCGATCCTCGACCCTCATACTTACTAATGTGGGACCAAATACCTTTTGTACAGACAAGATAAATGACCTTGCCGTTGTAGGCCTTCCCACCCATCCCAAGCCTAATCGAGCACGTGGGTCCATGAGTGAGGCATAATTATTTTGATTAGTGAGAAATACCACCTAATATTCTAAGTATTGTTTTAGTTGTCACTTGATTAAACTACTTCTGAAGGTTACCCAATCTTACCTCTTCTGGGCTCTGGCCCCAAACGGAAGCCACTCTACTTGACAACACACATACCATCTAGACTCCAAGGGTAACAAAGTGAAAACAAAAAAGATACCACGACCACTCCTTTCTTAGGAGGCAACATAAGTTCAAACCCTCTCCAAACAGTGGAGGTAACAAGGTAACAAAGTCACTCCTGGCAAGGAGGCACAACTCACGTAATCCACTCCTAATCCAAGGAGGTACAAACATCCCCATTCGTAGAAATTGGGTAAACAACTGATAACTTCCATGCACTACCCAAGGCATTCCAAAGGTTGACTACAAAGTATGACAACCCACAACTTGAAAACCCGACTGGTAGACTTGTCAAATGCTAAGACCCACATTTTCCAAATGATAACACGAACATATCAAAATCAAGGCAAGAATTGAATCTACTTTGGGTTCACTAAGCCCATTTCCTCACTAACAATCAGTAATCTATGCATTAGATAAACTGAATTAAATACGCCATTTCAAATGATGGAGGAATAATACTAATCATTTTATTTCCCTACTTGCATTTAAATAATGATAAATTAACCATTTTATCATTTAAATCAAAATACATTGTTTTAAAATAAATATTGTTTCCTCATTTCAATAAAGTCATTTAAAAATAATTAACTCATCTATTTAATCATATTCCTTAAACCAAATATATCGATCTATCAAAATTTAATCCTTTAGAAAATAATCCAGTATCTCGTCTATTTTAATTTAATGAAAAAATTTCACGATTACACTTAAATCTTGCCATCATTTAAAACATTTATCATTGATTAAATCAATATTTTTACAATATACCATAGTGAAATATTTAAAATTATATAATCCATTTACCAAAAATAATCCTTTCATATATGTGTATATCAAAAATACACATTTAATTATTCTTATATTAATACTTTAACATTATAAAATATAATATTAAATATTAATATATATTATATTAATATTTTAATATTATATCAATATTTTAATATTATATAATATAATAATACATATTTATATATTTATATTATACTAATATTATAATATTATATATTATAATAATAAATATTAATATTTAATATTATAAAATACATAATATTAAAATATTAAATAACATAAAAAAAATAATAAAAAAATAAAAATAAAATAAAATAATAACAAAAATGAACCACATATTTACCTTAGTCCGCACGCCGGTTTTGGGTCGTGCACCTTGACTGGGCGGCTGCATCCACTGCCGAGCCACACAGTGGGCACGGTTGCGTAAACACAGTCAGCCCACTATGTGTGTGTCGGCTGTGTATGCTGCCGACCCACAAGGGCGACTGGGGGGGGGGAGGTCCGCGTTGGGCGTGGCTCCCTCCCCACGCACCTCCATGGGGGTGCAGTGGCGGGGGTGAGCCCCCAGCGCCTCCCAAAAATTAAATTTTTTTTTTTAATTTTTAACCCAAAAACAAAAATGTGAAACCGTTTCTTTGACTGCAGATTTATTTTTAAATCCGACCAGTTTTACAATCTAGGTATTTTCCCAATGAGAGTATTAAACCCCGAATATATACATGTATATATATAAATAAATCTCAATATCTATATATCATATATATATAGGTATATGCATTATTTTTATAAATTAATTAAACCAGATCAAGTAAAATTTTGGGAAGAATCATTTTCAAACAGATTGAAGAACAAAATTGAAATAATAATCCACACACAAGAAATTATTTAAATTTTGAAGCAATCTTTTTCAAACAGAGGTGTTCTCCAAACTTAAAAGTAAGAATCCAAATGGTTTTGTTTTGCACACAAACATCAGATTTCAAATGATTTCTCATCAACACATATGCCATTGAATCAAAAAACAAAAACTAAATACAAGATAAGAACCTATTTTTTTGAAGTTGAGAAAAGATCCTAATGATGCCTTGAATCCCCCTTTAGTTCCACAAATTCCTTAAACTTAAATCCAAAACCCACAAAGTTGAAAAATTTCTCCCTCTTTCAATTACAATTTTCTCCAAAAAACTCCATGATCAAACTTGTGAAGAGCAAAACAATGATAAGGAAAAAACCATAAAATTCCTACAACCACCCTCATCAATTATCCAAAACATAATAGCAAATATCTTTTCTTTTCTAATTTTTTCAATTTTTGAATTCAAATTTTCTAATTTGACTTTTAAATTTTTTTTTTTTAATTTTCAATTTCAACCAATATGCATAAATTTCCAAAATGAATAATTTAACTTACTTCAACAACATAAATTTAATTAATTAATAAAAATAGATTTAATCAACAATTAAATTATTTATTAATCTAGTTAAATTAATAATAAAATAAATTACATTTCAACATAAACCAAATAAGCTAATCGACAATTTTAATTTTTAACACATATATTTGAACATTTTTCCAACTTGCAACTTTAAACTGAAATCAAAGTCAGATGACAAAATTAAGGCAAATTGATCAATATTAAAACAACTTAACCCGACTCACACCAGACGACACACTATGACTAGGGTGACGACTTGGCACGGAAAACCTAGCTACTATCTCCCAATCAAATACCGTTGGGCATTGGACACGCTCACACCTATGAAACCAGGTGGAGTCGATGTCCTATACCTGTCAACCTGCGAACAAAGAGTATATCCACATGCGTATATATGTTATAATTAAAACACACCATGAAGAGGAAATCACAGAATCGCAGGGCGCTCACAAGCGAGTGTTGCGATGTCATCCCCTTCACCAATACAGTATAACTAACTGACAATCTAACATATTACTTTAATCAAAAGCATAAAACATCATTGATTCAAACATCCATAATGCTAATCCAAAACATGTCATAAAGATAACATCATATTAAAATACCATCACATCAAAAGATAACATTAACGTCACTTTATAGATAGCAATCAAATAGAAGCCGAGTACCATAGTCTAGGTACTAATAGAAAGTACAACATAAAAGAGCAGAACACTGTTCAATCAAAAGGACAAAATGGAGGGGTATTACAAGCCATGTGTCTAAATTTATTACAACTAAAATAGTATCCATTAAATCTCTGAGCATTAGGTTTCCTTACCGGATACCTTCCATATTTGTTCATTTGATTTCCTTTTCTAAATCTCTTTTTCTCGGATATGGAACTTTATCCTTCTTCATATCCAAGACCTTGCTTGCCACCATGAGTCTTCTAACTGCTAATTAGTTCATAAATCATGGTAGAGATATCTTTGAGCTTCTCTTTGTACTCATTTTCAGCAACAAGTTCATTTTTGAGATCATCCATCTACTTTTCAAATGCCTTTTCACTGTTTTTAGATTGTTCCAATTCATCATCCAATCATTTGTATAATTCAGATTTTTCTTTCAGTGATTGTGTTGGATTATCTTCATTCTTCTTTCTATCTTCAATATCCTTGGTCATCCTCATCATGATAGATTCCATCTCATGCTTTAGGACTATATTATCTCTGGTAAGCTTTTCACATTCTTCTATCTTTTCTTTCAGAGATTGACTGAGTTGTTCTTCTTCAATGCTCTTACTGTCACTTTGCTTAATATGGTCACAGAGTTCCTTTCTCTTCTCTCTAGACTTATTAATTTTTTCTTTCAGAGACTCAATGAATTTCTTAGCATCTAAGAGGTTTTCTTGCAATTTCTGAACTTCGTCCTTTGACTGATCAAGATCATCCAGGGCCACCAAAATTTGTTGTTGAAGACTACTTGAATCTATTAGAACACCTTCCAAGATCTCCCCAAGTTTTTAGACTTATTTTAGAGGAACTATCTTTGATACCAATTGTTGGAAACAAGCTACACTAAGAGGGGTGTTGAATCAGTGTTGTGCAAAAATTAACTTTATTAACTTTTAACTTCAAAGCATTAACAACATTCAACCATAATGCATAAACATGAAGCAAATGAACATAACACCATAACACAA
Organism: Sequoiadendron giganteum; assembly: GCA_007115665.2. Classification (NCBI taxonomy): domain Eukaryota; kingdom Viridiplantae; phylum Streptophyta; class Pinopsida; order Cupressales; family Cupressaceae; genus Sequoiadendron; species Sequoiadendron giganteum. The sequence continues at coordinate 581,504,182 of CM021107.1, forward strand.
GGATTTTTATGTGGAAACCCTATTAGGGGAAAAACCGCGGTGGATGGCCAATCCACAAGTTAATCTGAGTATACTCAAATGAAGTTTACAATAAGGGGAATGCACTTGCATTCAGGCACACTGCTTAGAGCTCATTGCTCAAAGGGAAGGCTCACTGCCTTATAGAGAAAATTAGATTAAAACCATCTGAGAGTTGAACTAAGATAAATAACATCTAAATATGCATGATTACAAATTCGGTTAAGCACAATATACAATCTTTTTTCCTATAGACTGATTATGCACTTCTTCTTTGTCCTACTCATACTCATAACACAAATTATCTATGCGCAAGTGAAATTGTGCTTTCTTGCTCTTTTTCTCTACTCTAACTCACAATTCGCATACCAACACACTTCATACTTCTTACAAAATGATATGGATGATCTTATATATATCCACAACATAGAATTCCTTTACACTTTGTCGGCTTCAAAAGAACACAAAAATAATTACCATTGTTGGCTAGATCCTTAATTAAATATCTATGTGCATCCTCCAAAGTCAGTTAAGACATAGAGAGCACCCAAACAAACATAGCATGAAAACATTTAGTTAACTAATCCTTATACATCTGTGACATTATGCATTCATGAAGTCGGCTCCAATACAAGAAAAACTGAGAATAAGCCAACTGGATCTTCTAACTTCCACACGAATTGATATGAGCCATTGTACTTCAATAGTAACAAAGCTAATACACCAAAAATCATTTCCTAAGATGCATAACACAAAACAATAATATGAAATCTTCATATAGATCGATGAACATTGTGCTATCGGATACTATGTTCTTCTTGATCAATCTTCAATATGTCTACTAGTGTGATCGAATGATAATGTGTGTATCTAATCATCAATTTGATTTTTCATCAATGACAACACCAAGTGATACTGTGGTGTATCTTGCCAACACATCATAGTTTCCCTAAAAAATGGAATCACTTGGATTCCCCTCACCTTTCATCCTCCTCTCCTTTTATTTCCTATTCCACATTGAATGGGAAGGAAACAAGAGATAGATGTAGTAGAGGAAGATAGGTGGATGAAGATATCATACTAGCAAGGATTTTACTTGAAGTGGGGGATAGGCGTAACTAGAATGGTGGATTACAAAGAAACTATATTGCAATACAACCTTCGGCTCTGAACTTTCTTAAGGACAAGAAAGAGCTTAAGTTGGGGGAAATGATGAGCCATAGAATTAACTAGTTTCCTGTTGCAATTTCATGTTTTTTTATCTTATTTCTACTAATATTTTTAAGACATTACCAATAAAATTTATATACCTTTAAGTATTTCAAACATTTAAAGACTATGTATGTGGTATTAATGAATGTATGCATGGGTTTTAGTTGTCTATAAGTTTAGTATAATTTCCTGACTAATTGTAGTGATTAACTATGAATGTGCTTTTATAGATAAACACCAAATCTTGCAACACAAAGACCTATCAACCCATAGGAAAATAATTTCTAACTCATGGTAAAGGGGTGACAATTCAATACTACAAAGGATTCAATCAAGCAAAACATCAACATATTTTCTAGAATGGGATGGAGACAATGATTGGGAGTCATGGTCACAGTTATCCATGTAGCATTCCATCTATTGAATAAACTTGGAAGAATAAGAAGTATGTTTTGAATAGGAATGATAGTTATGATGAGGATTTTCTATCCAACATGTTCCTATCTTATAGAATCTTTCTTAAAATATGTAGAATCCTTGTTTAATTTCTACACTCTTGCTTCTAGTAGTTAGTTATTTTTACAGTTTTAATGAACTCAAGTAATCTTCCTATCTTCTAGGAAGATTTGACGTTTGTGGATAGGTTTGTTTACATTTTGACAATAATCAGACTAACATACCCTATTTAGGAAGGTTTCCTATTGAGAGACCAAACTAGTTAGAAGATATGTGCTAGATCTTTACAAAAGTTAGATTGAATAGTAGTTTCTAAATTGTATTTTGATGTCTAATATATTATAATAAAGAATATTTCTCTAGATATCTGATTTTTTGATTTATTTGAAGATATTTTGGAATGTAGCACTCAAGAAATGGCCACTTGAGGTACTACCGATTGCACATAATAGTAGTTATATTATGCATTAAAGTTCTAAATTTTGATTCTTATTTTATATTGTAATTCATTGTTATTTTAATATTTCCAATTCAATGCTTTATTTTTTATTTAGTTTAATTATTAAGTGGGGATGGATTCATTTTGTAGCATAGGATTAATCAATTATATTATATGGAAGTAGTAGGTACTCGTAGCAACTAGCAATAGTTAGATTACTTACTCTATTTTATCTAAGTAGAAATTATTTTGAATTATTCTTTTAGTACCTATACTCAATTGATTATGATAGGATTCTTGAATGCATATACAATGCTAGCATAATCTTAAGTCTATGATTCCATGGTTAAAAAATAAATGAAGCCCCCTTTTAATGATGAACTGCTTAGATATGAAGGATCTTCAGGTCCACTAAGTTGTGTGTATGATTAGTTACACTAGTTAATTAGGTATTAGGAGAAATTTCTACAAGTATGATCCCAACATATGACATTCTAAAACCTTACATTCCATCCACAATCCAAAATAAAAAATAAAAATCTCATATCTAGAATCTCAAATTCTAAATCTAAAGTCCTAAATCAAAATCTAAACTCAATGTGGCTCCCATTTTACCCTCTTTGGTGTAATCCTTTATCATAGTAAATATGAAATTTTCCTATTCAAATTCTATAAATTCCAACTCATAAATTAATGAAGTTCATAATTCCATTTATGAATCACACATCAACAACATTCTCTTAGTAAAGAGACTACTTAGCATAATGTACAATTTGGCCACAGAAGATGGACAAGAGTTATAAGAACCCATGAATTTCATGCATCTAAAGTGATTTCATACCTAATTTTTTGGTGTTACATCCATATCTATAAATCCCACATTTAATAAAATCCCCAAATAAAAAATAAAATAAAAAAATTGGAAAAAAAATCATCCACTTATAAAAATCATTATAATTGTGTCTTTGGAAAGTTCCATAAAAATCCCTAGTCTTGGGTATCATTCATAAATTAATCATATACAATTATTCTACACTTTGGGTGATATTTTTCATTCCACCTTCAATAGCTCACCCTTTACCCTTCATCTACCTCTAGTCACCATTCTAGCATATCCATATACCTTTTCCTTTTTTACCTTGATAAGTGCATAGGCATTTTTTTAAACATACTTTTGAAACCTCTTAATATGTCCAATATTTGTAGCAAAATAACACATTATGATTTCATAATTCATGCAATAAGTTGATATCTTCTATTAAAATTATTTCAACATAGCATCATGAATATCACATACATAGTGGAACATATAATTTTGATGTGATATAATCCTTGGAAATCACATCATGAATCCATCTATCATTCCATTCCTCCTTCCATCCTAAAATCCCTTGACTGTTCTATTCACTCTTCCTTTTATCACTAATTTTAGAAAAAAAACTCCCTCATTGTCAATTAAAATGTTAAAAATATCCCAAAGAAAGGGAAATCATTAAAAATTTATTTTTCATTTTCATATTTTGTTTATAACATAAAATAAATGTATAAAAAATTAATAACCAATCCAACATCCAAAACCATCCAAATCAAATTCCAAAATCAAATCAACCAACCCAACATCTAAAATAATCTAAAGTAATTCCCAAAGAAATTAAACCAATTCAAATCCAAAATTAATCCAACACAAAAGTTAGAGAAAAGAAGGAAAATATATTCATAAGTAGTAGAAAATCATCACAAATCCACCATACACAATAATCAAAAAGAGGTTAAAATCCATAATTTTTTGAGCCCATATTCTTGTTAAATTCCTTGTTCATTTTTTAAACCCATTATTGCATCATCATCAGGATATTTTTTCCCAATATGAACCCTCACATATATCATTTCTTAAAGATAAATGAAGCTATTATCATCACTCTAATCCAATTCTTAGCTTAATCAAGTACAAGTATTGTGTGTCATTTTCTTATCTCTTGTTGTTTATGTGCTTGTTTAATTATGTTTTTCTCTTATTTTATGGTCGATTTATACCATATTACAATAATGAAATCATGGTTTCACATATTGTTGTGACTCTTATCATATGTGTGCTTGTGTGTTTTTATTTTTTGAGTTAATCCATATAGTATACAAAAAAATATCATCATGGTTTCTCTATATCATGGTGTATCCTATCCTATACTAAATTAAACACTAGGTTTCTCAAAAATATATTCCAATTCAAGATTCATAGCATTCATCATCATCTCTTTAATACTCCTTTCTTAAATTTTTTTTTTAAACTATTAGTAAATAAATTTTCTTCTTAATCACTCATACTTACCTCCTTTGAGTTTAGCATTTTCATTCTATCCACATTAATTGAATATTTCCAATCTTGTTATCCTTTTAATAGCCTACTCATGTCCTTCATACCCACTATTTTTCTCAAGGGGGCATCCCTCATCCAATCCTATTACTTGGGGCATCTTATCTTACTTTATTTGAAACACCATTTCTTCTTTTAGTTACAATGCCATTTCAATGAGGGGGGAAATGTGGACACCTAAAATTTACCATACTAATTTCCTCACCATTTTAAACACCATGTCAATGTAACTGCCATGCCAATTAGTTAAATTCATGCTCGCCTCCCTCTTTTCACTCGACTAATAATACCAAATCACTAATTAGCTACTTTTTTTATTAAATACCCATTTATTTTAAATAAATAAAAGATAAAATTTATTCACATGTTCATTCATAATTATTAAATTAAATTATTATATAAAAATAAATTACCTGCTTCTCAACCATCCATCCAATAAAATCTCAACCATTGATAAAATGAAATCCTAAAATTAATTCAAAAATCCACCCATCATTAAATAAAGGCATCCAAAATAAGGGTTGCAATGAGTTGAGGACTCACAAGCCCTCACATATTTCCATGTGAAGGGTGAGATGGAATAAGTACAGTGTGATATGGAAAAGGCCATGTGGTCCCAAGGTACTTGCAGCCATGTGGTCCCAAGGTACTTGCAAGTACCTTGGGATTGAAGAGGATTTCCTTAAAAAGGGATTCTTTGTCCCTAAGTGGGGCTAAAAGTGACAAGTGAGGACTTTTAGAAAGTCCACTCTTGTCACCATGGGGATTTGAAAGGGCATTGGAAAAATAAAAGTGAATTTAAAATTCACAAGCTTGGAAGAAACCCATGGATAAGACAAGGTCTTCCAAAAGGAGGTATGTGTCCCATGTACTTGATGTGACCTATGAGAGGTCATGGGGAAGAGAAATGCATGGGGGGAATAAGTTAATTTTTAATTCACTTGGGGAAGAGGTCAAACCAAATAAGGTAAGTACCATGAAGGATTGACTTAAGGACATGTTAGAAAAGGTAAGTGATTAGGATTAAGTTTGTACAAATAGTTGATTAGGTAAATTAATGAATGTTAGAGGCAAGTGGCTAAATATGGAGGATGTGACATTAATCCCAATTAAGGATATGCACATCCTAATGAAGGATTAATTAGATTAACCCATATTAGTGGAAAGGTTATGGAGGATGGGACAAGGAGAGAAAAAGAATGAATTTAAAATTGAAGAGGATAATTGACTAAATTAAATAAATTGGTTGATTTATTTAATTTAGAGAGGAAATGTTAAAGGATAAAGTATTTAATTAGCTACTTTTAGGAACCTTAGAAAATGGGACAATATTAATTAAATATGTCATTTAATTAATATAGATGAATTAGACAAGTAAATAATAGGATTTTGACCATATGGGAGTGGTAAAATTTGGATGTCTATAGATATCATAAGATAGATTGATCTCAATTTTTTATCGATGATAATAGCCTATTTGCAAGCATCTACAAGAATATGTAATCTATGTTCTTTTCTCACAAACATCATAGTTAGTGGTTAAGGGTATGAATATATAAATCTAAATTAGTTGAATTTTTCAAGACAAAATAGAATACAAGATTATTTATCTTCTTTTGGAATCTAGGATTGAATCTCCAAATAAATCCATTGGGCATATATTTTATGCATGCTAACTATTGGAAATATTTCTTTGGGTAAATCATTTCTTTAAAAAAATTGCATATGATTTTTATTGTTTCACCCACAAATGTATGGAATTAGGTCTAAGGTTGAGGCACCATGAATAGGTACCATCCTATAGGGTGAATAAGAATAACCTACAAACTGCATCCTCATGGATAACATCTAATAGTCCTAGAGTGTTTTTTAACACTATAATATTCTCTAGTATAATTCTTTTACCATTTGGGGTATACTTTGGGAAGTATCAATCAACATTCCTAGGGATGTCATGAACATCACTTACAATATCAAGTGGAATAATCTATAATCAAGACAAATCTAGCAAAAATCCTCTATCCAATGAAATAAAAAATAAATAGTGGTTCCCTTCTTCTAGTTCTAAATCATTAATGGCTCTTTTGACACACCAGCTTAGTGAATATTGTAGACATCTAAATTTGTCCATACCCGACCACACTTGAATTTACCCCAAATTCTAACCAATTAAATAAATATTTATTATTTATTTAATCCATCCTTTACCTTTATCCCTTACCCTTAATTAGATAAAAATAATAATAATTAATTAAACTTAATCCTTCACCTTTATCCCTCACCTTTAACTAAATAAATTTGCATTTATTTTATTGTCTAACCTTATCCGCCAAATCCTCCAAAAATAAATTAATTAATACCTACTTAATTAATTTATTTATGATAGTTAAACCTCATTATCATTTTCCCTATATTTAATTTCACCTCGCCCTCAATCCTTGTCCATTCAATCCTAGCCATTGAATCCATCTTTATGGATCAAAGTCTAAATTTTTCATCACTTTAAAAGTTTCCTAACCTATCTACCCCACCTCTTTCTCAGACATGTGAAGCCACCCTATATCCTACACGTCATAAGGTAGGAACTCTACCTCTTACACATGTCATAAAGTAGCCACCAAACCTCTCTAATTTTTCACATTCATGAGCCTCCTATGTATGTTCTCACACATGTGTGAAAACACATCTAGATCTTAGACCTATGACACATTTCATTCGCATTCCTCCACCTTATGACACTTTTCATAAGCACTCATTCTCATTCAATCCTATCCATCCATTACACGTTACATCTTGGCCATTGATTTTCGCTATCAAAATTTTATAAATAATGGCATTTTCTCTCATTTTTATTATCTTCCATTATCATACCATTACATTGTTATTTTCTTAAACTTTTATCATCCTAACTACATACTGCCCTATCTTCTATCCAATTTGCTTTCATCCTACCATCATTTTTCTAGTCTAAGAATTATATTCAAACCAACAATAATAATCAAAAAGAGAAAGTAAAGTGAAGCATTGGGTGCACTTCACTTTAGCTTAACAATGGAATGAGAAGGTAAAAGGCAAGGTAACTGGTGTGTCTAAATTACCTTATCATTTGTATATTTTATTTATTTATCAAAATAAAAGAAAGAAAATGACATGAGAAATAGGATATAAAGATGAAGGATGTAAATACAACATTTTACCTCAATTCAACTTAATTTCTGGATTGAGCCAAAGAAAAGTGCACCCAATGCCCCCACTTGCTTTGCTCTTTTGGATGAGGGATAAATATTAGAATGTAGTTTCTTATTAGACCATAAAAATGATTTTAAGATTAGGATTAGTAGAATAAAATGATCACATGAGGATATGATGATGGAATATAACTAAAATGAGAGAAAATGCATTCATTTATAGATGTTTCAAGAGGAAAATCAAGGACTAGGATGTATTGTGAGATGAAGGTTTGAGATTGAGTGAAAGGATGGAGGATTAGCCATGTGAAAAGTGTTAGAATAAGGATGTGTATCATTGTAAATTGTCACCCTTGACAATTTCACACTATTTTTGGCTCCCTCCTAAGTTCTTGTGCCTAATTAAGCTTATTAATAATCATCTAATTATCATTTTTTACAAAATTGAATTAAATCTAGGAAGTAAAATTAAATATTTATTTAACAATATCTAAAAATCAAATTAGGTCTAGACTAGGGTGCCCCAGCACCCTTTCCCCCTAATCAGGCACTAAATCTCATATTTTATTATTGATATTAATATATTCATTAATTCAAAATCCTTTGTTGACTTATCATAATGTTTAACACAAAATGTGTTGAAACTCATATAAATATAAGTATTTCCCTCCATTTGAACACTTAATGAAATTTTGATCTCTCAAGCAAATTCAAAAGGAAATTAAATCGATTTCAATAGTAGAATAAATGGTATATCTACAACATTATTTTATCCAAGTCATGTTCACAACATATCAACTAATTCATTTTTATTTATAGTAAGATATTTCATGGTTTATATATTTATTATTGCTATGAGAAATAACACTTGTAGGATATTCAAGCAGTAATCAATTTCTCCTTGTATGAGATGAGCCAATTGAATTCAGTCCAACAAAAATGTAGATTTGAGTAGTAATTTATAGCCTTGTCATTTATCATTCATTTTTATCCATTTGCCTCTACCCAACCTAGGGTAAGAACTATTTATCATTATCACCATAGTTATTTGTGGAGTTGGAAACACCAAAGTTGGGTTTGACCAAGGAAATCCCCTATACAACATAATCATTATTCCCTTGTTCAAACAATCAAACACTAGGTCAAGCATTCAAACACCTTCTTTCATTGAATTAGGGAAAAGTTGATAATTCATAAATTATCAGACTTTAGAACCAAATTTTCACGGTCAAAGGCCTATAGACACTATTGTATATGTATCTTCTTTCATGTATGGGAATTCAGCAACCTCATACTAGGGTTCCCAATGCCCCAATCTAGTCAAATCAAGCTCAAATTCATTTCACAAGTGCCCCTCTATTTACATTATTTAGATCTACTTTTAGATTATGTGTGTTTGCTCTATATTTTCTAAGATTTGTGATAGTCCATATCTTTAGTATTAAGCTACCTAATTTGGTGATATCAATCTCAATTATCTCATCACCAAACCACCACAACAAAAAGGGGACCAAAACCCTTACCAATTATTTTGTCTCTTCCTTGTGGATAGTACCAAATAGTTTATCTTGATCATTTTTGTGTCTCGAGTAATTTCCCATGGTAGAATGAGTGATTTAGGTTATTCATCAGCCTTAGATCCCATTTCACCACATCACATTTTGGTGAACCCAGCATCTCCTATACTTGCAAATTTTTTGATTTGTGCATCCTTCATTTTTTAATCTAATTGAATATTAGGTTATTAGAAAGTATTTTTATTCATATGCATGTATATCATGTTTAAATTGTGAAACAAAAGAATTTTAATTCATTATTATTTCCATAAATTCTAAAATATTTTTCTTGGCATTTCAAAAATATATTTAATTGTTTATCATAGTTTGCATTCTAGAAATAATCATGTGTGAAGTAAATCAAATTCTTTTAAGAAAAAGAAATTTTCCTATAGATTATATTATATAAATAAAGTTTTACAAAAAATTCTAGGGCCAAAGAAACCCTGGCTCATATGAACATATTTTTACATTGACATACAAAAAATTGCTAGAGATTTACAAAATTATAATTGATTTCAAGCAGCTTCAATAAAATACTTCCAAGCTAACATAGATTTTTAAATTATATTCAAACCCTGTCACCATTTTTCATAAAATTCACATCATTCCCCTCTTGAAGTGGTTCATCCTAATCATTTGCATGACCTATGAACAATAGCCAAGGAGGAGTGTTTTCATTGTGATGATTGTGATGAGAATGGAGAAAAGAAATGGCAAAATACATATCCTTTATTTCATGTACCAGCTGAAATAATATCTTGGAAACAAACCCCCTACCCAACCCTTCCCCTTATCGAAATAATACTTTTGAATATTGCATAATAAACCATTAGCTCCTAGAAATTGGCCACAAACCACTTCATCCACTATCACCTCAAGATATTCAAAATTTTGCACAAGATCAAGGACATTAAATGCAAAGATCGACAGTACTTGGGACAAAAAGATGATATGTGGAGCTTGGGGTTGATATATATCTTCACCAAGAATGGTTTGAATGCATTCTACCACACTTGGGAAGTACACATTAAAAAATTGGCCCAAATCTGTATGTGATAGGTAACCATTAAAGGGCCATTCCCAATTCTGCACATGGAATGGTACTCTAAGATTCTTTGGTTGATAACCCATAATTTGGCAGCTAATTTGAAACCTGGATACTGATAAAAAGTACCACCCTAAAATGCCACCTTCATGAAATATGAAACTAACGAATAAGCTATGATGAAGATGTTGAGTGATAAAGTGTTGATTAATTTCCTTTCAATCCCACGACCTAACTTTCAAACCAATGAAAAGTCATTGATTTATATTTTAATAAGTATTGCTATCATATTGAAGCATGCAAGTGAATATTTGGAACTTTCTTTTATGGATTTGAAATCTTTTAAAATGTGCTTTGGAGAAATTAATTAATAACCCACCAATATTACTCAATCAATGATCCTGCAACTATATAATCACTAGAGAAATAAGCCTTTTCCATCCCATAGTAGTTGGGAGGACTTGAGGAGAAATCTAGAAAAATTGTGGGGAGTGCTCCTAGGCTCAATAGAAATTCTATTTGATATGTGACATGTACCTCTGCCATCCAGAGCACATCATGATTTGGCACAATTATTCATGGCTTAATTACTTTGAAATATGCATTAAGAGCATAAATAATATATCCTCCAAGCTTGAATGATTAATGATCCTACAAGCAAAATGAAGTTAGTACCATAAATTTATTATATCTTGATGTGTGACGTTTGCCATCACCATTCTACAAGGAGTGAAAAGACTTGCAGGTGAAAGCTAGTGGAATTGTGGGCAAGTGAGCATTAATTCATTTGATTTGTAATGAATTTCATGTCCATCTAGTCTTGTAGACACTTAAATTGTCCTAAATGGTATTACACGCTTGAATCCAATTACTAACATTATTTCATCCTAAAATCCATCTTCTTTTTGCCTATTTGATTAAATAAGCCTAGCTATTTAATTAAATACAACACTTTCATCTATTAATCTAATTAATTTAATTAGGTTAATCCACACCCTTTCACATCACCCTTTCATCTAGTTTAATTTAATAATGCAAATTATTTAAATTAAACATCTAATGTCTTCTCATTTAATTGAATAATCCTAAATTATTTAATTAAATGTCATTTGAACCCCTTTTCATTAAATAAATTAATTATTTAATGATGATCCTCATATTCCTCAACTTTCACAATTAAAACTTTGTTTGAATTAACTAATTACTAATTTTCCTCACCCATCCATTTGCATAGGGAATATTCCAAATGAATATTCCTCTATTTGGCATCAAAAATGGAATATTCTTTCCTATCAAACTTTCTAACAACTTTGAAAGTGTGTTTGTTTGAATCATTGTGAGCTCTTGATGGTTTCTTTGATCCATGTGATCTTTGATTCTCATCCATTGATGAGAATCCTTGATCCATGTCTTCACCCTTGATTCCATCTTGGCCATTGATTGATCCTTTTTCATCTTGACTCTTGATTCTTCATTTTATCTCCTATAAATACCTCACCTTTTGGAGAGAAAAGGATCCACTTCCATCAAAGAAAAGTTATGTTGTTCGTTTGAATATTATATTTATTCATACTTGCACCATTATCAAGATTTTTCATCCTTTTCATCCACCCATAGCATTGTTTTATCAATTTTAGCCTAGTTTTCAACAATGGAGTTTGATTAAATTCTCATTTTATCCAAAAGATTAGGAAAGGGTCATTATTTCATATCAATACGACACCACTCCCCCAATGGGATAAGGTTTGGAGTTCTAGATTAGGTTTCTTTTATGATTTCATGTTTATTTCATGCTTAGTTTAATGGTTTCTTATTTTTTTGAAGCTTTTGAATGTATTATTTGGATTATAACTTAGAGGGTTAAATAATGCTTAAACTCATTAGGATCTAGTGTATTTATTTCATACTATGATTACAATCACATTTTGGTGCTAGGAGGGCTTTACTAACATTGTTTGATGAATTTCTCTTAAGTTTTCGTGAGTTGCAAGTTCCAAGGAAATAGCAACACTTTTGATGGCTATAGCGACGATGCAAAGGTGCATCAGAATATAGCAACGCATGCTATAGAGACATGTTAGAATATAACAAGGCACTTGATTTAAATATAGTGATACATTTTAATTTCAGCGACGCTTATTAAATATAGTGACACTAATGTGTTTTTAACTAATATCATTACTTTTTTTATTTTTTTGGAAAAAGGAAATATGGCCTATGTATATTATAATAAAAAGATTACATCAGCCTGTAAATATGCTTCAAAATTGCCAAACTAGATAAAAATTGGCAACAGTGGTAAACTAAACTTCGAATAAAATTGTACATGATTTCATACTAAAATGGACATATAAATTCTATACTCCTTATATCAACCATACAATATTAGCCATAAAAATATTTTAGAATTAAAAGTAGAAAAAACATTAAACTACTACTCCTCCATTTTCTCTCCTTCAGCCACTAAGTTTTCATCTTGACCTTCAGCTAAACCTTGAAAGAAATTTTCATCAAAGAAATTGAACCCAATAAGAGGATTGTTACCTTCATTATCAACTTGACCAGTGGAAGCCCTCAATTCAGGTGTGTAGAATGTATCAGGTGAAGAACCTAACACAATTCTATCTAGAGTTGGATCATGTCCTTCTCTGCCAATTGAAAGCGTTGTATTATCTGGAACCCGTATCCTTTCCTCATCAACTGTTGCAAGTAAACTATCTTCCTCATCATCAACAATAATAATTAAATTGTGAACAGGGTGAGGAGTATGCTCATGGAGGAAATATATCACATAATACTTTTCCTTGATATCAAAGCTCATTGTTATGCACGGCCAATTACCATTTTTCCTCGGCACCTTCAACAATAGATTATTGTTGCTGTACTATAGAGCCAGCTTAATTGCTTCAAATATTTCCTCAAACCCCATGTGATTTTTAACATATTCCCTAGGGAATAAGCCTCCCAAGTACCTTTCACCAAAGAACACATTATATCCTTGTACAACTTGTAACAGAGACTCGGCGTCAAGCATTTGGGGTTTGACAAATATACTAATCATTGACTCCAACTCTGAAAAATACTAAAGAAGATCAATGACATTTGACAAGAACACGGAGAGGAATTGGGAATTAAATATTAACCTTCGAACTCTAGGACTTGTAAGTTCAAATCTGATGATTGAGTGTACACACTCTTCCACCCTAGGGAAATCGACTTGAAATATTGTCTCCAAATCTTCATGTGTGAGATGCTCTTAAAATGGGCATCCGAAGGGCTTTATTGGATAGAAAACTCAAAAATTCCATGGTCGGGACAACATTTTGACTGAACTAGACACAATATCCTTATAGAGCTTTTTACTTCTCCAACTTTCAGAACTTATGGGTGAAAATTTTCCTTGAAACCTGCCTTTTAAAGCTGAAATGAGACTAAGCGAAGGCATCATGATAGAACAAAGCCACCAATTTGATAGGCATTCACAAAGCATTTTGGCTCGTGCAAGATCTCCTCCCTCGTAGAGAAAATTTAATGTTAAACACCTTAAAAATATTTTAATGTACCTACAAAATAGAAAGCACATTAGAAAAATAAGGAGAGATAACCATGTGTCTCGTTGGAGCAAATCATGGCAACCAGAAAGCATGTCCTCCATCCAATTTTTGTGACATAACCTTGAGGCTTTAAATGAAAGTCACCATTATAACTTTAACATGGAAGTTGAAGGGATGTTTGCACGATTATGGAGAAAATCCCACTGCATATATCAACATTAATGAGATATGATAGGAGAATCCGACATAATTCCCATTGTAAAAATCCATCATTCTTTTAAGCAATATTCATTCGTTCAAAACACTGTATTCACCCATGTGGCTTTCCCAAGCATGACCTATATTAGGCTAGTGACCTTTGCCACATCATATTATTGGTAGGACACTTGGACAACCCTTTATACTCACTAGCCAACAAGTTAAAAGGACTTGTTAGATTTTTATTATTCCACATGATTATTTTCCACGTGGTGATAGGTTTAAGATTTACTATATAGCACATTTTAGCCAAAAAAATTTAGTGGAGATTTTTCTAACAAAATAATATCTTGGATGTAAGGAAAAATCTTAACATCCTCTTTGTTTTTTATGATAATATGATATGTTGATCATAGGCCAAATTAGCAAAACCATCTGCTAGTTTGTTTCCTTCTCTATACGTATGCAAGATGTAGATGTCTTCAAAGGTTTCCATTAGGATTCACACTTTCTGGAGAACATATATCTTATTTTCCAATTATAAATACTCTTTGATTTGCATGCATTGATTATTAAGAGTGAGTCACCCTCCACATGCAATTTTTTGATGTTAAGTTCCTTTGCCAAAGATAATCATGTTAATAAAGCTTTAGCTTCAGCCATGTTATTTGTACAGGGGTGGAGATGGATTTCTTTCATTGCTAACAGAGACCCTGTCGAGTCTCGAATACAACAACCAGCTCCTAATATGCCTGGGTTTCCTCTAGAAGCACCATCAAAATTAAGTTTGCAAAATGATGGGATTGGAGGTTTCCATTTTACCTTAGATCTATCCACTTTTCTGGCATTTTCTAGCATTGGTTTTCCCTTAAGAGGCAATACTATATGTTCCTAGTGATTTAAGATAAATTTATCCCAATTGATGAATACAAAGGAATTTGACTTGAAGTTGGTCACATAAGAATTACAAACTTCTGAGATTTCTTTCTCAGCTTTCACCTTAATTCTCTAAACTAAGACATCTTGATTTCTGAATATACATCTATTTCTTTCCAACCATATTGACCAGATTACCAATGT
Organism: Sequoiadendron giganteum; assembly: GCA_007115665.2. Taxonomy (NCBI): domain Eukaryota; kingdom Viridiplantae; phylum Streptophyta; class Pinopsida; order Cupressales; family Cupressaceae; genus Sequoiadendron; species Sequoiadendron giganteum. Next base: position 581,519,302 of record CM021107.1, read on the forward strand.
CAAGGTAACTAACCATATACCCGCAAATAGTGTTGACTTATAAAGAATTGGCCAACTAGAGAACATGTCCCAAAGAGAGTTAGGCAATAGAAAAACAACATTTATCTTATCCATGATGAAATTCCATACCTCATATGCCATTGGACATGTAACAAAGAGGTGGTCCATTGTTTCATCTCCTTCTTTACACAAAACACATTTAAAAGTTCTTGCAATTCCAAATTTTTCCAATCGGTCACTTGTGAGGATCCTTCTTTTTAAAGCCAACCTCGCAAAGCTACCTTCCTTAGGTAGTTGCATTGAATTCCAACAAAAAAAAAAAGCTCTTTGGGACTGATTCTGTGAGCTTTTTGTAATGATTGACTTATAACCCTATTTTGTTGTGTACACTCCATTTTTGGATGGCGCCCATAAAAGCTTATCCGAGAAATTGGAAAGATACACAACCCTTTATTTTAGAATATTAGATAATATATTTTTTTTATTATCTAGAATCAAAGTAGTTGATAAGTCTTTCCACTTGACAAGGCATGTCATTGGATCGAAAGAAGAGATATAATCCTTTAGATGATTTCCTCGGGTTTTTGAAAGGGTTTGTTCAGCCTATTGCATATCCTAATTCAAATTAATTGGAGGCATGTCATTCCATGAATCTTTTCAGAATAATATTTGATCTCCTTTATTTACTTCCAAGAAAGAAAAGGAGTAATGACATCTCGACAAGCCAAAACGAAGTTCCACATAACTGATCCCCCTGAAGGATTAGAAATTATAAATATCTTAGATGGCTCACAGTTATCTAGATATTTACTATGCATCAATTTACACCATTTAAGATCCAACCTAGCATACATCCTCCAATAAATTTTAGCCCCTAGAGCAATATTTCTCATAGATAAGTTATGAAAACCCGCTCCTCCACTTGTTTTGTCATAGCACATGCTCTCCAAAGAGACTAGAGGGAGTTTCTTCTTATCATCTAGATTTCCTTTCTATAGAAATTCCTTTATGATCTTCTCAATTTGATGGATAACACCCTTTGGTGCTTGCATTACAGTCAAAAAATAGTTTGGGATAGAGGAAAGAACAGATTTAACTAGCAAAATCCTACCAGATAGAGTTAGCCATCTTGCTTTCCAAGAAAGTATTCTTGCTCTTATTCTCTCTATAATCTTATTCCAGAATACTGACTTATTGGAACCCATGAAAAAAGGAATACCCAAGTATGAGCAAGGAAGTTTTGCTTTTTGAAATCCTAGGACATTGACTAGCTTTCTATCTATTGTTGTATTAGCATTAAAAACATATATCTTTGACTTAGTTGCATTAATTTTTTGTCCTAAGGCTGAAGAGTACTTTTCCAGTAGTGATTTAACTTTCTTTGCTTCCTACAAGGATGCCTTACCAATTAACAGTGTATCATCAGCAAAAAGAGAGTGGGTGACTGAGATGATTGTGTTAGGTATTACAACCCCCTGCCATAGGCCTTGAAGATGTGCCTTTTGAATTGACCTACTCAAGGATTCTGCCATCAAAATGAATAAAGTAGGAGACAGTGGGTCCCCTTGCCTCACTCCTTCTGAGGAACTAAAAAATCCTACAGTAGTGCTATTTATAATCATTGAAAAAAATTCTCCTGAAAGGTAAGAAATAATCCTCTTGCACCATGTATTACTAAAGCCAAAAAATTTGAGCACCTGGATCAAGAACTCCCAACTTATCTTGTCGTATGCTTTCATCATATCCAATTTTATAATGAAGGAAGGGATAGAAGATATTTTAATAGAATGTAATACTTCATGAGCTACAATGGCACCTTCTGATGTTTCCCTCCCAGGTACAAATCTTCCTTTTTTAGGTGACACTAGCTTGGAGATGAGCGGTTGTAGCCTCAAATACATAGCTTTGGTGAAGATTTTGTAAATCATGTTACAAAGAGAGATTGGCCTAAATTCAACAAAAGTTTTTGGATCCTTCACTTTTGGTATCAAAGCGATATGAGTGGTGTTAAATTTCTTTAGTATGGTGACATGGACTATATAGCAACACTATTGATGTCACTATTTTTATGCAGAGCAATGCATCCAGATTTCACCAAAGCGACACACTTTCACTTCAGCAACACATTTTGATAGCTACAGTGACGCATTTGAAAATAGCAACGCTTTTTACTAGTAAAAAATAGAGAGTCAATTTTCATATGTGTTTTAAATTATCAGTTTCATAGAATCTCTGACCTTTTACTAACATCTAGTTTTATTTTTGTGAGGCTAACTAGTTTTGTAGATTTGGAAAACTAGGAAATTATTTACCCCAACTTGTTGGGGTCATAACTTTCTACTAGATGCAAGGAATTCAAATTTGTTTGCACTATTGGAAAGATCTCCAAGAGTACTAACTTAGTCCCTAAAAAGTAGTGCCTATGACAACTAATTTTAGGGACCGACGCAAGTTTAAACCCTAAATTTCGCTCAAAATACCTCTGAAATTTTGATTTACTAGAACCCAGAAAATACCAAAAAAAATTAAAAATTTGGATTTTCGGTTCTTCTTAGTTCTAGTTATTACAAAAAAAAATTAACACTTATGAGACAATTATAATACATCATATGTTGTTTTTCTTCATGTTTTAGGACCACTAAATTTCCATTGGATTTTAAAACTTACAATCTTAGGACAACTAGCTTTCAATTGGGCTAAAAATTCACAAATGTTTTGTCTTTTTAAAGTTGGTTAAAATTGGAGCCATACAACCTCATATAGCAATATTGGTTAAAATTGTACAAAACAAACAAACACTTCCATTGGTGCTTAAAATAAAGTCATTTTTCTATATTGGGTTAAAATTAATGAGTGTTTGGTGTGCTTGATTTGCTTATATACACTTGTAGTGTGTATCCACTCCCCTTGCACTTCGTGTGATCTTGGGTGAAGAGAAACACTCAAGTGTACTTTCTTTTTTTAGGTCACCCTAAGAACTTGCTACGTATCCTCTCGCCTCACACTTTGGGTGATCTTGGGTGAAGAGAAATAGCATTTCTCTTATTAAGAAAGGGCATGTTGTGAGATGCATCCTATAATGGAGAACTCATAAGAGACTCTCAAAAAACATATTTACCAATGGGCTATATAAAGGTTATGAAATTAAACAAAGTAGCTTCTATTTGGGCATAGTAACAGACATATGCCTAATCTTGTCTAGACCTTTTTAGGACCGAGTAGGAATGATTAAAGCCTTAAGTGGCTTACTGGTGGATTATAGATCATAGTGTTCTTGATTTTTTGTCACTAAAAAACTTTGTGTAGTGGCTGTGGTTGCTTAAATCTACAAATATTAGTAACAAGACAAAACTAACATTATAGAAATAAACAAACATATGAAATAATACTCCATGTTTCAAAAATGCAAACAAATGACAATACAAACATGAAATATATTTATTCCATAGTGGATTGGTGCAACTTAGTGTTGTAGGAAGCTGCCCTTTCCCAATCCCTTGATAAGCAAGATTGCCAAATGGTGAGCAAGATTAATTCTCAAATGAAGAGAGTAACCTTGCAATGAGTAAGTGTTGTGTCAAATTGAGTTGTTTTTCCTTGCATTTATAGATTCAAGGGTAGGAGTTTGAGAGATTTTGGATGAATGTGGGATAATTCACAAGCCAATGACAAGATGACACTTGTCAAGCTGTAAGAGGGTGAGGAATGTGCAAGTCTTGGCCAATGTGCCAATTTCAAATTTGAATTTGAAAGACTTGACATGTTTTGGGGGGATGAAAGGTGCAATAAATGCTATGTTGACTTGTGCAAATAGCATTAAAAACCTTGTTGGAAGGGACAAGTCCCTTTTGGGGGGAAGATTCAAATTGGAAGAATATTCCATTTTGATGCCCTTTTGAATGTAATTAGAGGAATTATAAATCAAATAAATGATTTATTGGTGCAAGTGGGTGGGTTAGTTAGGAGTTTGGATTTGACTCTGGTTGAGTCAAAAGCTGGAGAATGATAATCATGATTAGAAGTTAATTAATTTAGATTAATTAACTTAGGGGATTTTAGGGATTTGACATTTGATTAAATCAGTTTGATTTATTAAATCAAATGAGAAGAACTTTAAGGATTTGATTAAATAATTTTGATTTATTTAATGAACCTTAGTAAATTAATCAATAAACTGCTTTAATTGATTAATAGCAAAATTCGATGCACGATGTTAGAGCGAGATGTATGATGTCAATTTTGCATGTCTACAATGGCCAACCTTGTTTTCTGAGGCATTCTTTAAAGTGGTGCATTGGAATTTACTTCCAAGAAGTTACTTACCAAGTTTGATTTATGGGTTAAGGCATAAAAAGCTTAAAGAGAATGGACTCTTTTTCTTTTGACTCCTCCATAAGTTGCATGTAAAATCATCCCTTCGGGGAATGAGGTAAGTCCACCAAGAAGAACGTACCCACTTGAGCTAGGAATTTTATTGCTTATGAGTCAGTTTGACACATTGTTTGGTTCCAAAACAACTTAAATACACATCAACGTGCTCATCAAATTTCAAACCCTTTGGATTAATTGTGAATACCTTTCAAAAATTCCTATGTTTATTCTTGTCCCTAAGGATTTTATCTTTAGAGGCTTCTAAATATTTGGACTTATATCTTATTTCACACCTTCCAAAAGTTAACATAGGGAACTATGGCCTTAGCTTCTTGATTTCACATAATAGACTTTGTGGAATGAAGGTTGCTTAGACATAGACATTTTTAGTTTGAAATTAGTTAAGACTTTCTTGATGTGGTAATAAAGAAATCTCACTAAATCAAATATTGAAACCAAGTGAACACACCACACATTTTTCTTAAGGTTGAGACACATTGACTCCCCAAAACAAACAAATTGAGACAAGAAAAGTATTGCAAACATGGAGTCCAAGTTCTATTATCAAAACATTGAGTTCTTAAGGTTTTATCACTTCATAGGTAAATCATGTTTCTCACCATCTCGGTCTTGCAAAAAAAAGGTCCCTTTTAGGTTAACATATTTTGGGTCAAACATTTATTCCATCTTCACACATATTACATCACATCATAAATAACTTTAGAAACTTTTGAACACATCAACACTTTAGACTTAGACAATTATCAAACAAATCCCCTAACTTAGCTACTTTGTGTGTGTGAAATTATTCCTTTTCCATACACTTAGTTGAGTTAGCCATCGCATTTTTGAATTAGTCTATCTTAAAGGTCACAAGTCTACCTTACAAATTTACAATTTCATTCAACACCTTTTATCCAAGACATCAAAACGTCAAACCTTTAAGTATAAAAGTGTTGTCCAAAATTTTAGAAAGTTCATCCCCCATATCATTCACCCTTTTCATCATCCACTCACACCATTGGTCTAAAATAACTTAGAGGTTCCCTTTTATCTAAATTTGAGTCAACTAGAGAGTTTCAAAACTATAAATCTCAACACACCTCTCTCATAGTTGACCCATAATTTATGGTTACAACAAGGTCACAACATAAGAGAAACATGAAGCAAAACAAAAGCACATCTACCACAAGTGATACTATCCCACAAGAATTTGATCTAAGGAGCCATTATACCCCCTCACAACAACCACAAAATCCATTAGACAAAGGGTATGAGGTAGAAGATTGCACAAACAACTCACTTGAGCTCACTAAGGAATAACTCCTTGATTATAAATAAGATCATAAAACCTTAAAGAATGTGGCTTTCATTCCCCCAAATTTCATAGCACAACCCTTAGCACAAGGCTTGAATCCATCTATGATTCAACCAACTTCATCCCTTGCACCAATTCAAACATCAACTTCTAGTCTTGCAACTAGAATTTCCACCAACCTTGGTCACACTCTCCCTTTAGGAGGTAACATAGTTTTTGGTACACAAGGCACCACCCTTCCACAAAACATAACTTGGACACCCACATTTGGTGCCCCGTCCCATTCTTTCACCACCATTCCTGAACACCCTCTACATCCACACATACCACTTACATTCCATAATGCCACAATGGTCTCGACATTTTGAGCACAACCATCTTCATCCATCACCACAAGTACCACAAGTGTGCCTAACATTACACAAGTTAATGTGAACCAAGTTAACACCCTCACATAAATTCAACCCTTAACAAGTGGTTCCAACAACCTCATTGGCACATCAAAACAAGTGGTTACCCAAACTACTCAGGTCAATCTACCATCCACATCAACCCCATCTATCATAAATCCAAATCAAAAAAACACATTGATCACAAACCCCATCAACCAAGGTAATACCTTGGTCCCACATCAAACACAACAAGGGAACCCTCAACACATTAGTTAAGGGAACCCTTCTAATCAATTGATCCTAGGTCAAAATCTGTTATTGACATTGCAACACCAAATGGCACCATCATATTTACCATTGGTCACCCAAGCCATGTGTAGTACCCCTCCATTTTTCTCTTTTGATCGAATAGTGTTCTATTTTGTTATGCCTTATTTTCTGTTAGTACTTTGACTATGGTTCTCAATTACTATTTGATCGCTAACTGTAAAGCGACGCGAATGTTATATTTTGAGGTGATGGTATTTTATTTTGATGTTTTCATTATGGCATGCTTTAGATTAGCATAGAGAATATTTGAATTAATGATGCTTTATGCCTTCGGTTAAGTTATTGATGTTAGATTCATCAATTTTGTAACACTGGATTGGTGAAGAGGACGGAATTACACCACTCGCTTGCGAGCACCCTGCGATTTCACATTTTCCTCTTCATAGTGTATTTTATCAGGATATATATATACATGTTCGATATGCTCTTTGTTCGCAGGTTTATAGGTACAGGACATCGACTCCACCTAGTTTCACAAGTTTGAGTGTGTCCATTGCCCAACAGCATTTGATTGGGAGATAGTAGCTAGGTTTTCCATGTAAGGTCATCACCTTGGTCTTAGCGTGTCATTGGTTTTAAGTCTAGTTCGATTTTTTTAATGTTGTTCAATTTGCCTTGATATTATTTTATTGCAAGTTAAAAAGGTAAATAAATGGCTTTATGTATTTATGTTGTTTATTGAATTAATCTGGTTATTATGTTAGAAGATGTTAATTAATTAATTTAATTTAATTAATAAAATAATTTAATCTTGGATTAGATTTATTTTATGGAGCTAATTAAATTAATAGAATTGAATTAGTTATTCATTTTGGAATTAATAGATATTTTGTTTTAAAAATTGGATAAAGGTTTTAATTTGCATTTTTTGGAAAATTTGAATGCAAAATTGAAATTTGAGATATTTTCTATTTTGTTTTTCAAAATTTATGATGGTTGTTGTATGAGATACTTTTGGATTTTCATGGAGTTTTGGCTATAAGCATAAAAAAATTAAAAAAATAAGGGATAGAAAAAAAAAAGGAAGAAGATTTATGTTTTGTGGGTTTTGGATTTTATTGTGGAAAAAAAAAACTCTGTTGATTTGTTGGGAAGAAGCTGGACTTTGAGGAAGAATCAGTGCACTAGTTGGGCATCCTCTCAAACTTCTGAAACCAAGTTCATTAATTTAGTTTATTTTGATTTTGAAGAAAAATTCAAAGCTTTGATAAGTTGTTTGCAAAATCATTTTTAGAAAAACCAAGAAGAAGAATTTGTGATGAAAAACCCATGTTGAATCTTTATAAAATTTGTAAATCTGTGTTTCAATTAATTGTTCTTCAAAAAATATATATATAAAAATGAAAAATTACCCCTCTCAAAATGTGGATTTCAAAATCCACAAGGGTTTTTAGATAAATAAATAAAAAGAGAAATATAAAAAAATTAAATATATATATATATAAAAAATGAAAAAAATGTAGGTTGGGGGGAGGTTCAATGGGGGCTTACCCCACAGCCACCCCCATGGGAGGCACTATGGGGGAATTGTTCCCAACGCGCACCCCACACCAGCACCACCACCCACACTAGTGGGTCGGTTGTGTTAAACACAGCCGCACCACCAGTGTGTGGTCGGTTGTGCTTAACCCAGCCGTCGCCGCCACCACAAGGGACGGTTGTGTGTAAAAACAGTCGTGCCCCTTATGGGGTTCAACTATGTTTACACACAGTCGGCCCAAGTATGGGGTTGGTTGTAAACATAGCGGCCCACCTAAATTTCGGTAGCGCGCTTCCCCAAACAAAAACACGTTTGATCTTTTTGTTTCAGATTTTTTTCAAAAAAAAAGAATATATATAATATTTTATGTATTATATTTTATAATATTAAAATATTTATAATAATATTTTATATTATATTTTATAATATTAAAATATTAATATATATAATATGTATGTATATATGTATATATATAACATGAGATTATATATTATATGTATATATGTATGTATATTATTTTATATAGAGAGAGAGATGTGTATATAAGTTTAATATATATTTATATATTTAAATATATATTAAAATGGATGACTAAAAAATGGCATATTTTAAATGTAATTGAGAAAATTTTGAATGTTTTAAATGATGATTTAAATATATGTAATAAAATGTCAATTTAAATAATGGCATGTTTTTAATAGTTATTTTAAATGATGATTTAAATATTTAAATATATATAAATATTCAAATGATGATTTAATTATATATATATATATATATTGAGTTGATGATTTAAGTAATGGTATGTTTTAAATATAAATGGAGAAATTTTAAATCAGTTTTAATAGTCGAATTAATAGATTTATTTTAAATAATATATTTTGAAAGAACAAATATTTGAATTTCAGATATTGTGTTTATTAGAGGAATTAATTGATTTTAAAACGATTTATTTTGCAAAGGAGAAATAGGCGATTTGAAAATAGTATGTTTTAAATCAAAGAAGTAAATGTTTATTTTATTTTTATTTACAAGAAATTAAGGAATTAAATGTATGGTTTAAACTTCATCATTTGTCTGAAAGAGATGTTATTATTTCAATTTTTTATTAAGAAATAAATTACTAAATGTTATCAAAGGAAGTGGATTTAGGAAATCCAAAGTAGATTTAATTCTTGTTTAATTGCCCTTTTTAAATGTAAATTTCTTATGCTTTTGCTTTGGGGGAAAATGTTTAGTAGGGGTTAATGAGTCTTCCATATGGGTTTGTCGTATTATGATTAGTCAACCTTTGGATTGCCTTGGGTAGTGCGTCTTAATGTATCCAATTATTACCCAGTTATCATGAACGGGGATGTGTTGACTTTATGTTTTGGATAGGGATTTAATATCCTTAGGTCGCACTGTGTACCCTTGGGTTGTGGAGTTGTTCCACGTGATGTCTTAGAGTAGTGGCTTGTAATGAGGGTCGACACGCAGAGTGGTGACAGGGTAACTCGTTGCAAGTTAGTTAATCCAGTGATAACGCAAATAAACTGATGGGAAGTATAGGTAGTATCAACACTTGATAAGAATTAATTGTGCCTCGCTCATGGACGCAAGGGCTTGTATAGACTTGAGATGGGACGAGAAGGCCCAGAATGGCAAGATTGTTATCTTGTCTCTACGAGAGATAATGGATTCCACATTGGTTTGCATGAGGTTCCAGGAGTCGCTAGAGGTTTCCAAGATATCCCGAGATGGGGATCAGGGCCTAAGAAGACTTACTAGGATATCCCATGTATTATTGTGATGAGCCTTCTCCTAAGTTAGCAGCATGTTGTATCAGTGATGCAGTCAATTATTTAACTCTGGAAGTGTTGTAACCATTGTGTTAAGTGATGTATTTGTATTTGATTTGGTTCAGTTATGTTTTAGCCTGTGTCTAGAGGTAGATGGTCTTGTCTAGGAATTCTTGTTACTATCTCCTAGCATGGGGGTGGGCCTTCGGGTACCACTTGGTTGGGTGGAACGTGCACCTTACTTCGTTAGGTTTTCTTCTTGCTCTTGTTGACAATATTTCCAGTTGGAGAGCTTGTGGGATCCAGTTACATTTCATGCTTTATTCATTTCAGTCGTATCTTGTAATTTATTTCTCCTCTTTGTATTTGAGGTGGAAGTTTTAATATGTAATCGTGCTTATTGGATTTACCTCATTCGGTGAATGAGAGATGTAATCTTATTGCTAAATTATTGTATATGAAATTCTATGGTATCTCTTATTCTTTGATGTAATTTATCATTTATGGAATGTATGCATTCTTAATTTTGTAAGTAGATAAATGTTATGGTTTTAATTCATGTTTTTTGTTTAGGTCTTAAAGTAATCTTAGTCTCATAACCTTAGAGGTTGTTGGCAATGGATAGATAAATTGCATATTAATTATACTTAAAAATAAATAAAATTGGTGTGTTTGAGTAGTTAATTGTAATTTCCTCTAGGGTTGCATGGCAGGTCGTTACACCATGCAAAATCAAACGGGGACCCAAACCTACATTCCTACATCCCAAACGACAATTTTACAAGGAATGATAGCACAAAATATCCCACAAAAATTCACTACACATCAACCATCTAAAATCAACCTACAACCCACTCATATCATGATCAATCAAAACCCATCTCACATATCCCAACATCAAAATACTTACACATTGCAAGCACAACAAGCTCATGCTCTAGCTTTGCAACAAGCACAATAAGCTTATCAACAAATTTTGCAACAACAATGAGCCCAACAACAAGCTTTGCAACAAAAATCCCAATAAAAAACTTTGCAACAACAAGAATTGCACTAGCAACAAGCCCAAGCACAAGCCTTACAACAATGACAATCTCAACAAAAAGCCTTGATCCTGCTATAAAAAAAACAACAAGACCAACAACAAGCATTACTAGCACAACAATACTCCCAACAACAAAAAATGCTTATGCAACAATAGCAGGGTTTGTATTATAATCCCCAATAAAATTTCATGAATCCAACAACACAAGGAGCATATACACCTCCACCCTACACACCATATAACACCCCATAGTATCAAAATCCCACCTATACTTCATCCACCATTCCACAATATACCACATATGCTCCTCTACCAAATCCTCAAGATGATGTGTCATCATAGCTCAAGACTCTCACACAATAGATCCAAAACATTCAAATAGGAAAAACCAAGAAACCACATATGCAACAGAACTTGTGTCCTTACCCCTTTGATAGGAACATAGTGACCGTACCTTTCCCACCTAGTTTTGAGGTTCCAAAGTTTGATAAGTACAAAGGATGGGGAAATCCGATGGATCACATCAAATAATTCCATGTAATTTGTATGGAAGTGGCTTACAATTATTCCTACTTAATGCACCTTTTGCCCACGTAGCTTGGCAAGGCTAGCAATTGATTGGTTCTCACAATTGCCTCTAAGAATTCAAAACTTCCAATAGATAATTGATAGGTTCATAGATAATTTCTCCTTCAATATCGACATGGATGTGAGCTTGGAAGATTTGTATACCCTCAAGAAAAACAAGGGGGGATCCTTCACAAACTTCCTACAAAGGTGGAGGCACGAAGCTAGTAAGAGCAAGTGGCCCATTCCTAAAGAACAACAAGTAGGGATCATCATAGAAAATGTTGACACAACCTTATCCTTCCAATTAAAAATGCAATGTGTCACCACTTATTTTTGGCACATGGCTAAGAATTTTTTCTTATAGGTTTTTTCATTGATGGCAACCCAAGTCATGCAACTCTAGTCTTGCATCTGAATGAGCAGCACTATTTTTTGCACCTACTGGCAAAACAGAGAAAAGAACAGGAGATCCAGTTAAAGGTATAAAAGTTGGTTTAATCATATCACCAGATAGGTATTTTGGATTATGAACCCTTGAAGAAGGTTTGTACAGGCTTTTAGTATCTTAGTTTTGATGTGCACTCACTGATAAACAATCTACGAGGTATGGTGCATTAATCTGTCAAATATCTATGTTAGAAGGCCGACACGACAAAGATAGAATTTGTGGATGTATAAGATGAAATTAATTATCAGTTTCATTGTTGGATTAAGTTTTGTATGGGTCCTCTCTTGGTCTTAACCAATTTTGGAGTATGCACATAATGGTTTGGTGATGGATCTGGCCAACAAGTTATAAATATCTTGATATTGTATGAAGCTAACTGTTGAATGAGCTAATCCTTGATTGTGGATATGTATAATGGATTTCTTTCATCATTTGGAGTAGGAGTGTGTGAAGTGTATGTAAGATAGAAGTGGTATTCTATGAATTGTGATTCATTGGAGAGCAGTAATGTGAAGAGAAAAAAAGGGCAAAGCGAAGTGGAAAAATAGTAAGCAGATCCAGAATAAGATTCATGAGCTTCACCAGAACTCTTACCTGGCATTTTCAAATGCTATCAACTTATTCATCTCTTCAGATAGTTTTAATCTGAATTTTGTAGGCAGTAAGCCTTTATCTCTGAGTAGTGAGCTCTAGGCAGTGTACCTAAATGCAAGTGCATTCCTTTTATAATTCCTATACTTTGAGTACTCAAATTGTGGATTAATCTCCACCATGGTTTTTCCCCTAACAAGGTTTCCACATAAAAAAATTTGTGTGTCATGTTATGGATGTTTACTTTTAATGCATACATCTTTCCTTAATGCAATGATGAAATGCTTTCATGTTTTAGATGGATGAAACCTTTGAATATTATTGAATAATGATTCACCCCCCCTCTCAGTATTCCCTTGATTCCAACACTTATGACGAGCTTATCCATAGGGCCCTCAACATTGAGAGAGCCCTAATCTCACAAGGAACTACACAAGCATATAATGACAAATGTCCATCCACTAGTTCTAACAACAATCCCCACTTTTGGTCCAAGAACAAGAATGTTACTAGTGATGGTGTTTCCAATGTAAAGGTGGCCTTAACTACTCCTAGGCAAGCAAACACCCAAACCATGAACACACAACAACCACAAATGCCACTACCAAACAATCAACCAACGATCACTGTTGCAAACACTTGACATGGACAACAAAGAACAAATAGTGCTCCTAAGTGACACTTCACTCCCTCAGGGGAACCTATGGAAGATGTGTTAAATAATTTGATACAGTCTAATATTATTGTACTCCTATATTTATCAAACTATCAAGAGCCACAAGTTAAACCTCCCAGCTATAGATATGACATTTTTCTGAATTTCACCAATACAAAGGTCATAACACACAAAAAAAATTTAGACTCAAACATCTAATACAAGATCTTATTTAAAAAGGAGACATTGATGTCGATCAAAAAATTGGGAATGAAAATTTACACAAACCCTATGACTAATCATGGAAAAACAAGAGATTCAGGAAAGCAATCAACTTCAAACAACGTAAGCCATATCCATGATACCACGTTGGGACATATTTGTGTTATTCATTCATCACAACATGAGGAATCATACACGTATCAAGATACTATTTTAAAACAAATTCCAAACCCATCAACAGTGTACAATAATATTTCATACCGTAATAGCATCAAGTATGTATCATATTATGATATCTCTCCCACATATGTCTTCATGATTGGAATTTTGAAGAAGTAACAAATGAGAAATAAATATCCCTTATCACACCCATACCCACAAAGTGTTGCAAAGATTCTTTTACTGGTGATATATCATCCACCCAAGGATCATGTCAAGAAGAGGCTCTTGAGGATAACAAAATTTACTCTAGATCAAGTCAAGATCAAGAACCCTCATCCTCAGAGTTTCACCAAGAGCTGAGGGACATCTTCCAAACCATTTTAAACTCCAAAAGTGTCCCTGATACCACCCATGAGATGTTTCTTTCTGATGGAAATATAGACATTCTTCATCCAAAAAAAGAATCTCCCACTCTTGATATTCCCACACAAGAGCAAGAAGTAGTTGAGATTCTTGATTCTTATAGTGATTTTGCATCATCAACATCTTTTGAATCAGCACCAACATCTTTTTAAGTAGTATCAATAGATAATGATGTCATAGAATCAGAGCAAATAGTTCATATTCCTAAACAATAGGAACCCATAACAATATCATGTGTTCATGATAATTCATATAAAGTGGCTATAGATTAGAAGATACATTATTAGGGAAAAGTATTAGGTATTGTTAATACCTTCACAACGTCGAGGGAAATCTTATCTAATGAAAACATCAACATAAGGGGCATAAAGGATCCTTGTGATGAAAATATTTTCAACACTACAACTATTTGTATCATGAATTTTCATCCACCCATCATCTCATACACAAATTGGGACCAACATAAAAGGAAATATTCCTATCAAAGAAAGGAGGAGATCATCAAAGAAAATAAAGTAGTAAAGAAAAAAGGACAAAGAAAATACAAATGGATACCAAAGAATGCAAAAGAAAATCATCCCAATGATACTTCATTAGTCAAAGAAACTATGGGGCAAAGTCCAAAAGGGAAATAGGCTTCTCAAGCAAGGAATGAAGTATATCCTATAGTTGGTATTAATTCCACAAAAAACCTCTATTCTCACCCATCATCGCTCATATTCCCCTGTTTGGAGAGTCAAAGGTTCCAAACCATCAACCAATACATCTCATATTCATTCATGCATGCCACTATCCATTTCATTCATGATATCTAATTCTCGCATCGACTGTGTGTTGGCAACTACCTTCATCATAAGGATTATGAAGGTACTTTATCGCAATGTGCATATATAGACAAGGTTAATTTTGATACCGCAAAACTAATCAGAGTTCTTAAAAGTTGCATTCAAGTGCTCGTATCTTAGTAAATCAGCTTCTTCAAGGAATATATCATTTGCATGTTATGACAATGGCCTCTATATCAATATCACCAAGTGGTTCAACATGATGGTAAACTTTTCAAAAAACCAAAAAAAACAAAAAATTAATAAAATAGTAAAAATTAAAATCATCCTCCAGTGAAAACCACAATGGTGGAGTTTTGGACAAGTACCATGATGAAAACCTAAAAAATAGGCGTCATGAGTATAATCAAGCATCTATATGATCCTTCTTGAATAGAAGTATCTCATCCTTGTCATGATAAATCCAATTTTCCCTACATCCATCCAATCCAACTTTATCTAGATATTCTAGCTTATCTTGATCTTGATAAAGGTTCGGTGTATACTTCAACTCTACTCATGGAAAACTCTTGATAGGATCTTTACCATTTCATCCCATGAGGTCCCATAGACCATATCTCCCATGCTAAAACTCTGTTAAAACTCTTTGCATATACATTACCTATCTTGGTTTGTCCATTGAACTATAAAACATTGCTAGACATTGGGGGAAATTTCTTGCACTCCTATTTTCGAAAAACCCTTGATCCATGTCTTATATCTCATAATGTGACATTGGCATCATGATCTAGGTATCGTTTACCTCAAAATCTCTCAAAAAATCCAAAATAGTTGTAAAATCTCTTGACAAATCATAAAATATTTGAAAAATTCACCAAAAAATCCAAAAACATTCAAAATCTTGTATAGTTAAAATCTAAAAACATTCAAAATCTTGTACAGTCAAAATCCAAAAACATTCAAAAAAAATTAAAGTCAATCAAAAAACATTGAAAACACGTCAACAATCCCAAAACAGGTCAAAAAGTCAAAAAATCAAAATCAAAAAATAGAACCTTTTCAAACTACATTGTCTTTGAGCTTGAACATAGGCAAGGCCATCACTGATGTGCCCCCGAGACACCCTAGGTTAATCCTTTAGGATTCCATCATAATAAACTGAAAATCCATCAAGTGTCCATATCTCATCAATAATAGGTCAAATTCAATCAAACTACATGGTCTCTACGTGTATAACATAGGCAAGGCTAATATTTGATAAGCCCCCAAGGCCCTAGGTCAGTCCCTTTTAGGTCTTGGTAAAAACTCAAAAAACACAAAAAAAAATCAAAACTTGGAAAAAACCCAAAACATCATAAAACATTCAAAATTCCAAAACAACCTCAAAATAATCAAAAAACCAAAACATTCACATAAACATTCAAAAAGGCCAAAAATAACCTCAAAACATTGAAAAACATCAAAAACATTAAAATATTCCAAAAACTCCAAAATCACCCATCTCACTTTGCTTGCACTCACGATAAACCTCCATCCATAATAAATCAATTGTCACACTCACCCTTTGGTAACACAAATGGAAGTCAAAAATAACTAAAGCTAGCTCTGGTTTTTGAAATTTCTCCCGCTCATCAGAGTTTTGAATTTTTGTGTGCATGGTGGACTCTATCTTGGGGGTATCTAATGGTCCCCCTCTGCCCCCTCCTAACCCGTGCTCCCCTCCTTTGGGGACGTGTTTGCTGGGTACCCCCTCTATGGGATCTATGCTTTCTCCTTCGGGAATTTTGAAGGATTTGGCTTCTCTGGGCTGTTCTTCTATGCCAGTGGTTGTGATTTCTCCGGTTGTTGGTTGGAAGGATGTTCTGACTAGTGGGAAACAAGTCTCCTCCTTGTTTCCGGCTCCACTTGAGTTTTTTTCAATCGCTGGTACTGTGTTTGACATACCTGATTCGATCAGTGATAGGATCCTATCCTACATGGAGAATGTTGTGGTGGGGAGATTCCTCTCTTATCATCCTACAATGGATATGGTTAGGAAATGGGTTGTTGTGAAGTGGCGGCTCAAGGGTAGTGTGGAGATTCGCGTGATGGTTGGTGGTCTCTTCCTTTTTAGATTTGATGTAGCTAAGAATTTGGTGGCCACTTTGTCATTGGGCCCATGGGTTTATGGGAAGCACAATCTAGCAATGTGTAAGTGGATACCTGGTTTTGACCCTGCTATTGACCTTAACGTGTCGGCTCTTATTTGGGTTAGACTGTCGGGCTTACCTCTTGATTTTTGGGATGATGCCATATTCAAGGTTGTTGGTGATTTGTTAGGTTAGTTTGTTACCATGGATGTTGTCACTAAATCGAAATCAAGGTTAGTCTTTGCTCGATTTAGTGTCAATATTTGCATTGATAAAATTCTACCAAACTCTATCAAGTTGTGTTCTAAGTTGGGTAGTTGGATCCAACCTCTTTGTTATGAAAACATTGTGGTATTTTGTCAGAGGTGTGCCAAAGCTGGGCATCTTATTTCTGACTACAAATCTTCAGTCAGTCGGGAGTCTACGGATGTGTTAAATCCCATGAATCCGACTGAGGATATCTCAAGGTCTTCGGGTGTCTCTGAACTTGTCCCCCTAGATTCTGATCGGCCACCTGTGATTTCTCCACATCCACCCTCCCCTGCTAGTCCTCACCCTGGTTCGAACCCTTGTGTCTCTTCGGTGTTGGAAGCCATACTCTGAGAGGTCTCTTTGTCTCAGGATCCTGGATCCTTGGATGTCAATACCTTGCTTATGGGGGCTTCTATTGGGATCTTTGGTCCTAGCTCATCGGTTGTTGATCCTCTGTCATTGACTGTCGCTTAGGGGACCTGTGGGGCTTCGGTTGAAGATGGTGAAATTTGGGAGGAAGAGTGTTCTGGCATGATTGAAGAGTCTACTGAAAGTTTGGGAAGCTTCAAGCTGGAGAAAGTAGACGATGAAGGGATATGGACTACGCCTAAGAAGAAGGGTAGGAACAAGAAGGTAGATGTTGGAGGGGATTCCAAACCTGGGAGACCCTCTCAGAGATCCACTAGAATGCGAAAAATGACAAATGAGATTGCCCTGGGAAAGCAGAGGACATTAGACTTGTCCCCAAAAAAAGGTCAGAAATGAGGATTATGTCTTGGAATGTTCAGGGGCTTAATAGCTCGCACGAACAACGTGCCCTGAAGAACTATATAGTGGAGCATATGATTGATGTTTGTCTTCTTCAAGAAACTAAGATGTTGATGGTTAATTTTGACAAAGTTGCTAGCTTTTTTATGGCCTAATGCTTCCTATATTCATAGTGATGCTGAGGGAGCTTCAGGTGGTTTGGCCATGCTTTGGAATCCTTCCTGTTTGCAGGGTTCTGAATTATTTCATTGTAAAAATAGCATTGGGGTTCGGTTCTCCTTTGTTGGAGTGGAATGGACTATAGTTAATATTTATGCTCCTAATCAGAGGAACTCGAGGAATATTCTATGGAATAATATGGTGGCTAAGATTAATATGAATAAGGGAGGACATTGGCTTGTTGCTGGAGATTTCAACTCTCCCCTGTTTTCGTCTGAGAAAAGTGGGGGCCTCCTGGATTACACTGACAGCATGTCAGATCTGGCAAATTTTTTGTATTCTTTGGGGTTAATTGATATTGAGCTTCTGGGCTAGAATTTCACCTGGTCTAATAGAAGGGCTGGTGGCGATCTGATTCAGGTTTGGCTTGACCGCTTCCTCTATTCTCCTCATTGGACTAATGCCTTAGAGTCCAACCTGGTAACTCTGCCTAGGACGGTATCAGACCATAATCCTCTATTGTTGACCACTAATATTCATCCTTCTGGTGGTCCCTATCCTTTTCATTTTGAAATAATGTGGAACTCTCACCCCGATTTCAAAAAGAAAATTGTTGAATGGTGGAATATTCCTATCCAAGGTTCCCCTATGTTTAGGCTCTACTATAAACTTAAACATATTAAACTGATAGTTAAAGGTTGGAACAGGAATGTGTTTGTGGATGTTTTTCAAAGGAAAAAATAGCTCGAGGGGAAGTTGAGGACCTTGCAAAAGAATATGGATGAGGGAGATGACAGTCAGTGAGCTAACAATCAAGAAAAAAATGCCAAAATGGAATGGGAAAGGGTCTTAAAAAATGAAGAGGTCTTCTGGAAGCAAAAATCTAGGGTCCAATGGCTGAAGGAATGAGATAGGAACACGTCCTTTTTCCATGTTTCTTCCATCAAACATCAGAAAAGGAATCAAATTTCTAAATTGATAAGTGACTCTAGGGAGGTGATATCTAATCAAGCTCATATTGAGTCCTGTGCAGTTAATTATTTCAAGGAGGCTTTTTCAGCCCCTATAGGGGCACCGAACATGGCTCTGGATTGTAAGATCCTCCAGCATCTCCCTACTTCCATCTCTTTGGAAGATAATTTGGGAATTCTTAGGAATGTTTCCATGGAATAGGTTTGGTTGGCTACTTTTAGCATGGGGGCCTTCAAAGCTCCAGGACCTGATGGGTTTCCTCCTTCGTTCTTTCAAATATTTTGGGATATTATGGGTTGGGACCTTGTGCTTGCGGCTAGGGACTTCTTCAAATCTGGTAGGATCCTTAAACAAATGAATCACTCTTTCATTGCCCTTGTACCCAAGATTAGTGAGCCTCTTTCAATGTCTGACTTCTGACCTATTAGTCTTTGTAACACCTTTTATAAGATCATTTCTAAGATCCTTGTTAACTGAACCAAACCTCCTCTAGATAAAATTATTAGTCACACTCAAAAGGGGTTTGTCCCGAGGTGACACATTCTTGATGCTTCTTTGACTACCCATGAACTACTCCACTCTATGGATAGATGTAATAATGCATGGATGGCACTTAAGCTTGACATTTCCAAAGCTTATGATAAGGTTCTATGGGAATTCATTCCAAAGGTCCTTGCTAATTTTGGCTTTAACAGCTCGGTCATTAAGCTCATTATGGAGTGTGTTAGTACTGTTAAGTTCTCGATTATGGTTAATAGATCCCCCTGTGGATTCTTTTCTGCTGGTAGAGGGCTCAGATAGGGAGACCCTCTCTCCCCCTATCTCTTTATTATGATTGCTGATGTGCTTAGCAGGAACTTCACGAATCTACTATCAGAGGGCTCCCTATCTGGTGTTAGAGCGACTACCTCTCTTAATCCGATTGTTGTGCAGCAATTTGTGGATGACACCTTTCTATTTGGGAAGGCCTCTATTGTGGAACCTAGGAAATGGAAAGCTTGCCTTAACAGCTATGCCTCTTACTCTGGTCAATGCATCAACTATAATAAGAGCAAGATTTACTTCTTTAATTGCTTGCAAAATTTGGAAAATAGGGTGACTACGATCTTGGGATGTGTTGGTGATTCTCTCCCATCGGTTTATCTTGGGCTCCTACTCATGGTTAAGGAAGTTCCCCCGAAGTTCTGGAATTCTATCCTGGAGAGGATCCAAAGGAAGTTGGTTGGGTGGAAGGGCTCTTTGCTTAGTCATGCTGAAAAACTCCAACTTCTTAATGTGGCTATACAAGGTATCTCCACCTACTTTCTAGCTATTTTTAAAATGCTTAAGTATATTGGTGAAAAGTTTGAAATAATTCAAAGGAATTTCCTTTGGTCCGGTACTAAAGAAAAAAAGAAAATTTATTTGGTTAAATGGGAAAGGGTTTGTCAGGCTAAAAATTATGGTGGGCTTGGAATAAGGAAGATTGTGATCTCTAACAGAGCACTGATGGCCAAGGTTGAATGGGACCAGCTAAGGAACACCAAAGACTGGTGCAAAATTTTGAATGCTAAGTACCTCCAGAATAGGCCTTTGATTGATTGTCTTTCGGAATCTCATCCCCAAGGTTTTATTGTCTGGAGGAGCATTTGCAGCATACAAGGCCTGCTAAAAAAAGGGATTAAATGGAAAATGGGAAACAAGGTCAAAATTAGATTCTAGGAAGATGCTTGGCTTTTGGACTCCTCCTTGGCTTGCTCCGATTTTGGGGTGGTGATGGGTGAAGCTTAGAGTTTCTTTGACTTACATATTAGCAACTATGTGGTTGGCCCTCCTGGAGCTAGGATTTGGAGGGAACTCTCCCTTTGTTTCACCCACTCTCTTGACCTTTGTCACCTAACTAGATCCCTTCAGGTGTTTCTCTACAGTATCAGGTTTCCTTCCTATGATAGGGAGGATGAGTTCTTTTGGGCTTTAGATAAACAGGGGGATCTTTTGATGCGATCTGCTTACAGACTGCTAACTAATGAAATTTTTGTTGTGGAACCCTGGAGGAGGGTTTGGAATCATCACATGATCCCTAAAATTATTTTTTTCTGGTGGATGGCCTGTCATAATAGGATCTTAACTCAAGACAATTTGAGAATTCGGGGGTTGTGCTTTCCCAATAGATGTTTTTTATGCAAGGAGGGGGAGAAAACTATCAGCCACCTTTTATTACACTACCCGTATGTTGTTGAAGTTTGGGGGATGGCTTTTGAGAAACTTGATGTCCTTTGGGTTATGAGAAAAGACCTTTTGTCATTTATTCTGGGCTGGAATGGCCCTTTTTTCCATCCTCTAACTGGTGAAATTTGGAAACAGGTCCCCCTAGTCTTAGGTTGGTGTTTATGGAAGGAGAGGAATAACAGGGTTTTTGGGAATATTGAGCGGAGCCCCAAGGAAGTGTTTGGAATTGGTGTTCGACTTATTGAATAGAATATCTCTCTCTTTGATGGGAAACTACCGGAGTTGGGGCTGCTGGACTACGAAATAAAAATGGCTAAGGAATGGCATCAGGATCTAAAGGCTAATGCCTTTGATAATTCGAAACTATTAGCTAGGAAAAATACCAAATGGGAGTCTCTGGATTGTGGATGGTTCAAATTTAATTTTGATGGGGCTGCTAAAGGCAACCTAAGGAGGGCAAGTATAGGTGATATTATCAGAGATTCTATGGGGAATATGGTGGCGAGTTTCGCTGGAGGCATTGGGGTTCAGTCAGCTTTAGTTGTTGAGGCTCGTGTGCTGTTCATGGGCCTCAAAATTATTGTTTCTCTGGGGATTGTTTATCTCCACATTGAAGGAGATTCCAAATCGGTGACGAATGTTGTAGAAAAAGATAGATTTATAGGTTGGAATACCAAGGACATTTTGATGGATGTTAGCTTCCTTTTGTCCAAATTAAGGGACAAAAAGGTGACTCATATCTTCAGAGAAGGCAACCGTGTGGTGGATGCTTTGGCTAATCTTGGCTCGGGTTGGGATTCGGCTAGATGTTGGAGGACTAAGGAAAGACTGCTGCCAAATATTCAAGCTTTGATAGAGCGGGACAAGGCTACCATGGGTTATAATGATTTTCAACTTTTGGATGATGAGAGCTGATTGGGGGGCCCACTGGTTATTTTGGGTGTGCTGGTGGATGAATTTCAATATTGGTATGGAGTATAGGTGGAGTTTTACTAATAAAGATGCACATGTGTGGGGTAGGGAAAGGAGCATCCACTTGTCTATCCTTTGGACTTGGTGGATGGGTTTAGTTTATAAGATTATGATGAGATGGCAGGGAGGGGATTTAAAAGAGGAGTTCAAGATTTGTTTTGGCAGCTTGATGCGGATTAAATGGAAGGACGTGACTTCATTTCAATTGTGGGACCGTACTGTGCGTGCTACTCCTTTGGGAATTGGATTGCTTCTTTTATCTCCTCATTGCATTTGGAGGAGTGATTGTATTTATAATGATTTGACTATCTATGATGAGATTTGGCCGCATTCTAGAGGCTTTGTTCTGGCTAGTTTAGCTAGGGGTTCCTTTGGATTCTTTTGGAGGTTTGCTAAATTTAGTTTTTTGGCCTGTCCACATGGGTTTTCGTCCTTTCCCTACATCTCCGCAAACTTTTGCCTTCTCTACTGTAATCATAAATTCATTAATTTTTGTGTCTTTTCACACTGTGGTATAATTCCTCTATGCGCGTGTGAATGGTATGTGGGGTTTATTGTGCTTCGTTGTAATCCTTGCCTTAACTATCTTTTGGAGATTATTTTTCGCGACTGCTACATTTGGTATTTTTTGCATTTCTGTGAGCTTTCTATGCAGTCTGGCAGTATGGGTGGTGAGCGCATTCAGATGGAACCAAAAAATTGTGATGAATTTCGAAACAACCCTCTGGTCTGGCACATTTGTGTGGAGGGAGGAATTTCTCCACTCATGGAGTGCTTAGTCGGCCATGATCCTATTTTATTGGGTCAATTTTCCAATTCGTGGAAGGATAGGAGGGTCTCCATTGGTGGAATTTTGTTTGAAATCAGTGAGGATGTTATTGCACAGGTTACGGGTTTGCTGTGTGTGGGGAAAAAATATCCTAAACACACAAAAAAGCCAGACCATGAGAGCCTTAAAGTGTTTTTCAGAGGTGAGGAGACCCCGGTTAGGAACCAGGCGGGGTTTGAAAGGGAAGCACTTCCTAAGCTGTGGGACCTAGTGTGCATGGCACTGATGAAGTATGTAATCTGGAAGGTAGATATAAAACTTGTTTCTTTTATCATTTCCCTCTGTTAAACCACCTTAGGCATAAAATGCTGCTTAGTTTCCCATTTTTCCTTCTAATAGACCTAGAAAGTTCTGTTGACAAGTGTAAAGATTCAGCCAACCGAAATCCCTATGATCTCACGCTGCTCTCGCTCCATCAGGGGCTTATCCTTCATCTGTATCACTTTCATCTTGCTCTTTGTCTGCCTAAAGCCATCACTATTGTTCGCGTCGAGAATATTGAACCCCTCTCTACGGTGCATATCTCCCCGGCCGAATCCAAGAGTCCTCCTCGAAATTCTAATGTTGACAATGTGGGGAATGCCAAAACCAAATTTTCCACCAAAAAACTTAAGGGTGGGTTGGGCAAGGCCCATGCCAATGCGACAGAAGGGCTTTGTGAGCTAAAAGCCACTCAGGCTGACACAATTGTTAATGTCACTATGTCAAAAAAAGGTAAGGAGAAATGCATGCAGGCTGCGACTGCTAAAGATGGCAAGGGTAAGAATGTGGTTAGGAAAGATTCCAGAGGGGATACGGTTGTGGGAAACACGGAGATGACTGGAGGGGAAAGTGTTAGGAGGAGATCTAAAAGGCTAGCCAAGAACAGCAAGAAGAGGTTAATCATTGAGGATTATGAGGAGGAGTAGTCGGACAGCAAGGGTTACAAGGAAGAAGAGTCTGAAGATGTGGAAGAAGATTTTGTGGTGAGGCCCCAACTTACTTCGGTGGATAGAAATCTTCCTTTTGATGGCTCTAGCTCACACTCTCTATAGCCATTGGTGGATGAGCCTGGTGAGGTTCAGGGAGCTATGGATGTTGGGGTGGATTCGTGCAAGGTGGCGAAGAGATTCGACACTCTTGACAAAAGATTTCGGGGTTTAACCCGCTTCACCATGAAATTGGGTTATGAGCACTTTGTCTAATGCCATAAAAGAGGAACTGGAGGGGAACAATAGCCAGGAAAACAAAGAGTGGGTGGGAGATGAGGCGGTGGACCTCCTGATTAAAAACTGGGATGATGCCAGTTAGTTGCTCCTGGTGCCTGTCTGTCGGTTGTTTCTTGGCTGTTGTTGTGCTGCCTTTGGGTTGTCTCTATTTTTTTCCTTTCTATGTTAGTTGTTTGGTCTTGTCCTTTTTTGGCCCTAGTGGCTTGTTGTGAGGGGTACAGCGCCCTGTAAATGTTGTTTAACTTTTCAAAAACACAAATGGAAAACAAGTACAACAATCAGCAAAAGTAGAACCTTTAAACAAAAAATTAAAAATCCTAATCATTATCAAACATGTCAATCAAAATTTATATCAACAACCTTTCAAAAAAACCTATCACCATCTACTAACATGTCCTAGGATGCATCCTTCCTACAATGGGCATTATCATTGGAAATCACTTTGGATATTTATCCTCAAAACACACCTTTGGAAAGAGATATAAATAACATTGATTGTTTGTTTTGATCTTTTCTTGTGATTTATCTTATTGACCCATTATGAGGACCTCTCGATGATGTCTAAATAATTTAGAGAGAAAGGAATGGGGCATTGATCATTATATTTTGTTTTTTGTGCTTGTGGGGTATTCTTGTAAAATAATATTGATGCATACTTGCTTAGTTGTATGTAGGGAGGTCATTTGGAGTATATTGTTGATTGTTGTGTTGTTAGACAAAATCAATGATAAGATTTTCTCATATCAATTTGCTTAATATATTCTCCAAATATATAGGCATAAATGTGGTGAACTTTGTGCTTTAAAATAGCACTTACGAGTTCAACTGTGTAACCAAACATGCAACTATATTCTATGTTACACTAATAGACAATAAACAAAATAAACAATCTATCCTAGGTGGTGTATGAATGATGTAATATTCCAACATTCCCTCCTTATTTCATCATTTCTTTAAGGTACTAATTAGAGAACCCTAAAAATTTAAACTTCACACGTGAAAGAGGCTTGGTGAAGATATCATCATGTTGTTCCTGAGTAGACCAAAATTGAAGCCACATATTTTTTTGTTGAATATTTTCTCATATGAAGTAGCAGTCAACTTCAATATGCTTTGTTTGTTCATGAAATACTGGATTACAAAAAAATATTGAGATAATTTTGATTGTCACAATAGAGGGTTGTAGGTTGGTTTTTTGGTACCCCCAATCCTTCTAATATGTGACGTAGCCATACTGCTTCACAAGCTGTTGCACTTGCTACATGATATTCTACTTCTATTGAGGAATGAACAACTATGGCTTGTTTCTTACTTTCCCAAGAAATAGGACCTGAACCCAAGAACAAAACAAATCCAAATATGGATTTCTTATCATCAACTAAACCTGCATAATCTCCATCTTTATACCCTATCAAGAATAATTGATCATTCCTTTTGTATTCCAAACCATGATTCATTGTACCTTGGATGTACCTTAGTACCCATTTTACTATTTTCCAATGACACATTTTTGGTTCTTGCATAAATCTTGATAGATAATTAATAGCAAAACTAATATCTAGCCTAGTATAAGTCAAGTAAATCAAACCTCCAATCATTTTAAAATAAAGAGTTGCATTTACCTGAGAAGATGAATTAGAAATAGATAACTGAAAACCTCATTCCATAGGTGTATACATGGGTTTGGAATCCAACATTCTAAACTTCTCAAGCAATTTCTTGGCATATTTTCTTTGAGATACAAAAATATGGTTATTTGTTTGTCATACCTCCAAGCCTAGACAATAGTGCAATAGCCCAAGATTTGTCATATCAAAGGCCTTCTTGAGATCATTCTTGGTTGCCTCAATCATTGCTTCTAAGTTTCCTGTGATAACTAAGTCATCAACATATACATTAATGATCACAATATCCCCCCTTTATCCTTGAGGTAGAGATTTTGATCATATGGATGCCTAGTAAAACCATGTTTTAGAAAATGTTCAATTTTAATATACCAAGTTCTTGGAGCTTGTTTGAGACCATATAGGGATTTAATGAGTGTACATAGATTTTTCTTCTTTACCAAGTGCAATGTACCCCTATGGTTGGGTCATATAGAACTCTTCCTTAAGGTATCCATTAAGAAATGTACTTTTGAAATCCATTTGATACAATTTCCATCCAAATTGTGCAGCTAAAGAAAAAAGTATTCGAATGGTTTTAATCTTTGTTGTGGGAGAAAATTTGTATTCATAGTCTATCCCTTCTTTCTGGGCATGACCCTTGGCTACAAGTCTAGCCTTATGTTTATCTATACTACCATTTACTATATACTAAGTTTTAAATATCCTTTCACATCCAATTGCTTTCTTACCATGTGGTATATCAACAAGCTCCCAAGTGTTTTTTTTCATCAAGGACTGATATTTTGCATCCATAGCCTCTTTCTAAGGCTTTGAATCTAATGCTTCCTAAACATTAGATGGTTCAAAATTATCAACGGTTGAACTCATTAATGCTAGATTTACCTCATTGTGAGTCA
Organism: Sequoiadendron giganteum; assembly: GCA_007115665.2. Classification (NCBI taxonomy): domain Eukaryota; kingdom Viridiplantae; phylum Streptophyta; class Pinopsida; order Cupressales; family Cupressaceae; genus Sequoiadendron; species Sequoiadendron giganteum. The sequence continues at coordinate 581,545,896 of CM021107.1, forward strand.
TGCTACGAGTTTTTGGACCTGAAGTGGAAGTGTTTGGGAATCCATCTAGATTTTCATCATGGATGGTACTAATATACCACTTAGGAAATGGTCTTATGATGGGTGTTGAGTTAGTTTGATTCTCAAGATCTCCATTATTTTTCCCATCCATGTTGAAAATGGGAGCACTATCTGTATTAGGTGATGATGTGGAAGGTGAACTTGAATCACTCTTCTCATCAAAAATTACATCTCTACTAATATATCTTCTTTGTATTAGGATCCATAAGGCGATATGCCTTAGATTCATTACTATATTGAAGATGAATACATTGAATTTATTTTTCATCTAGCTTCTTCCTTTTTTTATGAATGTGCATATAGGCAATGCATCCAAATACATGACTATGAGAGATAGAAGGATTTACCCCTGTCCATGTTTCTTTTGGTGTGATGCTATCAAGAGCTTTGGTTGGTGCACGATTCATAAGATAAAATATTGTGTGCACAACTTCAGCCCAATAAGCATGTCCCAAATGATAATCCTTCAACATTCTTTGAAACATCTCCATGATGATGTGATTTCTCTATTCAGCAAAACAAATTTCTTGAGGTGTGTATGTTGTAGTTAGTTGATGTCAAATTCCATTTTCCTTCAAGTAGGTGGAGAAATCAATGCTGGTGTATTCCCCCTCTATCTAAGTGGAGGGCATGAATATGATGATTCGTGCCTTTCTCCACAAGAGTGTGAAACTCTTTGAAGTAGGAAAAATCTTCATCTTTACTCTGCAAACAATAGACCCGCATTTTCCTTGTGTGATCATCAACAAAAAGCAGAAATTACTTGAATCCATTATGACTAGGTGTCATGGGCCCACACAAATTGGTATGCACCAGTTGCAAAGGTTGGCTTTCAAGATTATCACTAGAATAGAAGGGTGAGGTTCTCTATGTTGTTTTCCAGCAAGAAAACTGGAATTAATGGCACTTGACTTCGCAAGTGAGGGAAGCCCTTTGACCATGATTTTCTTGATAAGTGTAAACAAGTAACTAGTGCTTAAATGACCAAATCTATGATTCCATAACATAGAAAGATCAATATCCTTAATCACTAAAGCTTGATTATTGGCAATTGTATCAAGCCTAAACATTTTACCAATTTCTATATCACTAGCAACAATCTTTGCACTTTTTGACTTATCATGGATTAGACATACCTTTTTATCATCATTTTTATCAAACTCTATTCTTAGGTTGTGATCAAGAAATTGATTAACAAAAATAATATTTTGGTAAGTCTAGGGACATATAAGACTTCAATGAGCCTACACTTAAGTATACCAAATTGCAAGGAGATGTCACCATTACCTTGGATATCATAGGTGGTATCATCTTTGAGAGAGACTTTACCACGATGGAGTTTCAATGTGAGAAACAACTCCTTCTATCCAATCATGTGCTTGGTATCACCTAAGTCCACATACCAAATTGAGGTTGATTTTGAACTATCATCTGATGTGTGGGATAAAAAAACATACTCCTCTTCAAATTTTGGAGTCTTCTTCTTCAGCAATATTGCCATGTTGTTTATGTTTATTCTTATATTTCCATTGAGTATTGCCACTTTGAAATGGCTTCTTTTGATGCAATTTTTTGGATGATCCTTTGTTTAAGGAATTGTACCAACAATTTCTCACATCATGTCCAATCCTTTCACATATTTGACACTTCTTATGAGATTTGGATGAGATAGCAGATCTGGGTGGTCCACCAGACTACTTCTTAGGCTTATGTACTCTATGAAAAGTGGTCATGGCATGATCCTTCTCTTCATGTTCATGCCTTAAAGATTCTTCTTTTTGGAGTAGATTCACAAGCTTCTCAAAAGTGGGTATTGTCTCAATGACATTTAAAGTTGTCAAAAAGACTTTATATCTAAAAGGCAGTGCCTGTAGAATAATAGGCATCAAAACTACATCATCAATTATTTCTCCCAATGCTTGTTATGAATCTCTCAACTCAATAATCCTTTTAAGAAAGGATTCCAATTGTTCTCCATTCTTCATCTTCAGGCCATGTAGCTGACTCTACAAATTCAAGATTTGAATCTGATTCTTTGCGTCATATATCATCTTGAATGTGTCCCATGAGTCTTTGGATGTGGACGAGTCTTAGATGAAAGGTTGAACTTCATCAGGCACACTGAACAAAATGATCATTTTTTCCTTTATGTAAGCTTGATCAAATTTCTTTTGTTCATCAACATCTATCTTGTGATGTGTTGTGGTTCCACTGACCACATCCCAAACTTCTTCAAACTCAAGTTGAGTTTGAGTTTGGTCTTCCATGCGGAATAGTTATTTTTGTGCAATAGCTGAGAGTCTTGAAGAATAAATTTTGGAGAACTTCCTGTCATTTTGTTAGCAATATGTGATGGTATTTTATTTTTTTTCTCGTCACTCAGATCAGAAATACACCTTAGAGGAGAGGATACTTCAAAATAAAAATAACATTTTAAAAGTATGGCTGAGCTAAAATTGCTTCTAGAACTATCTTACAATAATTTTGAGGTTTACTTCACTAATTTATAAGTAATAATATTTATTAAATGGGGAAGGATAGAGGCATTCATTGTCAGGTATAAAAATTTACAAAGTGTTGTTATTGGCAAATCATGTACCCCCCTTAAATCAAGTGACCACTAGAGAATGGATCTAATCCTATAGACACTAAACATAAGAACATATACAAACATGCATAAACCTCAAACTTGAATGGGCACAATCTAACCTTCAAACTTTATTACTCTTTTCAAGCATCATAGCAAGATTCATTCTCTAGGCTCTGCTTGCACCATGTTGTCCACAGAATCGTTGAGAAATGAGTTCCCATATATGCTAACCTCTCTTGTTGAATATGTGTTTTCCTCGAGGGATGATCATCATCACATCATTGGGCATGTGATTTGACTCAAAGTATTCCTCGAGTTTGTAAGGAAGCTAAGGTAGTGGACCAAATTCCTACACTAATCTTGAGAGGAGAATAATGCAAAAAAATTATAGATCTTTAATAGTTATAGAAACTTAAACAAAAATAAACATAAATATCATGCATACCACAACACAGTGATTTACGTGGGGAAAACCTTTTAGGAGAAAATACCACACTCTAAAAGCCACCCAATATGTTATGCAAAAATAAAAAATATTACAATACACTTGTAGAGCAAGCTTCTCCCAAGAGTATCACCAATCAAAGATCTAGAGACAACATGACTTCTATCAAACCCTCATAATACATCACTGTCTCTACCACAATCATAATACAATGCCCTCATAAAATAGGGTTACATTCTAGGGTAAGATAGGCCAAAAAAATATCCACCATTAGATATAAAACCTATTAATTGATGGTATATATTTACAATGTATCATTTATCTAATGTATGTCAGCTATTTTAGTAGTATCCTAAAAAAGTTAACCAAAAATTATTTACCAGGTGGTAGATCAAGAAGCTCCCAAGTGTTGTTTTTCATCAAGGACTGATATTTTACATCCATAGCCTCTTTCCAAGGCTTTGAATCTAATGCTTCCTAAACATTAGATGGTTCAAAATTATCAACAATTGAACTCATTAATGCTAGATTTACCTCATTGTGAGTCATGCTATGAGTTTTTGGAACTGAAGTGGAAGTGTCTAGGACTCCATCTAGTTTTTCATCATGAATGGTACTAAAATACCACTTAGGCAATGGTCTTATGATAGGTGTTGAGTTAGTTCAATTCTCAACATATCCATTATTTTTCCCATCCATGTTGAAAATAGGAGCACTATTTTTATTAGGTAATGATGTGGAAGGTGAACTTGAATCACTCTTCTCATCAAAAATTACATCTCTACTGAGATATATCTTCTTTGTATTAGGATCCATAAGGTGATATTCCTTAGATTCGTTACTATATCTAAGAACAATACATTGAATTGATTTTTCATCTAGCTTCTTCCTTTTTTTAGGAATGTGCATATAGGTAGTGCATCCAAATACACGAAGATGAGAGATAGAAGGATTTACCCTTGTCCATGCTTCTTTTGGTGTGATTCCATCAAGTGCTTTGGTTGGTGCATGATTCAAAAGATAAACTATTGTGTGCATAGCTTCAGCCCAATAAGCATGTCCCAAATGAGAATCCTTCAATATGCTTTGAACCATCTCCATGATGATGTGATCTCTCTATTCAGAAACACCATTTTGTTCAAGTGTGTATGTTGCAGTCAGTTGATGTCAAATTCCATTTTCCTTCAAGTAGTTGGAGAAATCAATCTTGGTGTATTCCCTCTTGATCTGAGTGGGGGGCATGAATATGATGGTTCATTCCTTTCTCCACAAGAGTTTGAAACTCTTTGAAGTAGGAAAAATATTCATCTTTACTCTGCAAACAATAGACCCACATTTAACTTGTGTGATCATCAAAAATAAATAAAAAATTACTTGAATCCATTGTGACTAGGTGTCATGGCCCCACACAGATTGGTATGCACCAATTGCAAAGGTTGGCTTGCACGATTCTCACTAGAATAGAAGGGTGAGTTTCTCTATATTTTTTCCAACAAGACAACTTGAACAAATGGCACTCGACTTCTCAAGTGAGGGAAGCCCTTTGACCATGATTTTCTTGATAAGTGTAAGCAAGTAACTAGTGCTTAAATGACCAAATCTATGATTCCATAACATAGAAATATCAATATCCCTAGTCACTAAAGCTTGATTATTGGCAATTGTATCAAGCCTAAACATTTTACCAATTTTTGTAGTACTAGCAACAATCTTTGCACTTTTAGACTTATCATGGATTAGACATGCCTTTTTATCATCATTTTTATCAAACTCTATTTTTAGGTTGTGATCAAGAAATGTATTAACAAAAATAATATTTTGGTAAGTCCTGGGACATATAAGACTTCAATGATCCTACACTTATGTATACCAAATTGCAAGGAGGTGTCACCAATACCTTGGATATCATAGGTGGTGCCATCTCCAAGAGAGACTTTACCATGATGGGGTTTCAATGTGAGAAACCACTCCTATCTATTCATGTGCTTGGTAGCACCTGAGTCCAAATACCAAATTGAGGTTGATTGTGAACTATCCTCTGATGTGTGGGCTGAAAAAATGTACTCCTCTTTAACTTCCAGAGAATTTTCTTGTTCAACAATATTGCCATGTTGTTTTTGTTTGTTCTTATGTTGCCATTGATTAGTGCCACTTTCAAATGGATTCTTTTGATGCAATTTGTTGGATGATCCTTTGTTTAAGGAATTGTACCAACAATTTTTCACATCATGTCCAATCCTTTAACATATTGGACACTTCTTATGAGATTTGGGTGGTCCACCTAACTTAATCATAGGCTTATTGCCTTTATGAAAAGTGGTCATGGCATGATCCTCCTCTTCATGTTCATGCCTTACAGATTCTTAATTTTGGATTAGATTCACAAGCTTCTCAAAAGTGGGTGTTGTCTCAATGATATTTAAAGTTGTCAAAAAGACTATATCTGGAAGGTAGTTCTCATAGAATAATAGGCACCGAAACAACATCATCAATTGTTTCTCCAAATGCTTGTAATGAATCTCTCAACTCAGCAATCCTTTTAAGAAAGGATTACAATTTTTCTCCATTGTTTATCTTTAGGCCATGTAGCTGACTCTGCAAATTCAAGATTTGATTTTGATTCTTTTCCTCATATATCATATTGAACTTGTCACGTGAGTTTTTGGATGTGGATGAGTCTTGGATGAAAGGTTGAACTTCATCAGACACACTGAACAAAATGATCAATTTTTCCTTTCTGTAAGCTTGATCAAATTTCTTTTGTTCATCAACATCTATCTTGTGATGTGTTGTGGTTCCACTGACCACATCCCAAACTTCATCAAACTCAAGTTGGGTTTCGATTTTGGTCTTGCATGTGGAATAGTTTTTTCCATGCAATAGCTGAGAGTCTTGAACAAGAAATTTTTGAGAACTTCCTTCCATTGTGTTAGCAATATGTAAATGGTATTTTATTTTGTTTCTCCTTGCTTAGATCAATAATATGCCATAGAGGAGAGGATACTTCAAAATAAAAATAACATTTTAAAAGTATGGCTGAGCTAAAATTGCTTCTAGAATGATCTTACAATAATTCTGAGATTTATTTCACTAATTTATAGGTAATAATATTTATGAAATGGGGAAGGCTAGAGGCACTCATTGTAAGGTATAAAAATTTGCAAAGTGTTGTGATTAGTAAACCATGTACCCCCCTTAAATCAAGTGACCACTAGAGAATGGATCTAAGCCTATAGACAACAAACATAAGAACATATACAAACATGGATAAATCTCAAACTTGAATGGGCACAACCTAACCTTCAAACTTTATTTATTTTTTCAAGCAGGATAGAAAGATTCATTCTCTGAGCTTTGCTTGCACCATGTTTTCCATAGAATCATTGAGAAATGAGTTCCCATATATGCTAGCCTCTCTTGTTGACTATGTGTGTTCCTCAAGGGATGATCACCATCACATTGTTAGGCTTGTGAGTTGACTCAGAGTATTCCTCGACTTTGTAAGGAAGCTAAGGTAGCAAAACAACTTCCTACACTAATCTTGAGAGGAGAATAATGTAAAACTTTTACAAATCTTTAACAGTTATAGAAACTTAAATATAAATAAACATAAATATCATGCATACCATGACACAGTAATTTATGTGGGGAAAACCCTTTCAATAGAAAAACCCCACATTCCAAAAGCCACCCACTATGTTATGAAAAAATTAAAAAGATTACAATATACTTGTAGAGAAAGCTTCTGACAGGAGTATCACCACTAAAAGATCTAGAGACAACATGACTTATATCAGACTCTCAGAATACATCACCATCTCTACCACAATCATAATACAACGCACTCATAAAATCGGGTTACATTCTACGGCAAGATAGGCCAACAAAATATCCACCATTAGATCTAAAACCTAATAATTAATGGTCTATATTTAGAATGTATCATTTATCTAACGTATGTCGGCCATTTTAGTAGTTTCTTAGAAAAGAACAAAAAATTCTTTACACACATCCCACTCCCCCCCCTTGTTGCCATTATATATTACACCTATCGGTGTAACTAGGAAATATATATATATATATATTCATATATATCCTATCAACAATAACCTTTATATAATTGTAAGGTTGAGACACATTTTCCCAACAAATCTCCCACTTTTCAAACACCTTGCAAGAGCAACGAGAGGGAGTAAACATTGTCTCTTAATTGCTAGGGGTTGAAAGGCCCATAATCTCTTAACACCATCTAAACTTCTCTATGCTCACAAGCTTAGGTAAAGAATCAACAACATTCATCAACATCTCTACCTTAACCAACTTCACCTTGCCATCTTTGACCATACCTCAAATAAAATGATATTGTACATCAATGTGCTTGGTCCTGGCTTGAAATTTTAGGTTCATGGCTAGGCATATCAAACTCTGACTGTCGCAATAAATTGTCATTGCACCTTATTTTATTTCAATATCTGAACATAGTCTTTTAATCCAAATGGATTCTTTACAAGCATGAGTAGCTGCCATATACTCTACTTCAATAGTGGAAAAAGCAACTACATCCTATCACTTACTCATCCAACTGATTGCACCACCAAATAAAGTAAACATATAAGCATTGGTTGATCATATGCTATCAATATCACCTGCCTAGTCTGAATCCACATAACCATGAATATCAAGGAAAATCTCGTCTTCAATCACATTACTTGATAACACAAGGAATAATTTGAGGTACCATGCAAATATCTAAAGACTCTTTTAACTACATCCCAATGAACTCTACCAAGATTAGACATATATCTGGAAAGAACTCCCACTGCTTGGGCAATGTCTATTCTAGTACAAACCATAGCATACATCAAACTTTCAACTGCACTCTAGTGAGAAACTCTACTCATGTCTTCCATATTTTATGGAGATGTTGGACAATCTAAAATAGATAAATTTGTTCCAACAGAAAAGTGAACACACAATGGTCTACAATCTTGCATGTTAAATATTTGTAAAATTGAATTGACATACTTACTTTGTCAAAGCCATAGCTTTTTGTTCACTCTATCTCTTTTAATTTCCATCCCAATAATGTGTCTAGTTGCACCAAGATCTTTCATTTCAAATTTCGCAACAAGTTGAGATTTTCGTTTTGAAATCATACCTTTCCCTTTGCCAATAAATAACACACCATCAACATATAATGCAATAAACAAGAAATGATCACCATCAGTTTTATAATAAACACAATGATCTAATTTAGAACACTCAAATCTCAAACTCAACACATATGTATCAAATTTTTGGTACCACATCATAGGACTCTGTTTTCTCTTCAATTTGCAAGCCAACTTACTTTTACCTTTCACCATGTAGTGCTCTAGTTGTGTAATATAAATATCCTCCTCCAATCCACCATGAAGGAAATCAGTTTTCACATCCATTTGCTCAACCTCTAAATCATAAGCAGTAGCAATAGAAAGAAAAAATCTAATGGATGTCATTTTTGCAACGGGAGAAAATATCTCACCATGATCAACACCCTCAACTTGAGAGTAACCCTTTGTAACCAACCTTGCTTTGTACTTCTCAATACCTCCATCTAAAGCAATCTTTTTCATGAACACCCATTTGCGATCGACAGGTTTTTGTCCTTTAGGCAATGGTACAAGATCCCATGTATCATTCTTTTTCAAAGATGTCATTTCTTCATCCATAGTAATCATTTAGGATTTTGCATCATTCATACCTAATGCCTCTTTTATATATTTGGGTTCATCCATGTTAGTATTCAAAGAAAAAATACATCTCCAATCATCAGGTGTATACCTTTCAGGTGGTTGTCTATTCCTTGTAGACCTATGAACAAGTTGAGTTGGAGGTTCTTCCTCCTCTTCTGAAGATCTAGAGCTAGATGAGCTCTCCTCAAATTCTTGTCTATCCTTGGGCCTCGATTAAACTTTCTCAGGTGTAGAAGGAAATTGAATCACATCTTCTTGTTTACTTTGTTCTAGTTGCAATGTAACAGATTAAGGCTTAGTTTCTCTAAAAATAATAGTTCTACAATATATTATTGCAATGTTGTAAAATTAAACCCCTTGCAATTTCACATACATTCTTGTATTTGCTTTAATGTCCACTTCCTTAGCACTTGTGTAGGATCATTTTAGCCCCTACATCAACCCTTTTTCCCTCTCAAGATGCTCAACACCCCTTTTCAGTAGATTCCCTTCGCACGTCAACTTCGCATCAAACCTTGGGCTGTTCTTGTTCGTGTCATTTTGTAGTGTGATGTGTCCAAAAACTATCACATCGTGCAGATGTTTGTGTGCTATGCTAGCATCCTATGATGTTTCAATGTTCAAATCACCATTTCCAAGCAATTTTTCCAGTTGTCATTTGCTTGTGTTGGTGGTAATGGCTTGGGATGCCTTGTAACTGCCCGGAAAGCTTCTTTTTGCTTCTCTTCTCTCCTTAAAATCTATCTCTTCAATTCATTTTGGCCTCTAGCTTTTTTCCAGCCTTGAATCTACCACTTTCTCTCTTGTTATTTTGTTCACATAGCTTCATATAAGTCAAGTTATAGTAGCCTCATGCACTCTCAAACTTTTACAACAATTTGAAAATCTCTTGACCCTCATAGATATCTTTCTCTCCCTCTTTGCAGCTCCCTTGGCTCTTGCAACTTAACCTCCCTTGTCTTGTGCTTGTAAGAATCTTGGGATTTCACATATCCCCTATCCATTGCATCTCTATGTTTTTTGGTATGGGTTCTCCTCCTCGAGCAAGGATTTCTTTTATCACCTATATTTTGTGATATGGGTTCTCCTCCTCGAGCGGGGTTTTCTTTTATCACTCATCGCATACTTCATCTCTCTTTATCTTTTTGGTTGCCCATGGAGGTGGGAACACCAAAATGGGGGTTTGATTGAAGAAAACCCTTATACAACCCCAACACTTTCTCTAAATCTTACGCATGCAGGTATTGAATACATTCATTTGTTGGAGGCTTCATCACATGGGTGGTTGTAAGCATTTCCTTTTTCTCTTACTCTATCATTTACTTTACTTTATTCTAGTTCTGCTAAATTTTGTTACTCTCGCATTCTGTAAATTCTCAATAATTTGATTGCTAGTAGCCACTTTGCCATTTTTTGTGATATTTTTTTCTTTTTGGTTCATATGGGATGCTAGTGCACCTCTAGGATGCTAGCACATCACGTTGTTGTTCTTATTCCGCACTCAGGTCCTTTGGCCAAGAGCTTGTCATTTTGCCCAAAAAATCTTCATGGCCTACTCTTTTGGATTCTAGAACCTTTGTGTTGTTCCTTGAGGTAGCTTAGGGTAGTTCACCCCATGAGGTTCTCTGAATGAAGAGAACTCATGAGTAGTGAATCCCCCTTCTCTACATTTTGGTGAACCTGATGTGAACCAAAAAACTAGGAATTTTTTTACCCCAACTTGGTGGGGTCATAACTTTTGACTCAGTGCTCGGAATTCAAAATCATTTACATTGTTGGAAAGGTCTCCAAGAGGACTAGTTCAATACCTAAAATATTTTACCTTTGACAACAAAATTTTAGGGATTTGATGCAAATTTCGAACCAAAATTATGCTTTGAAGACCTTCGAAAATGCAAATTACTAGAAACTATAAAATACCAAACAAATCCAAAAATATAGACTTTTGATTTTTCTTAGTTCTATCACCCCAAAATGAATTTAATATCTTCTTTTATGAGTTCATTATCTAATTATATTCAAGGTGTTAATGATGTTCCATTTCATGCATGTGATAGTGACTTGAATTTTCCCATGTCACTTTGTATCTTTGATCCTTCTTATGAGATTCCTCTTGCTTTGAAGAATATCTTGTCACAAGAAGATGAAATCATTGATACCTTTCTTAATTTCACTCTACCTTCTCTTCATTCCTATGCACTCTCCTCTAGAGATGATGCATTAGTGAATGATGAATCTACCCTTCATTCCAATTCACTCTCTTCTAGAGATGTTGTATTTGTGAATGATGAATCTCCTCTTCATCCTAATGCACTCTCTTTTAGAGACGTTGTATTAGTGAATGATGAATATCATCTTTGTTTTGATGCACTCTCTTATAGAGATGATGCATTAGCGAATGATGAACTTCCTTCCACATTTGATCCTCCTTGGATAAATATTGAGAATGTTTCTTCAAATAATTGTTCCACTAGTTGTGATGATTCTATACATGTAATCTATGTCTTTGTTGCCCCTCAAAGGCCTAAGAGACCAGTCATTTACCTAACTCCAGCTAGTCCTTCTCCTAAAAGGGTTTGTTCTATTAATGGTATTCCATTTGATAGTGATTCTCTTGATCATTCTATGGATCCCTCTTACAAATCAGTAGCCCATACTTATGAGAATAAAATGAATAAACAACTAAGCCTTCCTCAAGCACCTAAACCCATGACTAAAGCACCTAGTGATTACGATCTTGTTGAGCAACCCTGTGTTACTTCGGCTAAGATCTCACTATGGGACTTGCTTCAGTCTAATTTGATTTACCAAGGTATGCTTCAAGAAGCCTTGCAAAAGATCTTCTTGCTTTCTTTCGCTAGGCCAAAAGATGCTAATACGTTGATAGCTTATATTCATGTGGATTCATCAAATATTATGCTCTATCCATAGGAACTCCCACCTCTGAAAGTATAGAATCAAGTAGATCCTCTAATGATTATAGTTAACATTAATAATATTGGCATTAGATCTCCTCTCATTGGTGTTGGTTCAGCACTCAATGTATGTAGCATTGATCTATTGTCTAATGTTAATATTGATTCATCTTCTCCTAATGCTTCTTTTTTTGTCATGCATGGGTTCGATAGTGTTGGTCGACAAGCCCTAGGCATAATAGTCTTGACTTTGAGGTTGGGACCCATTACCATACCAACCCTTGTATATTTTATGTCAAAAAAATTACCATATAACCTTCTTCTTGATAGACTTTGGATTCATGCCATGGGTGCAGTCTCGTCTACCTTGCATAAATATATTAAGTTCATTTGCAATAATCAAGTAGTCACAGTCAAGTCTGACCCTGATGCTATGCACTTATGTGAGTTGGTAGCTACCAATCAAATTTTAGTTGTGCCTACTCTTATTCCTTTAGTGCCTTCCAATGTGTCAATTTTTACTCTGGCAGTGCCTACTACAAAGGATACTCTTGAGATAGATGTCCCTGGAGAAGATCCTTCTGAAGCAAGAAATCCTATGTTTGGTTATCCTACTTTTCAAAAGAATGCATGTTGTGGTGATGATTGGGGTTCTTTAGACTTTATAGAATCCTTCATTGGAGAATATAAAGTTGACCCATTCCACTCAATCCTTCGGATAGCATCATCCAAACCCACTATCAAAGATGATTACTCTTTTGCATTGCAGGATAATGTGAACATAAATTGTAATATTCTTAGTGTTGATCCTCCTTCTGAGGAAGATGATTACACTTCTACTAAAGAGGATAATTTTGGCAGTCCTATTAAAAAGGATGATGGTTATACCATAGAAGAGTGTGATCCCCATTGTTGGAATAATGCTCTCTATGAAGATCCTCCTTCTCAAGATTTACAAACATGTTATGGCCCCAGCTTTAAGCTTGTCTCTAAATATGGTTATGGGCGTAAAGGTTTGGGCATAATGAACAAGGCATTCAGGTTCCTATAGAATTTTTGCCTCATAAGAATAATTTGGGGCTTGGTTTCTCAAATGAACAATCGAAACGAAAACCATGGTTGAGTGTTGACATGATGTCTACTCAACTCATTCTCACAGATTGATCCATCCTCCTTTGTCTTCTATCCTTGTATCTACTCTTTGTAAGCAGACAAACTTTTCTCCACAAGAGAAGGGTTTCTTCTTGCTCCTCATCCTTTGTCTAAGCAAGAGTGTATGTTGTTGAGGATTCTCAAAGCCCTCTTAATTACTCTCCCTTCTCCTACATGCAATAAATCTCATGAACATGATAAAGAAAAAAATTATTTTTGTGCATACCATCGAATGCTTAGCCATTCCACTAGTGAATGTAAGGCCTTAAAGGATAAAATACAATAACTTTGTGATTCAGGTGCCATCACTCATTTTTTTTTTATGCACATCCCTCTTCTTCAAATGACAAGTGATGAGGTTTACCTCTATCCTATATGTTCTAAGTATCTTGCATGGTTCTCCTCCCTTGAATGTTGGGGGCAGTGATAACCTATTCCAAAGATGTGTGTCCTTCACAAACGACCCCCTCTCTTCTTCATGTATTTCAATTGAAGTGTCCCTTGAGTGGACCCCCTTTTCTTTTGAAGGGTTCTCGAGGGACCCCCTTTGAAACATTTTCTCTTCAATGAATTATTGGCATCTAGCTTGAGGTAGCACAACTAGACCTATCTTTTTTCTATGAAAATCCTGCAATGCAACTTGCAATAGCCATAGACTTCTATAATCAATCTTTCTCTATAGGATCAAGAACTTGTATAGATCCTTTCTATCAAGCTTTCCTAACATTTTTATTCTACGGATTAACATGTTGCTTTGCAGGTGTGCCTGTAAAGTCGCTTTCCAATTTGACTCTACGTAGACCCCTTCTTTGGGTTTCCCTCATGAGAGAGAACTTGGGGGATGCCTCCTTGCAAGTCTATGGCCCTATAAGGTGCTTACTTCTTTTGGTTTCCCTCATAAGAGAGAACTTGTGGGATGCCTCCTTGTAGGTCTCTGAGCTTGTAAGGCGCTTACTTCTTTGGGTTTCCTTCATGAGAGATAAATTGGGGGACTCCTCCTTGCAGGTCTATGGGCCTATAAGGAACTTGCTTCATTAGGCTTCCTTCATGAGAGAGAACTTGGGGGTTGTCTTCTTGTAGGTCTATGGGCTTGTAGATGCTTACGTCCTATGAGATTTTCCTATCATTGGTTTGCAGGCCTTCACTGTACTTTGTGCAACTTTGTAGTTCCACAGAGCTACAAAGTCCTCTTTTTACAAACCTCCTCAGAGAGAGTACCTGTGGAGCCATCTTTGTTGGAATTTTCATTCCTTTTCTAGCACTTGAATTCTCTTTTCTCTTCTCTTCTCAATTGTGTATACTAGGTCGAAGATCTGCATCTTCTTCATCTTGAGCATATGCTCCTTCTCTCTTCGATATTGGTTGCTTCCCTGTCTTTTGGGTGTATTCTTCTCTTGAAGCAATCGATCCTTATATTCTTCTCTCCATTTTAGAATTCTTATGTATGTTATTGTTTTTAATTTGGGGATGACACATAGTACTAAGACAACCTTTTACATCAAGGTCTCTTTCACTTTGCTTACTCAAACCCTTTAGTTTTTTGTGTGTTGACCTTATTGTCCTATGCAGGTCTTTCTTGCCTAATGTGTTTTTTTTGTAGGTCTTGAGCCTGGGGGCAAGATTCTTTGGTTCAAAGAATTGTTTGTTTCCTCTACAGTATCCTCTTAGCATCATGATGTTATTTATGTTTAGTATATTTCCTTTAGTGTGCATATTAGTGTAGATTCATATACCCGCTAAAGTGGGGGAAAAATGTAATGTCGTAAAATTGCACCCCTTGAAATTTTACATACATTCTTGTATCTACTTTAGTTTCCACTTCCTTAGCACTTGTGTAGGCTCCTTTTAGCCCCTACATCAGCCCTTTTTCCCTCTCAAGATGATCAACATCCCTTTTCAGCAGTTATCCTTTGCACGTCAGCTTCACATCGAACCTTGGGATTTTCCCATTCGTGTTGTTTTGTAGCGTGATGTGTCTAGACACTGGCACGTCACACAGATGCGTACGTGCTATGCTAGCATCCTGTAATATTTCAACATTCAAATGACCATTTATGAGCATGCTTTCCACTTTTCATCTACTTATGTCGGTGGTAATGGCTCAAGATGCCTTGTAACCGCCTAGGAAGCTTCTTTTGGCTTCTCTTCTCTCCTTAAAAGTTATCTTTTCAATTCATTTTGGCCTCTAGATTCTTTCCAACCTTGACTCTGGCACTTTATCTCTTGTTATTTTATTCACATAGCTTCATATAACTTGCTACAACAGCCTCAAGCACTATCAAGCTTTTATAGCACTCTTTGCAAATATCTTGGCCCTCATAGCTATCTTGATCTCCCTCTTTTCAACTCCCTTATCTCTTGTAGGTTAACCTCCCTTGTATTGTGCTTGTGATCATCTTGGGATTTCACATATCCCCTATCCATTACATCTCTATATTTTGTGATACGGTTTCTCCTCCTCGAGCGGGGACTTCTTTTATCACCTATACTTTATGATACATGTTCTCCTCTTTGAGTGGGGTTTTCTTTTATCACTTATCACATACTTCATATCTCTCTATATTTTTGCTTATCTGTGGAGGTGGGAACACCAAAATGGGGGTTTGACTGAGGCAAACCCCTATACAACCCCAACACTTTCTCCAGATCATACGCATGCAGGTATTGAAGACATTCATTTGCTAGAGGCTTCATCACTTGGGTTGTTGTAAGCATTTCCTTTCTTCTCTTACTCTATCATTTTCTCTACTTTATTCTAGTTCTGTTACATTTTATTACTCTTCCACATTCTATAAATTCTCAATAAACTGATTGCTAGTAGCCACTTAACCATTTTATGTGATATTCTCACTTTATGGTCTGTACGAGATGCTAGCACACCTCTAGGATGCCAGTGCACCGCATTTTCATCCTTATTTCATGTTGACATCCTTTGGCCAAGAGCCTGTTAGTTTATCTAGAAAATATTTGTGACCTACTCTTTTAGATTCTAGAACCTTTTTGATGTTCCTTGAGGTAGTTTAGGTTAGTTCACCCCGTGAGGTACTCTAAATGAAGAGAACTCATGAGTAGTGAATCCCCCTTCTCTATAATTACCTTTTGTGCAAAATATTCCCAAAGCTTGTATCCTTTCACACCATAAATGTATCCAATGAAGATACATTTCACAACCTTGTTCTCCAACTTTGTTTACTTCTCCTTTGGCACATGTGCATATGCCTTGCAACCAAAAACTCTAAGATGTCTTAATGAAGGCTTGCGACCTGACCATGCCTCTATAGGAATCTTATCAACAAGAGTTGATGTAGGAGACATGTTAATTAGGTAACAGGTAGCGGCAATAGCTTCAGCCCAAAACCTTTGTTCTAGGCTAGCACCACTCAACATACTCCTAAACTTCTCCATCAGTGTCTTGTTCATTCTTTCTACAACTACATTCTATTGTGGGGAATACAAAGTTTTCTTTTGTCTATGAATACCACAATCTTTACATAATCTATCAAAATCATTAGAGAAAAATTCATAGCCATTAGCAATCCTCAAACATTTTATTTTATTTCTATTCTACAACTCAACCATTGCTTTAAATTCTTTAAATCGACTGAACAACTTCAAATTTACTCTTTAGAAAATATACCCATGTCCTTATACTAGAATCATCAATAAATTAAACATAATATGTGGATTTACCAATCGAAGGAACATCTACAGGACCAAACATATAAGAATGAATAAGATCCAATACACCACAAGATTTATGAGAACTCGAGTAAAACTAAACGTGGTTTTGTTTTCCATAAATGCAATGTTCACATAAATCAAATTCAAGATTACAATCAAATAAACCTTCAACAAGTTTTTTAATTTTTCAAGGTCGTTAGACCCTTTTCTCCAATGTGTCCAAGTCTCTGGTGTCATAACATATTTTTCTCTACAAATAAATTTGATTCAAAAGAAAGAGAACCCTTGGGTACCCAAAAGCCATGACCATATATTGAAGTTGAAACCCTTACCTCTTCCATAGACTTTCTTTTCACATAAGTAATATTGCACTCAACAGTGCATGCATCTAGCTTATACAATGTGCCATATTTGACACCTCTAGCAATCACCATAACACCTCTAAACATATTGCATATTGCATCTTGCATTAGAAAATACTACCCGCACACCAAAATCTATTAGTTTACTTACAAATAACATATTTCATGATAATCCAGGGATATGCAATACACCATTAATAATTTTTGTTCTACCATCAAGAAATCTGATTTTAACTTTACCATGGCTAACAATGTCTAAATGAGAATCATCACCCAGGTACACCTTACCTCCATCAAATTCTTCTTATTTAAAAAACCAATCTCTATTAAATGTCATATGGAAAGATGCACCTGAGTCAATTAACCATGCATCATTACCTACATGAGTTGCCAAAGCTGCAATGAATGTGTTGCCATATTCCTTCTCAGACTCGAAATCAGAATTAAATTTCTTCTTTGTCTTCTTATTTTCTTCTTTGCATTCCTTACGAACATGTACAGGCTTACTGCAATTCCAACAAATAACTTTAGACTTTCCAAGAGATTTAGATCTCCCCCTGGACTTGGATTTTTCATGCTTCTCATTTTTATTTCCTTTTTCCTTATGTATTCAACAAACATTTAGGGCCTCCTTGGTAGTGATGAATACCTTCCTCCTCATCTCTTCAGAAAGTAAAGAATCCACCACATCTGCAATCTTCAAAATTACAGAAGTACTCCCAATAGCCATAACAAGAGAATCCCATGAATCAGTTAAAGAACAAAGCAAGATCTAAAATTTGTCCTCCTCATCCATTTTGACACCAACTAATGCCAATTGAGCCATCAACATACTAAATGCTTCTAGGTGTTCTTTGATTCATCCACCCTCTTCCATTCTCAAGGAATACAACTTCTTCCTCAAGAAAATCTTGTTCACTAAAGATTTCACTTGATATATCTCACCAAGCTTCTTCCATAGTTTTTATGCAAATGTCTCCTCATGGACATTAATTAAAATAGAGTCTACCAAGCACAATCTTATTAAACCCTTGTCTTTATGGTCCATAACATCATATTGAGTAGCTTGAGTAGGATATATGGGCCTTGAAACATTCTCATCAACAACATCCCACAAATCTTGATCTATCAACAAATCCTCCATCTTCAACTTCCATATTTCAAAATTATTTCCAAAAAAAATCTCCACCTCTATTCTCCCTAATGAACTTGCCATCTGAGAATTCCTACAACAAGATCACAAAGTATCTTCTACACAATCTCCCACTCAAATCTAGATTATTTCAAAAAACTCAACAACACACAACTAAAACCAAAGGTGATCAAGCTTTGATACCACTTGTAAGGAAGCTAAGGTAGCCAAACAGTTCCTACAATAATCTTGAGAGGAGAATAATGAAAAAAAAGTACAGATCTTTAACAATTAAGAAAACTTAAACATAAATATCATGCATACCACGACCAATGATTTACATGGTGAAAACCCTTTCAAGAGAAAAATCCCACACTCCAAAAGCCGCCTGAGATATTATGCAAAAATAAAAAAGATTACAATATATTTGTAGAGCAAGGTTCTCATAGGAGTATCACCACTCAGAGATATAGAGACAATATGACTTCTATCAGACTCTCATAATACATCATCATCTCTACCACATTCATAATACAATTCCCTCATAAAATAGGGTTACATTCTAGGGAAAGACAGGCCAACAAAATATCCACCATTAGATCTAAAACCTAATAATTAATGGTCTATATTTACAATATATCATTTATCTAATGTGTGTCGACCATTTTAGTAGTTTCTTGAAAAATTTAACAAAAAATTCTTTACACCCATCCCACTCTCCCCATTTTATGCCATTGTATATTACACCTATCAGTGTAACTAGGAAACATAACCTTTATATAATTGCAAGGTTGAGACACATTTTCCCAACAAACTCGGTGTATTTTCCAATATGAGTATTCTCTTTATATTTGATGGCTCTGGGCTTGAGAGTGGGGTAAAAATGATCTCCCTCCCAAAACCTTGCTCTGCATTGGTCAATTTCATGTATTACATCATCAAGATCTAGTCCTTTACACATTGCCTTGCTCACCTCTAATAGACATTAAACACATTAATGATATTTCCTCCAATGGACGTTAATAGACATATATAGACTGAGCATGAGTATGCAAGGAAGAGTCGTAGGGACTTGACCTCTTTCATAGCCTATCTCATCAACTCGTGTGCACCCTTGGTCACTCACAAGAAAACCCGCTTCGATGACCTATTATTTCATAAAGAGTTTCTCAAAAGGAAATTTGTACCTTCTCCTTCTACATAGGAATATATTCCACTCTCTTTGTGCATGACACAAGTCATGTGGATGGATAGACACAAAGATACAAGATGAAACTCACACCAGGAAGGGAATCTTTCTTACCATAGATGTATCTGCCTCATCAAAATTGACACCAAGATTCACTCCTCTCATTGAATAATAGGGATAGAATCTTACTTTAATATATGTGCCTTCAAACTTGGATACCCGTAATGAAAGTAGGAACATAATCTCTTTTTCTCTAATGCCATATCAGAAAAAATAAATGGTAATATTTTCTCATATCAATTTTCTTAATACAATCTCCAAATATATAGGTAGAAATAAGGTGAACTATGTGCTTTAAAATATCACTTACGAGTTCAAACATGTAACCAAATATGCAACCATATTCTATGCTACACCAATAGACAATAAATAAATAAATAAAATAAAGAATCTATCTCAAGTGGTGTATGAATGATGGAATATTCCAACATGTGTATGCTTTGGTTTGAAATATTCTAAACTTCTAAACTACATTCCAATGAGGTTTCCATATTTCAAGGTGTGAACAAGGATCATCCTATCTATTTGTATTTGAGTCAAATTCCATTGTACTAGATACAATGTCATCCTAGTTATTAATGCCTTGATGCATTGTGTCTACGTGTTATGTCAAAAATAAGGAATGATAAAGTATCCCAATCCCAGAAATGAGCAATCATCTCTCTCAAGATCATATCTAATAAGGTCTAAATGACTCATGAACTTGTTAGACTTCTGAATCAATCTCAAAATCAATGGTCAATACATCCATCATATTCTTCGTATTCTTCTATCTTTACTAACAATTTTATCCAAGTGTTGAATATGTGATATCAAAATATACATGAGGTTACCCATGACCGATGACTATCTATACATCATAAAATTTGTCTACATAAAATATTTGAGTGTTCAAAGAAGTATCTTTGTGTCTTCCTTAAGTTGAATTTCTCTTGTACCTTTGTCACTATATCAACCCAAAATTCTAATTTTTTGCTCGATTTATCGAGGGGGCAAGGTACCAGCTTAATTCCTTCCACTGGGGCAATAGTGGGGCATCCCAAATTATCAAGAATTTCTTAATTTTTGATCTGAGCAACAACAGTAATCTAAAAAGTGTCAGTCTTTGAACCAACATAACAGGTACCTCACTTCAAAGAGGGGAAAAATGTAGACTCTTAAAATTGTCCTGAATGGTATTACACACTTGAATCCGATTACTAACATCATTTCATCCTAAATTTCATCCTCTTTTCACCTGTTTGATTAAATAAGCCTAGTTATTTGACTAAATAAATCACTTTCATCTATTAATCTAATTAATTTAATTAGGTTAATTCACCCCCTTTCACATCACCCTTTCATCTAGTTTAATTGAAGAATGCAAATTATTTAAATTAAACACCTTATGTATTCTCATTTAATTGAATAATCCTAAATTATTTAATTAAATGTCATTTGAACCCCTTTTCATTAAATAAACTAATTATTTAATGATGATCCTCATATTCCTCAACTTGCAAAATTAAAACTTTGTTTCAATTAACTAATTACTGATTTTCCTCACCCATCCACTTGCATAGGGAATATTTCAAAGGAATATTCTTCTATTTGACTCCAAAAATAGAATATTCTTTCCTAACAAACTTTCTAAAAACTTTGAAAGTGTGTTTGTTTGAATCATTATAAGCCCTTGATGGTTTCTTTGATCCATGTGATATTTTATTCTCATCCATTGATGAGAACTATTGATCCATGTCTTCGCCCTTGATTCCATCTTGGCCATTGATTGATCCTTTTTATCTTAACCCTTGATTCTTCATTTTCTCTCCTATAAATATCTTACCTTTTGGAGAGAAAAGGATCCACTTCCATCAAAGAAAAGTTATGTTTCCCATTTGAATAATATTTTTATTCATACTTGCACCATTATCAAGCTTTTTAATCCTTTTCATCCACCCATAGCATCATTTTATCAATTTTAGCTTAGTTTTCAACAATTAAGTTCAATTAAATGCTCATTTTATCCAAGGGATTAGGAAAGGGTTGTTATTCCATATCAATATGACACCACTCCCCCAATGGGATGAGTTTTGGAGTTCTAAATTAGGTTTCTTTTATGCTTTCATGTTTGTTTCATGCTTGATTTAATGGTTTCTTGGTTTTTTGAAGCTTTCGAACATCTCATTGGGATTGTATCTTACAGGGTTAAATAATGCTTAAATTCATTAGGATTTGGTGTATTTAGCTCATACTACAATTGCAATCACAAGTCTATTTTTGAATAATTTGTAATTGGCAATCTAACCATAGATTTGATTTTTCATTTAAGTATGATTTGTACCATGTTCTTAATGCAACCCTTACCACATTTTTTTTTTTTATGTTAGCATATTCCACAAATTAATTAATTGTTTGACGTGTGAAATTTTCCCCTGCCATTTCATAGAAGGTGAATGAACTTCCAAATGTGGGTTGGCGAAATTATTGGGAGGTGTTATATTAGAATTTTTTTTATGTGGCACATGCATCTGCCAACATGACCTTCCTTATACCCTTATCCCATATTTTGAGTGCTAACCTATATTGTGCTACCTTTGTGAATCAATTTCTTGAAGCTAACATGTCCACCTTTCCCCACCATTCCACAGTAACTAAGAATTCTTCCTAATGGTAGCTAGAAAAATTGTGGGGAACACCTCCAGAGCCTTCGTAGAGCCTAATTCTCTCCTAAATTTTCTAATATAAACAAATCTTCAACTAGTAGATTGAAATTTACACAAAATTGGCATGAGACTTAAGGGTTACAAGGAGCTAGCCATTACTCCATATAATATTTGGCTTTCATATTTGAACAATTTTTTATGTGGTGACTTTAAGCAATGATTCCCCTACATCCAAAAATGTTAGATATTCATATAAACACTTGTTGATCGGTACCACATTACCCATAGATGATTGTGATTATTTTCCTTTAAAATTTATGTAGGAAGCACAAAAGTTTCCCCCACCATTCCTTAAAAAAAATTAAGAGCAAACAATTTCCCTCATAATTTCTTCAATTCTAGAAGGGTCGACAATGTTTATTTGATATTGATGAGGACTTATTGCCCCCAGACCCTAACAAAACTTTGAGAATTGGAGACATGTGAACTCTTATAAGCAACAATCGTTACCACCTTTGGATACCTGTTGATGGAAATGTTAGTATGTGAAATTTTAAATTTATCAAAATTATTCAAAATCAACCATACATGATGAAGAATGTATCTTAATTCCCAATTTTTCATTTTTCTATGCTTGCACACATTCACAATTAAAAGAGAATCTCCCTCTATGTGAATTTTTGAGATTTTAGGTTTATTGCTAGATTTATACCATGCAGTAATGCTTGAGCTTCAACAGCATTATTCGTTCCATGAGGAATATGAATTGATTGAGCACCCTCCAATGAAACCTTCGAATCTCGAATAATTATCCCTACTCTTGAAACCTCGGGATTCCCTCTTGATGCACCATCAAAGCTTAATTTCCAAAATTTTGTTGAGGGAGGTAGCCATACTATTAAATTTATTTGCAACTATTTCTTTGAAGGTTGATGTAAATTGCCTTTGAATTGTAAGACAAGTAAACTCCAATGTTTTGATATTATTGCATTCCATGTTATAAAAATAGAAGATACAGATTTATGATTTTGAACATAAGAGTTTACTACCTCTAAAACTACTTTCTCAATTTTAATAGTAATTTATCTATGGATGGAACATCTTCCCTAAAAATATACTTGTTTCTTATCCACCATATATTCCATATGACCATAGTTGGTACAACCTACCAAATGCAAGCAAATAAAGAAAATTTGTGTAGCACAAGCCAGCTTGAGAAAAGATCCCAAATAGTTTTAGGCAATGGAGAAAACCAACTAAGCTTCTCTTTTACAAATAACCAAAATCTTGTACATAAGAAAAATGTAGAAACAAATGGTCTACATCTTCAAAAAATTCTTTACATAAAACACCTTTGAACTTTTTTGTAGTTCCCAACTTGGACAACGTATCACTTGTTAGAATTCTATTTCTTAAGGCCAACCAATCAAAACTACCTACCTTTATAAGCACCATAGAGTCCCAACAAAAAGAGTATGCTTGTGTGCTTGAGCATGCATGTCATTACTAATTACAGCTTTGTATCCCTATTTGATTGTATATCCTCTAGTTTTTTAAGGTTCCCAAATTAACTTATCCTCCAAGTCCAATATAAAAACAAGCCTCTCTTTCAGTATATCATTCAATAATGATTTTTGATTATCAGATATTGGAGTATTTGACAAGTCTTTCCATACAACTTTCCCCATTAGATCCTCTAAACCTTTAACATAATCTTTCACTTTGTGAACCCATATATGTGACAAAACTACCTCTACTAAAAGTAACTCCTGATTACTTTGTAAGGGTGGAAACCATTATATGATTCTTTCCAAAAAAAATATTTTTCTTCATTATTCACTTCCCATGATACATATGGAGTTATGAATTTTATGCATGCTAATAAAAAAGTCCGCATTGCAGAGCCCACAAGGGGATTTGATATGGTTAAAATTCTTTATGTTACCACATTTTCCAAATACTTACTTTGAATTATTTGACACCATTTTGAACTTGGTTTTGTGTATAAATATCATACTAGCTTTGCTCCAAGAGCCATGTTTTTTGCAGAAATATTATGAATACCTACCCCACCTTTGGGATTTTTAGAATACATATTTTCTAGTGAGATTAATAGAATTTTTTTTTTCTCATCAATATTTCCCTTCCACAAAAAGGTTTTAATGATTTTTCTATTTCTGCTATGACTAATCTAGGTGCCTTCAACACTGCCATGTAGTAATTTGGTATTGCTTTCAATACTGAATTTACCATTAGAATTTGACCTAATAGAGAAAGTCATCTACTTTTCCAAAACAAAAAAAATATTTTATACTTTGTATTATCTTGCTCCAATATGAAACTTTGTTTGCACCAGTAAAGAAAGGTATCCCTAAGTATGTGCAAGGAAATTTTGCTTCTTGAAAACCCAATAGTTTCACTTTCTTTTTATGCCAATTCTATTATTGAACATGTAAATCTTATATTTACTAGCATTTATTTTTTTACTAGATGTAGAACAATACTTATCTAATATTTATTTTATTTGATTTACCTTTGTGATAGAATATTTACCAAACAAGACTATGTCATCTGCAAATAATGAGTGTGTAGTAGATATGTTAGTGAAAGGGATTGATTTACCTTTTCATAAGCCTTGCAAATGAGCCTTTTTAATCGATCTAATCAAAGATTCTGCATTATAAATAAAATGGGGGGAGGGGATCCCCTTGTCTAACCCCCTATGATGAATTAAAAAGCTAGAAGGAGATCCATTAATGAGAATTAAAAATTTTACCCTAGATAAGAATGAGAGAATCCATTTACACCATTTATTACTAGATCCAAAATTTCTCCAACACTTGTATTAGGAAAGACCATTCTACCTTGTCATATGCCTTCATCATGTTTGTTGTAAGTATGTGTAGATTGGTGTTGTCATTGATGTCAAAAAGCTTATGTTGGAATTGGTGTCAACTGTGTAGAGGTTAAGAGAGATTGTTGAAGGGGATATTATTGTTGAATATGAGTAGTTGTATGTGATGGAGATTATCGCAAGAGTTTGTGGCTAATGGTGTTGTCTATATTTTGATTTTTTGCATTATGTTATCATTAGTTAAGCTATTGGTGTTAACCTTCGGTGTTGATTTTGATAATATTTTGTCTATGGTTTTGGTAGTGTTTAAGATGTTGTTGATATGTTTTGGGTGCTTGGTTTCCAATTGCTTTTGAGAAAATTTGATAAAAATAGGAAACTGAGTGTTATAGTGTTGTTTTGGGTTACAAAGATTTGTTCTAGTTTTTCTCTGCATTTCCTCTAGGTTGAAGATCTACTTATGTGATTTAGATATTATGGTGAGAGGTGTTCAAAGATGATATATTCAATAGATGGTATGCTATATCATTGTATAGTAGAATTTGTGTTCACGAGTGCATGATTATGCATTGCAAAGGTGTCTGGGAGAAATTTTTTTCCTCCATGTTTCTCTAAAATTGTGCTTTAGGTCTTGTGATTCTAAAGGTGTATTAATGGTGTTGGTAGTTTACCTCAATCAAGAATATCATATATTTGGTGCTTTGGAAGATAATGTTTCAAGTAACAGTGTGTGGTAGAGTTGTTTGAGTGTACTGGGTTTGTACATTCTTTAGGTGGAAATTTTTGCGAAGGAGTTTGATGGATTTCAGGGTGTTTGAGGAATATTCTAGATCATTCTCAAGCATGGTGTGTGGTTTTCAAGTCATATATGAGTTTGATGAAGTGTGTACTTAATTGATTAATGGTGTTTCCATGGGTAATAATCAACCTGGTGTTTACACTACATGTGAAGGATAAATATTGTTTGTGGTAGCATGTGTTTAAGTGGTGTTGTTGATTTGGGTCCCAATTAAGTTTTGATGTGGTCTACATTCACTTCTACCCACCATGAAAGTTTTTGGTGTCGACCTAATTTGAATTTGTACGTTTGAGGTGCATTGCCAACCTTGGAGAGGGTTTGAAGGTTGAGTATGATATAAATATAAGTTGAATTTTTGAAGGTTAAGATAGATGCAAGATAGATGAATGTGTGATATGTATGATGCAAGTGATGAAAAATTAAGCAGAGCAGTGTGAATTTTCAAGTGTTGGATTATTGAATGCAGTGAGCAGAAGGTGTTTGCAATCATTCATACAGACTATGAAGGTTTTGGAGCTATTGTGGTGGAATATTTGTTGCATTGAGATCATGTTCTTTGTGTAACATTTCTTATCTATCTCATTTCTCATTTTGGAAGTGAACCTTGGCTATGAGACTTTCTAGATAGTGTGCCCTATGTTGGAAATGAGCCCTTGTAACCAATTTTGCAATTACTTATATTGTGAGCTAATCCTCATCGTGGTTTTCTCTCCTTGAGTTTTCCATGTAAATTTGGTGTTCTCTTGTGCATGGTGTTAAAGTTGTTTTAGTTTCTATTATTTGCTTTTCAAGCTAAATCTTCGTAATAGTTTAAGGGTTTAATGAATGCATGTGGATCTGAATGTTAATGAGGGTTTTGATGTTTTTATAAGATATTATTGATTCACCCCCTCTTAGTTGTCTTGTTAATTCAACACTATCTAATTTAATAATAAAAGAAGATAATTTGTTAGATTTGATGGAGTGTAATATCCCATATGATACTAAGGCTCCCTCAATTATTTCTCTGTCTAGCACAAAACCTCCTTGCTCTTATGAAATTATTTTAGGAATGAAAGGGTGGAGCCTTAGATAAATAGCCTTTATGAAAATATTATATATTTTATTACACAAAGATATAGGTGTGAAATAAACAAAAGTCTTAGGATCTTTGACCTTTGGAATTATGGCTATATTTTTTTACATTGAATTGTTTTAGCATTTTTTCTATCCTCCTTGATTCCCCTAAGGCCATTAGAATGTCATTTACTATAAAGTCCCAACATTTTTGGAAAAAAAATCATTGTGAATCCATCGGTACTTGGTTCTTTATTCAATGGTAAGGAAAAAACCACTTCCTTTACTTCTTCTAATGTGAAAGGCTTCATTAGCCTATCATTATCCTCTTGTAGAATTAATTTGGGTACCACCTCCAATAAATCCAATTTCACTTGATTTTGCTGAGCTCATTGATTTATTGGGATAGACAAAAGTTTTGAAAATAATTTAACTCCTTCCTTTTGAATGTCATACTCCTTAGTGAGAGTTACACCCATCTCACTATCTTGAGCTGAAAAAATAAAATTCATGGACCTTTTAATTTGAGTTGAGATATGAAAGAATTTTGTATTTTGGTTACCTTTCCTTAACCAAAGCTCTCGTGACTTCTATCTCCAATATGTTTCCTCCCTTATTATTAGTATTGACCATTCTGATTGCAATTTATATTATTGTTCCAAAGTGGCTACATCCAAGCCATCTGAAATAATGTGCTCATTTATATCTTTTAACTATTTAAATATTTTTTTCTTTTTGAACAAAAATATTCTTAAATACATACATATTCCAGTGCCTAATTTGCAACTTAACATGTGTAATCTTTCTGCACAACTGATACATTCTACAGCCTCTAGTATATGGAGCACTTCCCCACCATTTATGAAGGAGAGGTAAGAAATCAAGATGTCTGAACCACATTTTTTTAAACTTGAAATATGACTTTCATTTTGGTCATATATTTGTAGTTGATATACTTAATGATATTGCATAATGATTGTTGATGTGTTTTTTATGCACTTCTCAACACGGGTAATGCATAGGTGCATCACCTCTCTTGAAAGATAATCTTCCACAATCAAATTGCAGAACATTATCCCAAGGTCTCTAATGTCAGGTGTTAACAATACTTGGAATATCTCAATTGATTTATGTGATTTGTTGGAATCACAAGGCGGTCTTATGAATGAGTCACAAAGTGGGGAAGTTGGATCTGCAAATGGATTTCTTAAGATAGGAGAGTTGTTGTACATTTGTTGTAGGTTCAAACATCAGTCTTGAACTCCATTTCAACATCAGATTTGTTTGCCTTCAAAATTTTCTGATTTTAAGCTTCAACATTAAAAGAGATCTCCTTATCTCATATTTCTTCTTTGAAAGTGTTTGTTTCAACTTCCAACTTTCAGCTTTGTAGCCACAACATGTCATGCCCTCCTTCTAGCACCAGTTCTGTTGATGTGTTTTTTATGCACTTCTCAACATAGGTAATGCATAGGTGCATCACCTCTCTTGAAAGACGATCTTCCATAATCAAATTGCAGAACACTATCCCAAGGTCTCTAATGTCAGGTCTTGAAAGTGCTTGGAATATCACAATTGATTAATGTGATTTGTTGGAATCACAAGGCGGTCTTACGGATGAGTCACAAAGTGGGGAAGTTGGATCTACAAATGGAGTTCTTAAGATGGGAGATTTTTTGTGTGTTTGTTGCAGGTTCAAATAGTAGTCTTGAACTCTATTTCAACATCAGATTTAGCTTTATAATGTGCAATGAACCTTCCCTAAAGTTACTTATTAAAAAAAAGGAAAAAGAGCAGGGAAGAGAGTAAGTTCCTAGACTTGAAACTATGAATGAACAGTGATCATGGAGGCTGCTACAGTAGACAAACTCCCCAAATTGGGTTTTTCTTGGCCAAGAGGATCCTAGAGTTACACAAAACAAGTGCAATCTTCTAAGGACTGTAGATTTTCAGATTGCATACACACATCATGAACATGCAATTGAACCAAGTTGCAAAAATGAAGTAAGGAAGCCCAGGCTAACTTTGCACAGTAGCTTGTCATCAAGAAGTGCCAAAAGTATGGGCTGGAAATTCATCAAATACAGTAACAAAAAACACCATCATCACTTCCATTCAAAAAACTTACTACTAAACTAATAAGGGAAGTAGAACCATGCACACATATTGAGCAAGCTCAAAAGGAAACACCCATAAATCATGCAAAGTTGCTTTCTATTGTTGTAGAATGCTTTTACACCAGCTCTCCAACCCTTTACAAATGAGGGGGAGACCCCTATTTATAGTTTTCCAAAGCCTAAATGAATGGATAGGATTGAATTACATTGTGTGGCCCAAATTTGATTGCACTAGGGCTTCACCTACCCCACAATATTCAGCAATTTAAAATACATCTTTGTTTTTTCCCTATTTTGTCTTTTAGTGCCTAGGTGTTGTAGCAGTTTTGCCTTCTAGTTGATTTCCTTTTTAATGTAGCTGAAACTACCTGAAAGTTCCCCTTTTATTGATGGAATTGCAACATTCTTCATTGGATCAAACGGTCCCATCAACGACTGGCACCAATGGATTGGTTTCTTTTGATTTGGGTGGATAACTCCTTAAAGATCACCATCATCTGGTGAAAAGTAGGACATCTCCCCTATGCTTTCTTCAAGGCCACCCCCTTGAATTTTTTCATTGACTTCCTTGGCATAGGCCTTCTTCTAATGCCATCTTTGTTGATGGGTGCTACCAAGAGAGGTGAGCATAAAATGAATGATGACAAGAGCTACATGTTTTTCCTTGTTCAGCTTTCTCAATGGGTTTCCTTGATGGACCTGTGGTAGGCTTCTTGAATCTTGCATACATGAAGTGTTGTAAGTGCTTTCATACACAAATCAAGGCAAACATTAATCAAATCTTGAAAATTCCTTGTTAGATTCACCCATGCATCATCAAAAGATCATAATATCCAGTGTAAATTGCCATTAGTAGTTTATTGGAGGTAGTTTGGATGGTCCGGGCCCAAGAGGCCGGACTTCCATAGCAAGAATGTTGTTTGCAAAAGCGAATAGGGTAGGGTGACCCAAATGGTTTCTCCCAGCTTCAAATTTTGAATTTGAAAAGTTCATGCGAGAGAGGGTCCAATTTGAGCATGTGGGTCAAAGCTTATTTTCGAATTACGAGGCGATTGGATCATCATTAGGGCACCCAAAGTTATAAGGAGGGAAAGCTATCTGATGTTTGTTGTTTGCAACAACCATGGTGAAACAGCATTCTGAGCACAGAGTTCAGAGATCCAGAACCCAAAAAGCTAAAGGGCGGTTGGCATAACTCCCATCGCTTAAGTGTTCGGGTCAAGAGGGTCGAGAAGCTGTTTGAGGATGGTTGTTTAGAAAGGCGAGCAATGAGCGGAGGTCCAGCAAGAGCAACCCGACTGACCAAACTCAAACTTGGATTTTTCCTTGCATGTTTCTTTGTGGAGTTCCACCGGTGATTGGAGTACCAGGGCCCGAAGATCGGAAGGACAGGCTAGGTTTTTCTTTGCGATGATAGAAACGGAACGGAGTCTCGATGAAGGAAGTCTGGTGGAAGGGACCCAATGATGGCTAAGGGAATTAAGTTTTATCAATTGTTTATCATGCAGTAGTGGGATGCGTGGGACCTAGAGGATGGAAGGTAGATGACAGCCATGGAGGGACGGAGATCCCAGAATAGCCACGAAGGGACGGAATTCTGGAAATAGTCAGGGAGGGATGGAGATCCTGGAATAGCCACAGAGGGATGGAGTTCTGGAAATAGCCAGGGAGGGAAAAATTTCCCAGAACAGTCATGGAGGGATGGAGTTTCAGAAATAGCCAGGAAGGGATGAAGTTCTTGGAACAGTCGCAGAGATATGGAGTTCCGGAAATTGCCATGGAGGGGCCAGGTTCTGGGAGCCGGAACGCCAGGGGTGGAAGAAAGCCAAAACAACAAAGGAGGGATAGATTTCTGGAAATGGCCACGGAGGGACGGAGTTCTAGAAACAACTAGGGACAGATAGAGTTCTTGAAACAGCTACGAAGGGATGGAGTTCCGAAAACAGCCAAGGAGGACGGAGTTCCCGGAAGAGCCACGGAGGGACGAAATTCTGAAAATAGCCAAGGACGGACAAAGTTCCTAGAATATTCACGGAGGGATGGATTTTCAAAAATAGCCAGGGATAGATGGAGTTCCCAGAACAGTCACAAAGGGATGAAAATCCACAAACAGCCAAGGACGAACTAAGTTCCTGAAACAATCACGAAGGGACAGAGTTCTAGAAACAGCCAGGGAGGGACAGAGTTCTCAGAATAGCCGTGGAGGGATGAAGTTCTGAAAATGGCCACGAAGGGGTTGGGTTCTGAGATCCAAAATGCAGGGGGAAAATGGAAGGCAAAACGGCAAGGGAGGGATGGAGTTCTGAAAACAACCAGGGATAGAAGGAGTTCCCAGAAGAGCCACAGAGGGACAGAGTTTCAGAAACAGCCATGGAGGGGCCAGGTTCCAAGAGCTAGAACATCGGGGGTAGATGGAAGGAAAAATGAGAAAGGAGGGATGGAGTTTCAAAAATGGCCACGAAGGGATGGATTTCCAGAAATAGTCAAGGATGAATGGAGTTCCCCAAGCAATCACAGAGGGACGGAGTTCCGAAATGAAATTTCCACAACTTCCCGAAAACTAACAAAACCTTGGAAGTTCACTTAAGCACCAAAAAATCATCCCAAATCCATAGGAAACCTATCCCCAAAGTCAAAAATGAAGGAAAAGGTGAAATGAGCGAGAAGGGTTGAGGCCTAGAGGACATTGGGGCAACGAGTGAAGGGAAACCTGTAGGGGCACTTCCACGAAAGCAAAAGAATTAGCGAAACTCAGGTAGGTGAATTTGGTTAGGGGAATTTGATCATTTGGCAACACATGACCAATTTAGGCTCCAGGAAAGGGGCATGCAAAATGAGACTAGAGCAAAGTAGCCCGTTGGGACCGAAAAGAGGGGATCCTTGCCCACGGCGGGGCGTGTGTGCAAAACATGCACAACAATGATCTAATCTTGATAAGAATAAGATAAAAAATGAAAGAACATATTCACCTACCCCCCAATTTGGTGATGATAAAAGTTTATCCAACCTCTCTGCAATCTATAGAAAATCCTTCCTTCAATTTGTCCAAGTGATTTTTCCATTTTTAGGTTGTGTATCAATTAGAGAATTGTTTTGAATAAAAGATATAAAATCCTCCATATTTTTTTTAGGATGGAAAATTCCTCCTTTCTTTTCTAGTAAAGAGGAAATTGCATTGAAATCACCCGCGATTACAAACTTCTCCTCTCCCATATTGTCTAGAATTTTTTTAAGATTATCCCAAAGTAATTTCTTACCAACAGTAGTATTAGGTCGATACACATTTATCAAATAAAAACCTAATTCAAAATATGAGACTCTCATTAGTTGATAATTTATATCATTTACAATTGCATCAATAGTTTTAGCATCCCATAATGCAATTAATCCACTAGATGCCCCTTGAGCACAAATTGACTTCCATTTTGACCATATGATAACTATAGACTCAAAACTATTTTTGGTTTCCTAAAATAATATGATGTCAGCCCTTACAAACATCGAGTTGATGCTTGATCTAGACTCTTTTGTTAGAAGCATTTATACCCCTAACATTCCAAGAAGTAAATTGAACTTATTTTCTCCTTAAAATACTTTTAAAACCTTGTTGAATGCACATAAGACAACTAAGAGGGGGGTGAAGTAGTTGTACATTAAAATATCAAAACCCTCATAAACATTCATAGCCACATTAACTTAATTAACCCTTAATCTATTAGAATGATTTAGCATGAAAGAAAATAACAAAAATTGGAACACATCAACACCATACACAATAGAACACTAGATTTACATGGAAAACTCAAGAAGGGAAAACCCATGATTAGGATTAGCTCATAATATAAAGTAATTGCAACACTGAATACAAAAGGCTCGCCATCAAAGGGCTCACTACCCAAAATAAAGAATGGCTCACTTCCAATGGATCACTACCAAATTATAGATAAGATGAAAGAAGAATTTTACAGTGAGAAATCCATCTCAATACAACAAAAAAAGTCCACCATAGTATCACCAACACATTCACAGCCTTTCTAAAGATTGTAGAAATCTTCTGCTCACTGCTTCTAGTAGTCTAACTCATTAAAGCTTCCATTGCACTTCAAAACTCTACAATTTGCATCACACACTCTCTACTTACAATCCTTCATCAACATAACACTTGTTTATACCTTCTTCAACCATAAAACATTCTCCAAGGTTGGCTATGCACCTCAATTATTCAAATTCAAACTAGGTAGGAACTAAGCATTCTTGTGGTGGAAAGGAATGAAAGAGGACCACACCACATCTTAATTCAGATCCAAATTATACATATACACCATACCACACTTCCACAATCATCGAAATAAATCCATAATTAGTGTAAACACCCAAGTTTGGTCGAACTTGTGTAAACACCATTAATATTTAAGTACACACTGCCTCAAATCCAAAGATGACTAGTGGACCACACACAACACTTGAAAATAATATAGAATATTCCACAAACACCCTAAAATCCAACAAATTCCTTTGCAACAACTTTCACCTAAAGAATGTACTCACCCGGTACACTCAAACAACCTTCCATACACTATAACTCAAGAAAATACCTTGTGGAGCACCAAACCACAAACTTCAATTGAAGTTAGATATGAACCTTGTCAACACACTTCCAGAATTGAAAGACCAAAAATAAAACTATGGAGAAATACAGAGCAATTTACCATTTCTCCTAGACACTACTACAACATAGTTCACACACTGATGAACACAACTATCTTTGCATAATGATCCAAACCAAGAAATTATGAATATAACATGTATGAACACATTTTATCAACATATTCAAACCACACAAGCATATCTTCAACACAGAAGAAATGCAAAGAAAAACTAGAACACCATTTTGTACACCAAAACAGCAATGCAACAAACTATTTCCTCTTTTATTCAAATTTTCTCAAAAGCACTTGGAAACCAAGCACTAGAGGCACATTATCATTATCTTCAATACTTCCTCATCACCATTAAACCAACTAAAACACAACTCAACTAAAAAATATCTATAAACAGAAGCTTATCAAAGCAACACTAGATGTTGACACCAATAGCACTTCCTAATGACAACATAATGAAACTAATCAAAGCATCAGCATAAATTCTCAACCATTACCAGTTGACATCAATGACAAAATCAACTACTCATACTTTCAGCAATCTCCCCCTTTGTCATTGATGGCAACACAATATGTGAAAAACCATCAACAACAAACATAGCAACTCTAACCACCAACATACTAATCCATACCAACTTTCCTAATTGATACTTTTCAAATTACTTCCTTTCCCCCTTTCTCAACTAGTCCTTTTTCACATTGCTTCCTCTCCTCCTTTAACATCAATGGAAAAGGGAAACCCATTTGCATCTCTTCCCCCCTTTGACATTGAACATACATAATTTCTCTTTCTCTCTCCAAGGCTATACCTATAAGGGACAGCAACTGCTTTGCAACTACCTTTTCTTTTTATTGTTCTGCATACTCCCTCTTAGGAGCATGCCACAAACTATACCAACTAGAAATCACTGCACATATCCTTTGACATAACTAACAAAGGGCTACACCAACCTACACCATCACTAACTCCCCCTAACTACAACAACCAACAAAACCACTACCTACTCCCCCTAAGAGGTAGCCTCCAACACTAGTCCAGAATAAAGAATGAATCATGAGATCCACTGGACTAATGCATATCCTTATACATCTAGTTTAAGGAAGGAGGGGTAATAACCCCTAACTTCTTCTAGAGATACTCAAAAGTATCCTTAGGAAGAGCCTTGGTAAATATATCAACAACCTGATCTTTTGTAGACACATACTCAAGCTTCACTTCATTCTCTGCAACCTTCTCTCTCAAAAATGGATACCAAATTGAGATATGTTTTTTACTTGAGTACATCACTAGATTCTTTAAAATTTTAATAGCACTTTTATTATCACAAAATATATAAATCGGTTCATCATTTACAACTCTAATATCCTTAAAATATTTCCTCGTCCATAACACTTGTGTGCAGCAAGATGTTGCAATATATTTTTCCTCTACAATAGATAAAGATATTGAATCTTGCTTCTTGTTTAGCCAGGATAGTAATCTACATCCAAGAAAAAATGCACCACCACTTGTACTTTTCTTGTCATCCACACAACTTGGCCAATTTGCATATGTATAAGCACTCAAACAAAAATCAATATCCTTTGGATACCACAAGCCATGTTCTAGAGTTCCCTTCAAGTATCTAAATATCCTCTTCATTGTTGCAACATGTGACTCTCTAGTATCTTCTTGAAATCTAGCCATAAGATAAATTGTATACATGATATCCAGAAAAGTAGCAGTTAGATATTGCAATCCTCTAATCATTGATCTATATTTTCTCTGATCAGCCTTAGGAGATTCATCATTCTTACTTAGTTTGTAACTAGTAACCATAGGAGTTCATACAAGTTTAGAATCTTCCATTCCAAACTTTTTTATTTCCTTGGCATACTTTAATTGTAGAATGAATATACCTTTCTCTATTTGATTAATTTGAAGTCCAAGGAAGAAATTAATCTCCCCAAACATATATATCTCAAAATATTTATGCATCTCTTCTGCAAATCTTTTACAAATAGCTTCATTTCCTTCAAAAAATATATCATCAACATACACAACCACAATCAATATTTGATCTTTTTCAATTTTAGAATAAATATTACTATCTATGGTACCTTTACTAAATACTTTTTGTATCAAGTACCTATCCAACCTTGCATACAAAGCTCTAGGAGCTTGCTTCAATCCATATAATATTTTTTTCAATCTATAGACCATATCTGGTTTTTTTGATAACTGAAATCCTTCTAGTTGTTCAATGTATACTTCTTCTTCCAACTTAACATCCATTTGATAAACCTTGAAATCCTTATATGCTACAAAATCTAAAAACATCTCAATAGCTTCCATTCTTTCCATCGAAACAAATGTCTCCTCAAAATATATTCCTTCTACTTGTGATTATCCCTTACACACAAACCTTGCCTTGGTTCTTACTACTTCTCCATTCTCATTCAATTTGTTCAAGAGTATCCACTTAGTTCTAATCAAATTCTTGTTTGCAAGTTTTGGGACAAGTTCCCAAGTCTGATCATTCTTAATCAGCATTAGTTCTTCAATATCTTTAATCCAATACTCATCTTTGCATGCTTCAATCATTTTTTAGGTTCAACTTTAGAAAGTAAACATAGATTTACCTATTCTTCAACCATAACAACTTTTCTCCTTGTCAAAACACCTTTGATTTTTTCACCAATGATCTGATCTATAGAATGATTCTTCTGCACATACTTAGGAGTCTTAGGGATCCTCTCTAGAGCTTCTTTTTCTTTACCTTCATCTTTTTCATTTTTTCAGCAAGAGGATTCATCTGATTCATATCCATCTATCACCATTGAGTTCCTTTGTAAGTCTTCATCCACTTTGACACTTGCACTCTCATTAATCTTCTTCAGCCTCTTATTGTAGCACCAATAAGATTTACTTCTTGTAGAATATCAAAGGAAGATACCTTCATCAAATCTTGTATCAAACTTTCCTAAGTTTTCTTCATCTCTTCTAATATAGAACTTTATTCCAAACACTCTAAAGTATTTGATAGTAGGAATCCTTCCATACCACAACTCATAGTGATTCTTTGCACTATTTTATCTTGATTGAACTCTATTAAGAATGTAGATAGTAGTATGAATTTCTTCTCTCGAGTAGACTTCCGATAGGTTTTCCTCTTTCGTCATTGTTCTTGCAACTTCTTGGATAGTCCTTTTCTTTCTTTCAACCACTCCATTCTATTGGAGTCCTAGGGGTAGATAAATGCCTATTTAATCCATGATTCTCACAAAAACTATTAAACTCATTGGGGGTGAATTCTCCACCTTTGGCAGACCTCAAACATTTGATTTTCATATCTATTTCATTTTCAACCATAACTTTGAATGTTTTAAACTTATCTAGAGCTTATTATTTTTCTTTGAGAAAAGTAACCCATATCATTCTTGAATAATCATCAATTAATAACATGAAATATAAATCACCTTGAAGACTTATTACTCTGGTAGAACCACAAAGTTCTGTATGCACTAGCTCCAATAGTCTGGTAGTATATTGTTCTTTGACTTTGAAACTTCTTCTTGCTTGCTTCCTAATTTGACATTCCTTACAAACAACATTTATGAGCTTTGTAATCCTTGGCAAATATCTCACAACTTGAACTCAACTAATCCTTATTAGTCTATCAAAATTAATGTGACACATCCTTCTATGTCAGAGCCAACTTTCACTAATCTAAGTCATAAATCAATGACCATGAACACCTTTAAGCTGATAAACATTTTCATCTATCCTTCTTCTAGTAGTAACCATAGTTTTGGAGCCTTTTCTAATCTCACATCCATCATCGTGAAAATTAAGATTATATCCTTTGCTACACATTTTTCCAACACTCCAGAGGTTATATCTCAAACTCTTAACATAAATAACATCATCTATATGCTTTCCATCAAAATTGATAGAACATTTTCCATATATCTTATCAAATGTATCATCACCAAACATAACTAGTCCTCCTTCATATTTCTCAACTCTAATAAACTTACTTTTGTCACCAGTCATATGATTTGAGCATCCACTTATTAGAAGTTTGGGGAGATTGTTGGAGGAATGTTATGGATGATGTTATTTGGAAACATAAGCATGGAAGTTACATAATGATGTGTTGGAATGTTATGATTGATGTCAACATTGTAACTTATGTGAAGATTTTTAGTTTCAAACCACTTTGATTAGTTCTAATAAGTTTTTGAAATGTTGAGGAAGATATCTTTGCAAGATTTTTTGATCCAGAAAAGTAAGTTATGTGGGAAATTGACTAAGTGTCAATATTGCTGATTTAGTGTAGCAATGCGCTAGTTTTTGGGTCTACACCACTCCATAAATAAAGGTTTCGATCTATGCTTCTAACATAAGTTTTTTGGATGTTACATGTATCTGATTCTAATTTTTCATCATGCTTTCACAAATGGATTGAAAGTTATTAGTAATAGAGTTCGGCCTAGCAAAACACAGTTATTCTCTATCTAGTGCATGTGTGTGGGAGATTTTGTACTTCTCCACAGATGATTCTTTGGCTTTGTGCTTTTGAGGTTAAGTTTCTAGATGGTAGTAGAGTATGAATTCCAATTGGAATCGAGTTTTGAGGTCTACGTGTCAAGATGTGGATATACAGTTGAAGGTTTTTATTTTTAGGTCTTATGTTGTGTCGACCTAACATGTTTGAAGGTATGCAAAGGATAAATAAGTATTTTAGTCTTATGTGGAATCTATTATAGTTTCATGCTAACCTATTTCAAAAAAAATTGAGATTTAAAACTTGGCATGATATATGCATGAAATTTTTGGAGTTGACAAGTTATATTTTGGGTGTTTCATCTAATTAGGCTGACCTAATTTATGTTAGAGTTGATATATATATGGTAGATCCTTTCATTTTTCTGATGAATGATATATATGTTAGATCCTTTCAATGTTATGATGAATGATATAGACATATGATGTGTAATGTGAAGATTCTACATGTGAATATTATCAGAGCAATGCAAATTTAAGTTGTGAATGTTGAGTAGAAGATTGAAGTTATGTGAATTCAGAGGAAAGAATAGTGTTATATTTGATTCAGATGAAGTGTGTAAATTCAATTTATTGAGCTTCATTGGAACTGTATTTCATGCATATGAAAGATGCAATTGTAATAGTTCAAAATAAGTTGTGAGCCAACATCTCTCTTCTATCTTTTTCTTTGTGGATAGTGAGTCCACCTGCACTAAGCACTTCTATAAATATACTATAACTGGTTATAATATATTGTGAGCTAATCCTCACCATGGTTTTTCCCATTGCAGGTTTTCCACGTAAAAATCTCAATGTTCATGTGTTATGTGATGTTGTGAATGTTTCATGTTTTCTTTCTTTATTGAAGTTGAATATTCTTTGTTGATTGGATTTTTAATATTTGAATGGTTTAAAAGAATGTTGATTCACCCCCCTCTCAGTATTATTTGTGTTCAATAATTTGTATCAGAGCTTAGTTCCTTAGAAGGAGCTTAACCACTTGGGGAAGGTCTTGGAGATTGAACACATGGCTAATAGAAAATTTCCTATTCCCCCAAAAGATATTCCAACTATCAGATTAATAGAAGAAGATTGCATGCTTGACAAAGATGGAGACTCAAAGTTGCCCTTGAAGATCTTGAAAATATTGAAGATAAAAACATAGATCTAAAATAAAATATCAAAGAAGCAAATGAATGTATCATATAATTGAGAGATTAAATCAAGTTTAGAGAAAGGCATAAGGAATTCAGTGAGCAATCGAAGCAAGAAAATGAATCCATCATTAGTCTGAAAGTGCAAGTTGAAGAGAAGAAAATAATTGAAGAATACTTAAATGCGCCAATGGTGAAAAAAAAATCAGAGGAATGCACAAGGCTTGAATAAGAAGTGAATCTGAGATCATATCTGGAGAAAGCAAGGAGTCATGAAGACAAATTCAAAATGAGTGCTACAAAGCTTGATGAAATGATTACAAATCGAAAAGGATATAAAGACAAAGAAGGTTTAGGATTTGAAAAAGGTGAAAGCTCAAATACAGAAAAGAAGATCAATGAACCAAAGAAAACTGAAGACAAGAAGAGTTATGGCAAGAAAATCCAAAATCAAAGGAATGAAGCCAAAAGACCACTGGTGATACAACCAAATGCACAAAGGTACCCATATTTCAATGGATTTTTTATTCTTGCAATAAATTTGGACATAAGGCAATGGAATGTAGAAGCAGAATGAATTAGAATGTCCCATCCTTTTCTGGTCAATGTTTTACATACAAAATATTTGGTCATAAAGCTAGTGAATGCAAAAGTCAAATGATGAATGGATATAACAATGGTATAATGATTCAATATTTCAATGTTTATTGTTATACGTGCTATGGATTTCAACACAAAGCTAATCAATGCAAATCTAGAGTGAATGGAAGGAATACTATCTAGAAGGATGGTGTACACTACAATTGTAGTAAACCTGGATACAGTTCTAAGTTTTGTAGAAGCATAAATATAAGGAAGGATAATCTTGTAAAAAGGAATGAACTAGTTAAAAAGGTTGATCCTGTAGAAACAAAGAAGGAATTGTAAAATATCTAGAGAAAGAAGGAAGAGACAAAATTCAAGGAAGAATTTGTACCATCCTCTAGTGTAAATGTTTCCTTCAAAAACTAAGATAAGAGTTATGGCTTAGGGGGAGATTTAATTAAAATATTGTGTCACTCACCAGAGAAGAGGTGTCAATGCCTCAACATGAATATATATGATTAAGATCAATATGCTTGATCTATTGGTGAATATTGAGGAAGAAAACATTTTAATGCGGAAGTTTTTGAAGCTTTAGAAGTTATTTGTGCATCCAGATAAAATGTTGTCAACTTTATTATTTGAAGCATTTATTTAAAAATTAGGTCAGATCAAAGGATTATAAGTGATTTCACTAGGAAAATTCATTTCACAAAATAATTCGAGAAGGAGCAGAGTAGCGAGGAAAAAATTCAAAGTGTTTAAGGAGAATTGAGATTTAGTGCATTGAAACCCTAGTTTAACAAATGAAACAAAAGGTATTTATAGTCTTTGTATTAATTGAAGTTTGTGAAGCTTTAGAAGTTATTTGTGCATCCAGATAAAATGTTGTCAGCTTTATTATTTGAAGCATTTATTTAAAAATTAGGTTAGATCAAAGGATTATAAGCGATTTCACTAGGAAAATTCATTTCACAAAATAATTCGAGAAGGAGCAGAGTAGCGAGGAAAAAATTCAAAGTGTTTAAGGAGAATTGAGATTTAGTGCATTGAAACCCTAGTTTAACAAATGAAACAAAAGGTATTTATAGTCTTTGTTTTTCCCTAGTTTTATAAAGAACATTGTTTAAGGAAATTTGAATACATTTGAAATGGCTACACCAAGGATAATTGAAGCTATAGAAAAATGACAACCAAAACTCAATATGTATCCTACGAAATCCATAGAAGATGATTCGTTAGGTGCATTTTCTCATATTACTTATGGGGTTTTTCCAATGAAGGATATTAGGATCTACGTTCATGGGAAGATAGAAGAATTTGATCATTCTAAGTTAGGGAAATTGTGGCTTAATGAGCTTATTGAAGAGGACTTTTCCCTAAAGCCAAAATTTCAAAACCTAGTCATGAAAAAATTGGGTGTGTGGCAATGGTTTCCTAATTTTTGTTTTTTTATAGAAAGTGGGTTAGAATGATGACACAATTCATGATTATTTTGTTTGGATGGATATTCCCAATATGATAACAAAGCAAGTGATAAGAGAGGTTACTATTCTATTCTCCATCGGACCAGTTCTTGTGCTAAAATATGTTAGGAATGAAGTAGTTATGGAGAGAACAGTTGCTATATATGATAAGAGAGCTCTAACAAGGAATCCCATTATAAATACGGTTGTTAGATATGAAGCAATGATGATTGGCTATAAAATTTACTTCACAAATAGGGACAATTCAGTACTTGCCACAACAATCAATGTGGCACATGAAATGGTTGAAAATGGTGCAGACTATGATCTTTGTGAGTTGTTGAGCCAA
Source organism: Sequoiadendron giganteum (assembly GCA_007115665.2). Taxonomy (NCBI): domain Eukaryota; kingdom Viridiplantae; phylum Streptophyta; class Pinopsida; order Cupressales; family Cupressaceae; genus Sequoiadendron; species Sequoiadendron giganteum. The sequence goes on from CM021107.1 coordinate 581,587,431, forward strand.
CAATTGATGGAGAATTTAAAGAAAACTAAGGAAAATAAATATGTATTCAAGTATGGGACTTTGGTTGTGTGTGCAGGTGTTTTTACCAAGTCTAAAATGCAAAATGAAATGAAATGAAACCAAGGAAAAATACAAACAACACCTCAAGATTGGCCTAGTTGAACTTAAACAAAATAAAAGACAAAAAGGAGTGATATTACTTTGTTCAAGCTGATTGGTTGATTGGCCTTGTAGATCGTTTGATTTATGTGCTCCTAGGTCAATTTCGACAGCATAATGGCTTGTAAATGCTTGGTTTGAATGCAAGAAGATGGTGGATTGAGTGCAAGATGATGGTTGGAGATGAATGAAGTTGAATGCTTGAGAAGGGTTGAATGTGATGCTTGTGGTTAGGGTTGTGAAAATGGCTAAGTGTTAGCCATTTAGCCAAGGAGAGATGAATGAATGGTCCAAATTAATTCTTGGCCAAGGACAAGAGATCAAGAGTGGAGATCAAAGGTTGACCAAAAAGAATTAAAAATTACTTTTTAACATGCATGAGGAAGACAGAAGGAATAAAATATTCCTTGAGAAACCTTGGGTGAATAAATGGAATTTAAAATTCCATTGGAAAGGACATGGGGATGGTAAATGGAATTAAAAATTCCATGAAGGGTGTTGGAAGAATAAAATGGAATTAAAATTCCATTGGAATGTGGGAAGATTTGACTAAAGGGGGCTGATTAGACTAGTTGATGAAGGATTAGAAGAGGGTTAGGTGGCTAATGATGATTAGGAACCAACTTGCAAAAGTTGGAGGATGTGACACATCCTAATCATGGATTAGGAATGTGCACATCCCTAATGATGGGATTAGGAGATGAATTAGGATTAAGTGTGGATGGGACATAAAGGGAATTAAATAAGTGGGTTATTTATTTAATTCTTTGGAAGAAAGGGATAAAGGGGTAAGGTATTTAATTATTTAATTAAATACCTTAGGGATTTAGAGGAATATAAGGATGTTAATTAAATAATAGTAACATTACTTAATTAATGTGGATAAGAAGATATTTGATGAAAAAGAATAAATTTGACTAAATATAAGTGGTTAAATTTAGATGTCTACCCCCTCTTTGAGATGGTGTTATGAAGTAGCATCAATTCAAAGAAGATTAAAAGATAGCACCAAGAAGAAGATGATTAGATTGGGAAAGATGCCCCAGTCATTCGAAGGAGTGACTAAGAAGAAAGATGATGGGAGTGAAGGTGAAGATTAGGGATTGAGGATGTCCCCTCGAGAGGACATGCGGGTTCAAGAGAACACGGATGTGCTCTCAAAATGCATGATATTATACAAGGGGAATATGGGGAAGATGATGCAAAAGGATGGATAAGAGTGGATGAGAAGTGATAGGAGATTGGGAAGAGAATATGGGAAGAAAGAAAGCATAAATGGATTCACAAAAAAATATGATGTTGCCCCGATCAAGCTACAAGCCAAGATGGATTGATGATGGATGGAGTGTTGTTGATGAGGGAAGGATACATCCAAAAACAACACAAGGATAATGGAAGGATACATCCCGATGATGATGTTGATGAGAGTGGTGTTGATGAGGGAAGGATACATCTCGATGATGACAATGAGAGTGTTATTGAAGAGGGAAGGATACATCCCAAAACAAAACAAAAGGATAGGGAAAGATACATCTCGATGATGATGATGAGGAGGATTATTATTGGATCAAGGCTTATAGCAAGCTGGGAACAAGACCAAATATGTGATTAGATGATTTGTGCGAGATTGAATGGAATGGGATTGAATTGAGATGTGAGAAGATGAGGAGAAGAAAATGAGAGATGATGAAAAGATTCTTAGAATAAAAAATCCCTATTATCCTAAGAAGATGGATGAAAATATGCTTAGAATAACAAATCTCTATTATCCTAGGTAGATTGGATGAAATGATGAAAGAAAATAGGATGGATAGATGAGGGAGAGTGGTGAAGGATGAATGGATTAGCAAGATATAGGGTGAATGAATGGGGGGTTTGGATAGATGAAAGGATGGGAGATGGTGAGATAATGGATAGTAACCAAATCAAGCAAGTTAATTGTGATGTTTTATGCTGCCATGTAATGAGAACTTAATTTGATATATCATGTGATATTGTGCACCAGGGTATGAGGAACCAAGGTGACATCATAGTACATGTATAGTACTAACACAACAAACAAAAGGTTAGTCCAACATCCCAAAGTCACGGGGGCTTTGGTTGGGCCTAATGTTGGGATAACCATAAACACAAAGGATGCCCCAAGATAACACAAGACCATGGGGATCTTGGTGGGTACTACATGAGACAACCAAGAAGACAAAAAAGAAAACAAAAAGATCAAGATACGACCCTATGTTTACCAGTCAAAGCACACCATGATATGATGGATCATGGTGACTCTGATGAGGTATGATAGGAAGCTCAAATGATAAACAAAACATCAAAAGCATCAAAAGATAACAATCAATTTCAAATGTCATTTGCCACAGGATTGAAAGGGTGGATGGTATTGATGTGGTTTGTGAGGAAGGATGCATCCTCTTGAGACCCAAGATGGAGACTAACCGAAAAGATCGACATGACGTAGGATATCTGAAACTAACTGAACCTCCTGATATTAATGACCTTTGTTTGTAATCACCAGCTAGGATAGGGACGTACTTGATGACACAACAAGATAAAAAGAAATGAGATAGACACACCCTAAATACCTAGGGGCACAAGACCGACACACCCTAAAGACCTAGGGGTTCGGGGGTTGATCAAAGATCATCCTTGCCTACGTGAAAGAACAGAGCCCTCATAGTTTTACCAAAGACCAATGACTGACCATGAATAAAATCAGAAAGAGGATGATGCAGACCATGATGGATGACAAAGACCAGATGGACAAATGCCTTGGGGGAAATCAAATGAGTGACCTTGCCTACATGAAAGCACAAGGGCAGCATAGTTCGACACAAGGCCAAAGACAGATAAGGGACAAGGGATGATGAGATGACCATGATAAATGGATAAAAGCATGGAGCCGATATGGTGAGCCAAGATAGGTCATGTGGATGGGATGGTTGATATGCCTAAGATGTGGATTATGTGAAGCTCAGGGATGGGATAGTTATCCAGATCATCAGAAGATGAATTGGGAGGATGAGACAATGGATAGATGAGTGACAAAATGTGATAAGATATTAGGAATATGTATGAAATAGATAGGAGTAATGATAGTGATATATAATAGCATTTTATTGCATGGGTTAGCCTATAGCTAGATACTAATGACAAGGGATTATGAGATGGAAGGAAAATAGAGATAAATGGATGAAGTGATAAAGATAGGGGGGTAGAAAGATGTTAGGATGGATGGATAGAGGGATAAGGATTTGGAAATATGGAAGAGATTGTTTGGATGGGTAGGGAGATAAGGATGGGGAGATGGAAGGGATTTTTGGATGGGAGGATGATGTCTCCAAGGACTATTGCACAAAGATGGAGATGCCCCGTGTTGGCCTCCTATAATCATTTTAACAACTAAGCCTTTACAGCTATGATTCAGAGATTGGACATCTAACCTGAACAACTATCTCAATCATCATGAAGGTGCATTTAAATTGTCAACCCAGGGATGTAAGCTTGAAATGGCTTAGCACTGTATGTGCACTATGAATCCAAAGGAGCCACATTTATCCTACAGCTTAAGAGAGGTGCAATACTGAAAGTAAAATGCCTAGAAGGAAATAACATAAATTTTGAACAATAACCAATAGCCAGACCAAAATGAAATGCATAATAGAAATGAAGATTTGAGTGAACATACAGGAAACTACTCTATCTATCTTAGTTGCACGAACAATCACAAAATAGAATTCTAGTGGCTGGAGGAGCAGTCAGTGCCAAATTCTTAACTAATTACCAAATAGAAAATAACAACTAAACTAAACTAAGGTACAAGATGGAATACTCACCAAGTAGGCCCCCTTAGATAAGTATTCCCTAAAACTAAGATAGACTCAAATGCACGAACTTATAACTTCATTTTATTCAGTAGAAAAACATGAGTACAATCATCATAGTTGTATTGTCAAAAAACTAAGAATGTGAGTACATCAATAAATTAACATTCTTCAACTCCAAAGTGTTCAAAAGGAACATCATATTCCTTATTTATCCAACCACCTAGCAAGGCGGTCAACTCCATCAAACACGGAGGATGCCACATTAGGGAAAGCACAGAAAAGAGCAGGGGTGGCTACGCATGCACAGAACCTGTCAGGAACAATTTCCTTAACTCGAATCTAGCACAATAGTAATGTTAGTGCATGTTCAACAAAATTTAAGACCACTACAAGGTGGTTACAATCTGATTCATGAGGAATCTCCAGCCGCCAAGAGTCTTCTCTCCATAAATGACTACCCTGTTTGACCAATATAGCACATGACTAGCTAGCAAAATCTTCTTGAATTGCAAGCCTCAAATTATTTGCATGACAATGGTAGCACACACAAAAACTACATATACACAATCATCTTAAAGTGACATTTATTAATCACATGCAAAATTATCACAAACAGTCCACATAGCATGTCAATATCATTTTTAAGCTGATGAAAATAAATTCATGTCCAAGGTCTATGGTTTCAAGGAAATATTATGAAAGATCAACTCTCAAGCATCAAAATCTTATGTTACTACAGGAAATGGACAACAAACCTATCAATAATTTGACTATAAAATAGACTCATCATTCCCCCCAACCTAATGTCTTGTTGGTCCTCCAACAAAGGAAGAGTTGTGCTTTTGTTTGATCAATTCTCTAAAATTGGAAACTGCAAGCTATCCCACATTTGTTTTTGTTGTAACTTAATTAGGATCCCAATAGAATCCTTGTTGTCTCTCCATCCTGCTCCATCTCTATCTTTCATCAGCAATGTCATACCTATAAAACCTGTAGTTTGGCACAGGCCACAATAGAATGGAGGCTAAAAAAATAATGGAAGCCAGAATTGCCCTTTTGTTCTCCCAAGCTACATATACTTGTCAATTCTTTTGAGTGTTGCAGCATATTTGTGTGTGGAATGAGGATTTCCTTGATTCAAATCATCAAATAGGGTATTCCATCTCTGTGAAAGGTATCCCATTACAAAGTCTCCTATGGTTCTTGTCATCTCTTCATATTCTTTGTAAACTGCCTCTTTCTCATGTAGGATCCTGCAGCTATAGCTTGGTTGGTATAAGATTCGGTGCCAATCCTTAAAAATATCTCCTGGATGTCTAGACTCAGCCCTAATGGGTAGGGGAATGCTAGATTCAACTTGCCTATAAGTCTTGTACTACTTTCCCCAACTTACTTCATTTTGTATCCAAGACATGAATAAAGTTCGCACAACATATTTTTCATCTTAGGGGAGCAATCCGAAAATCATTGAAAAATTCAATAAGGGTTTCAATTGAGGGGTTCAAACCTGAAATAATCTTAAAAAATTGAAAGAAAGATGCTTCTCTTTTAAATACAAGGCATATACCCTCAGAGGATCTTTGCATTCTAATATTTATGGCACTAAATTTTTCATGTCTTCCACCTTCTTCAAAACAACATTTTTTGCATTCTTATCTTCAATCTCCTCATCTTTCTGTTCAATTTTCTTCTTCAGCATGTGTTTTTCTGCTTTCCATTCTTCTTCTCTTCTTTGTATTTCTTTCCATAAATTCAAGATTACCATGTTCATTGAAAAATCAGAAGGCCTATGTACTCCTACCATCATTTTACTCGACACTTGTGCTTTCTCTTGGTAGAGTACCATATGTAGGGCTTTTGCTTGCTCAGCAAAATTCTAGTTGCAGGGCATCAAGTTCTTGTTCTCTTGTTTCAATCTACAAGGCCACTTTCTCTTATTCTTGCTCATGCTACAGGAACACTTGTTGCAAGAGCTATTGATTTCCTTCACACGTGTGGTTTTCAACTTTGTCTACAATATCTGCAAGATCAACTAGTGTTAAATTGTCTACTTCTTCAAACACATCCTTTTCCTTTTCATTTACATGATCCATTAGAGCTTCTATATCCTCCTATGGTGGCTTTCTAGGTTTAGGGATTACCATGGGAGATACCCTAACGGTTGGCCCAACTAACTTTGATTTTTTGGGAGGGTTTCTTCATTTTTCCTTTCCTACAGGAAGAACATTGTCAAAAAATTTGTTTCCTAGAGATTGGCACTTCCTTTTCTACCATTTTATTTTTAGCTTTTCCTCCCTTTAGTTTTTCCTTCTTCTTTTGTGCACTAGTTTTCATTAAGGTGCCAAGAGGGACCTCATCATCAGAATCAGGAGAGGAACTCTCTTGATCGGAATGCTATACCTCAAAAGAACTAATTTCAATAGCTTGTGTGGCTACAAGAGGGTTTCCACTAGGTCTTGCATCAGAGGTTGAGCTACTAGAAGTGGCCCCAACATTGCTCCTTCTCCTCCCAACCTACAATGTTAAGGAAAAACCCTAGGCTGCAAATGCTCTAGTCTAATTTGATCAATCCTCAAAAATTCTTCCCAAGAAATATTGGACACATAATGTAGAGATTTTTCAACTAAAAATTTAATTAGGCAATGGTGAGAAACGAAATTGTCCCTACCTTTTTTGGTTTCTACTACCATGATTGAAAGAAGGTGGTACAGCATGTTGGGCACATTCATTCTCCTTTCATGCCTCATGTGGTTTAGGAGCTTAAAATGCACTAAATGTAAATTTGACTAGCGACCTTCACAAGTGATACACTTGACAACATAAATTGTAACCTGATTTCAAAGCTCGGGCAAAGAAGTCCTCTTCACTCCTTGTTTTTATATGCTCAATGGAGGGTCATTAGGTTCTATAAATTTGGCCCTAGCCAACCTGGTGTCCCTAGCAGTAGGGTAATTTTCGTCGTCGGCAAGTAACCCTATAACTTCTACAATTCTATCCTCCATAGCTATGACTTCTAACCCTTTTACTATGGCCCTTCCTTCAGACAATGTTCAAGAAAATTCTAATACAATGTACCTTCATCGAAACCATCCAACTTTAAGAAATAGTCTAGCCATCCACTATTTCTAAATTCGGCTAGGCAAGGCGCATCCTGCAATAAAACATCATGAACTATGGGTTTGTTTTGAATCAACCCACCTCCCATTCTCTGCAATCAAATAGTTACTTTGCAAATATTTTCTTCCTACAATTCTTATCTAGAAACCAAACTTCTTCTTCCTACAACTCTACTAAATTCCAATGTTGGTGTCATTTAAATTTTACCTTTTGGCTTAGGATTATGGCAGGGACAATTAAAGAAATAAAGGAGTAATAAATTTAGGCTGTGATAAAGGGAAATGGTGGTAGAGGATTTGCATTTTGCACATACGATTCATCATCTCAGAATTCAAATTGGCTCAATGACTTAAATCTTGCTAACGTGAATCAGTACGGACAAACATGCAAACATGGCATTGACACGTTCCCCCCCAACCTAAATTGACACATGTTTCCTCACATGTGAGGTGAAAGGACGATTTGACTGGGGCAGGAAATGATGACATGCTATGGCAATTGTCCATATTAATTTATAGCACTTAAAAAATGCACTAGAAGATAATTAAGATATAACAATTAATGTGCACATACCTGAATTCATAGAAGATTTATTACAAAGATCATGGAGAAAAGTATCGGTCATTTCCAAGAAATCAGTTGAGCAATTAATGAAAGCAGAGCAGAATGAGGTGGAGTGAAATGAAGTGAAGTGAAATGATGGTGGTGAGGTGGAAGAGAGAGAAAGGTGGAACGAATGGGAGGATAGGTGAATAAGTGGACCCCCACAAGGTGGGAATATTTATTATGAGAAGTGACATACCTTAATTATCCAGAAGAAGGGACACTAGGTCCACTTCCTTTGGTTGCAAGAAGTTTGAGTGTTCCATGTTGAGTGAATTATTGCAAGAACTCTTCCTTAGAAGTTAGCTTGTGATACAATCTCGGGTGATGACCATTGACCAGCAGCTTAAACCTGGCAGGGTCAATGGTGGTAAGCTGAACAACTCCATTAAAAAATTCTTCAGCCACCTCAAAAGGTCTGAGCCACCTTGTCTGCAATTTTCCTACATTATCTAGATATCTTGAGTCATAGAGCAGTGCCCAATCTCCAAGCTGAAATTTCTTATCCTTGATGAATTTATCATTCCATATTCTTTGTTGATTCTACACTACCTTTATGTGATGAAAGGTTTCCTTCCTCATCTCATCCAAAGGATTCAACTACAAGATTCTATCTCTTTGTGCTTCAGAAATATCCATCCCCAATTCTACTATAGTCCTAAGAGTCTTATGCTCAAATTCAATGGGCATCATGGTTGACTTTCCATATAGCAACTCAAATGGAGTGAATATTGTAGCTACTTTCCAAGTGGTTCTGTAAGCCCAATCAACTTCTGGTAGCCTGCTTTCCCAGTCCTTTTAATGGATAGCCACTATTCTAGTCATAATGGCTTCAATTTCTCTGTTGGTCACCTCAACTTTGCCATTGGCCTAGGGGTGATAAGGAGTAGACTTCCTATGCGTAATGTTGTACTCATTGACCAGTGTTGTAACAAGGTTTGAAGTGAATTGAGTCCCTTGATCAATCACTGTCTCTCTTGGAACCCCATACCGTGTGAAAATTTATTCATAAAAAAATTCTACAACAGTGCCAAAAATGTTGGCCTCCTATAATGATTTTAACAACTAAGCCTTTACAGCTATGATTCAGAGATTGGACATCTAACCTGAACAGCTATCTCAATCATCATGAAGGTGCATTTAAATTTTCAACCTCAAGGACGTAAACTTGAAATGGGTCAACACTGTATGTGCACTAGGAATCCAAAGTTGCAACATTTATCCTACAGCTTAAGATAGGTGCAATACTAAAAGTAAATTACCTGGAAGGAAATAACATAAATTTTGAACAATAACCAATAGTCAAACCAAAGTGAAATGCATAATAGAAATGAAGATCTGAGCGAACAAACAGGAAACTACTATGTCTGCCTTGGCTGCAGGAACAGTCACATAATGGAATTATAGTGGTTGCAAGAACAATCAGTGTTAGATTCTTAACTAATTAATGAACAAAAAATAAAAACTAAACTAAAATAAGGTATGGGATGGAATACTCACTAAGTGGGCCCGCTTGGATAAGTATTCCCTAAAACTAAGATAGACTCAAATACATGAACTTATAACTTTATTTTATTCAGTAGAAAAATATGAGTACAATCATCATAGTTGTATTGCCGAAAAACAAAGAATGCGAGTACATCAGTAAATTATCATTCTTCAACTCTATATTTTTCAAAAGGAATATCAAAGTCCTTATTTATCCAACCACCTAGCAAGGTGGTCAACTCTAGAAAATGCAGAGGATGCCACATTAAGGAAAGTGCGGAAAAGACCAGGGGCGGCTACGCATGCATAGAACCTGTCAAGCATGATTGCCTTAACTTGAGTCTAGCATAATAGTAATGCCAATGCATTCTCAATAACATTTAAGAGGACATGAGGAGCTTTTGATTCATGTGGATGTTTGGATTTATGCATTTTTACTTTGGCATCCAAAGTGCTTTTAGTAGCACTAGGACTGGTATGAGTTAATGAATGATGTGGAGGAGATGTGAATGGAGTGATAGAAGTAGGCTTCTGATGATGATGTGTGGGTGGAGGATGTGAGATAGCATGCATGGAGGGGTGCCTTTGCTGGTCTTGATTAGGGATTATGAATTTAGGATTTTTATGAGGTGTGCTAGGGATAGGCGATGGATGGATGAAAGGATGAAAAGAATAAGATGGAGGAGGTGATTTTGGGATATAAAGGCCCAAAATGGATGTTGTATATGGAGGATGTATTATGGTGGATGGAGGTATGTAAGGACCCAAAATAGATGCAGTAGATGGAGGATGAGTGATGGTGGATGGAGGGACATAAGGACCCAAAATGGACTTAGAGGATGAAGGAGGAAGATGGATAGTTGTTTTGAGGTAATATGATAGAGGAGGGGGGATTGGGACAAATGGTTTGGTGGAGTGATGGGAAGTGCCTCTCATTCATTTGGAAGAGGCTCACTTAGGATGTATGGAGGTTGTACCAACATTTTTGGAGTGTGAGTCTTGGGAGGTATATCCAAGCCCCTATGGACCTAGATGCTCTTTAACCTAGATGGGCTCTAAAATACCTTGCTCGTGAAGGCCTAAAACTTTTCCTTGATAGTTCATGATTTGAAGCATTTTATCTATGGTGGGATGTTTATTCTTTTGGAAGCATGATATGATTCTATTAGTAGGTGAAGGAGGATGGGTGGTGCATATTCTTTGTTTTTCTTCTGCGAGAAGACCACCATGGATGAGTGTAATGCTACCAAGGTGATATAAAAGTGGTGTTACGAGGGCAAGGCTAGGCGGTGATGCAGGATCATGTGATGGAGATGAGGGGATAGTAGCATCCTTATTTGGAAGAGGAGGTGATAAGGGATCATGGTGTGGAGTGATTGGATCTTGAGTGCAAAGGGGATCATGGGATGGAGCAGATGAGCTAGTGTGATCTTGAGATGGAGTAGAGAGGATGATAGGATCATTATTTGGGTGAGGATAGGGATCATGAGATGGAATGGATAGGATAATATGATCTTGGGATGGAGTGGATAGGATGGAAGGATCCTGATTTGGAGGATGGGATATGCTTGTATGCTTTGGATTAAGCTCTTGGCATGACTCATCTTGTGTGGGAGGCATGGCGAGGGAGGAGTGTTGGAGGGACTCCTCAAGGAGGGGAGATAGGAGGATGGGGGATTCATGAAGGTCATGGGAGTGTAGTTCAGTGATACTAGGACTAGGAGGAAAGGATTGGGTTCTGGTGTCTTCATTGGTTTCATTGGTTCCAGGAGTAGAACCATCTGGATAGTGTTAGGAATGGTAATGGGAGTGATGGGTGTAGAATAGAAGAGGGCCTCATCACTATTGATCGAGCATGATAGAGTGGTACGACATGGGTCCACAACATCAAGATGTGGATTTGGGGATGTCTCTTTTGTCATGAGTCCTTGGACAACACTTGGAAGGGATGTAGGATTAGTTGGGGTGATGGGAATGGATGGAGAATTATGGATGGATGGAGGACTAGGATTAGGGATTGGTGGATTAGGATTAGATGAATGGATATAATCGGATGGAGGACTAGGAGTAGGTGAAGGATTAATCTCAGTGGAAAGATCAAGATTATATGGAGGATTGAGGTAGGGTGAATTGGTAGGAGGATTAAAATATAATTTAATGGAAGGGGGAATGATACAAGAGGAGTGGATGATGAACTAAGATAGGAGGATGTGGATGTAAGATTAGGTTGGGAGGATTGGGATGGTAGATTATAGTAGGAATATTGGGATGGTGGATTAGGATAAGAGGACATGGATGGAGGATTAGGATAGAAATATGTGGATGTTGTATTAAGGTGGGAAGATGTAGATGTGGAATTAAGGTAGAGATATTGTGATGGTTGATGATGATAAGGATAGGAGTATGGGGATGTTAGACTAATATACGAGGATGTGGATGTTGGATAGGAGAGAGATGTAGCAGGAGAACATGATGAATATGTGGATGGTGAGGATATTGGATATCCCTTGCCAAGGGTAGCATAAGAACTATTATTAGATGTGGATGGAGGCATAGGAGGATAGCTCATAGGAGTGGTTGGATTTTCAGAGGGGATTAGAAGAAGCATGCTAGCAATGATAGCATCAAGGGGATCTATATTATATTCATCTTGATCAACAAGACTTTAATTATCATTATGAACGTAGTTGGGATTCCCCTTGACCAATATTTTTTGTTGCACTGATGAAGGATAAGGATTCATGATGTTTGATTGGATGGATTTATATTGAAAATATGGGGATAGATGATTAGAAGGAAAGAACAAATGATGAAAGATAAATAGGATGGATTGGAAGAAAATGGGAGAAGAGATCTTAAGATTTGTTTTTATATCTGAAGATATTAGATATGGATGGACTAAAGCTCAAATTGGGATTTAGGTTAAGCTCGAGTTAGGATTGGATAAAATCTTAGATATGGACTAGATTGAAGCTCAAATTAGGATGATGGGATTAAAGCTCAGATTAGGATGATGAGATCAAATATCAAAATAGAATTGAATTGGAGCTTAGATTAGGAGAAGAGTAAAGATCAAATTATGGTCCAGAATAGTCTAGGGGTGACAAGATTGAGAAAAACCAAAAAATTAAAATTTTCAAATTTTTCAGTTTTTTTATGTCGTACTAAATCGCATTTTTGGAGGTCTTTGGAGCGGAATTTGGGGTTGAAACTTGTGTTGGTCCCTATAATTGGGTTGTCCAAGACACCTAATTTAGGGATTGAATTAGTATTCTTGGAAACCTTTCTGACGGTGTAAACAGATTTAAATTCTAAGCACCGAGTAGAAAGTTATGACCCCGACAAGTCAAAGTAAATAAACTCCTAGTTTTTAAAAAAAAATTGGATGGTTTGGGGATGAATAGGAAGAGGAGGAATAATTGGATTATGATTTTGGACTGAGGAAGATGTGGCCTAATTATGGCATGAAGAATTGACTCTCTAGATTTTTTATGGGAAGCGGATTCGCCTTTGTATGTAACAAATTTGCTTGTCTAAGGAGAGAAAATTCACCCCAAAACAACAGTTAGGATTGCTCAAAATAGCATATTCACCCAAACAAAAAAGCAAGATCACCCCTAGGAGAAAATTTTCCCAACCAAGAGAGTAGGATCACCCAAAACAGTAGTCAGAATTGCCCAAAATAACATATTTGCCTAAACAAAGAAGTAGGATTACCCAAAATAGTAGTCAAAATCACCCAAAATAGTTGCAAGTTTTCCTAAACAGCCGAAGACACTAAAGAATGGATATGTGACCGAAGAACAGGTGTGACCTTGAGGATTGCCTAATGGGATGACAATTACACCTACACGGGTTCAAAAAGAGACTTGATTGAAGAAAAAGATGAGAATGGAGGAAACAGACACCTAAACGAACCCGAACAAGGCCCCAAATGAAGAATGGGATAGCCAACGGAAAGAGCAAATTCACCTAAACGAACCTGGACAGAGACAAGGACAGAAGACAGGACCACCAAAAGACAAACGGATTCACCTAAAGGAATTTGAACGAGGACTCAGATGGAGAACAGGATAGAAAATGACCAAACGGACCCAAACGGGGTCCCAAACGGACGAAAAGAATTGAAAGGGAAGAAAATTTGCCCAATAAAAGAGAAAATTCGCCCAACAAGATAGAAAGTTCACCTATTCTATGGGGATGGGTGAATTTGATCATTGAAAAAATTTCCCAAGGGATGGACAGACTCACCTATTCAAGTGAACGAGCAAAAACAGGATCGCCTAAGAGAGGAACCCAAAGGAAAACTCGTCTTTGACAAAGGAAAAATCACCTAATCGAATGACCTGTACTGGATCGAGAAGCAAGACCGCCTTTGAAGGCAAGGTAGGATTGTGGAAAAGGATTAAAAGCATGGAAAATGGAAGATAGAAGGCTAGACTAACTCAACTAAAATGAAAAACATTGGTATCTCACAAAGAAGACACGCCAAACAACACGATCCTAGAATTAGTGATAAGGGTTTCTATCTAGGCTGAACAAGGCTATCTCGTGAGTCCTCGATATACACACAATATGTGGGGCACAACCATGAACACCAACCCATCACAAGCATGAGTCAGGAGCCCCAGCGAGGTACTAGAAACTTGAACCAACTTTTCACATCTTATCTAGGTATCACCCTAGCTTCGACGCTCTACCAAACACAACGTGATTGGATTGAGGTACAACTTTCACTCTCCCCCCTTCATAAACCTCATCGGTAACATGTGGTTGGGATCATCCCCAAGTGATGAAATCTTAGGTAGGTCCCACTAAGGGCAGAAGACACTAGACGTCTCAGTTGGTCCCTAGGCTCGCACGTAGCACAAGGGGAGAGATTAGACACACTAGCACCTCCTAGGAAGATTGAACTAGACTAGAGCAAGTTATGATTTCTCATCACCCAAAATCACCAAGTGGCACATGGGTATTGGATACGTCAACAACCCACTCACAAGCACAAAAAACAAGTTAATTGACCCTTTAATTAGAGCTACATGTGCCTAGATAGTATAAAAATTGACAAAGAGACTAAGGGTCTCCAACCAATTGTCCTACAGAAAAAGCATTAGTAGTCTCGAACCATCAATCTTGGAAAAACAAGAAACAACTACACAAATCATTAGGTGGAAGCAAGTGCACTCACAAATAGCCAAGTTAGTGGATTAGTATCTGAAAATGGAAGAAAAGCGACACAAAAAACAGAAGAGTAGGGTCTCGAATTCACCTCAGATTCGCATGTGTGAGGCAAGTTTTCCCATTCTACTAAGAAAATTTGCCCCTCTGTAAAGTCAAATTTTCCCTTCTACCAAAGCAGGTTTGCCCCTCTGTTAAGGCAAGTTCACCCCTTTGTTAAGGTAGGTTTGCCCTTCTATTAAGGCAGGTTCACCCCTTTGTTAAGGCAGGTTCGCCCTTTTGTTAAGGCAGGTTCCCCCTTTTGTTAAAGCAGGTTTGCCCCTCTGTTAAGGTAGGTTTGCCCCTCTGTTAAGGTAGGTTCACCCTTTTGTTAAGGCAGGTTCACCCCTCATTAAGGTAGGTTTGTCCCTCTGTTAAGGTAGGTTTGCCCTTCTATTAAGGCAGGTTTTCCCATTTGTGGGAGCCAAGCAAGTTCACCCCTGAAGGGAGGCAAGTTTTCTCCTGAGAGTAACTTCGCCCCTATGCAAAGATAGCTTTGCCTCTAGAGGCAAGTTCACCTATCTAGTTAGGCAACTTCACCCCTGTGCTGAGCAATCTCGCCCATCAAGGCAATTTCACCTCTCTAACTAAAATTTGGACCTACAAAATTCAAACAACAGAGAACATGAAAGGATAGACCCATGACGTGGGTCCCACCGGGCATGCCAAAAATGTGTGCACATGTTTTTACCAAGTCTAAAATACAAAACAAAATAAAATTCAAACAAGGAAAAACACAAACAACGCCTCAAGATTGGCCTAGTTGAACTTGAACAAAATAAAAGACAAAAAAGGAGTGATATTACCTTGTTCAAGCTAATTGGTTAATTGGCCTTGTAGATCATTTCATTTGTGTGCTCCTAGGTCAATTTCGGCAACATAACGGCTTGTAAAAAGCTTTATTTGGATGCAAGAAGATGGTGCATTGAGTGCAAGATGATGGTTGGAGATGAGTGAAGTTGAATGCTTGAGAAAGGTTGAATGTGATGCTTGTGGTTAGGGTTGTGAAAATGGAAAGTGTTGGACATTTAGCCAAGGAGAGATGAATGAATGGTTCAGATTCATTCTTGGCCAAGAACAAGAGATCAAGGGTGGCGATCAAAGTTTGATCAAAAGGAATTAAAAATTCCTTTTTAATATGCATGGGGAATACAAAAGGAATAAAATATTCCTTGAGAAACCTTGGGTGAATAAATCGAATTAAAAATTCCATTAGAAAGGACAGGGGGATGGTAAATGCAATTAAAAATTCCATTGGGGTGTGGGAAGATTTGACTAAAGGGGTTTGATTAGACTAGTTGATAATGGTGTTACCAAAATTTAATTTTCACTATAACTCAATTCTGGCAGAGCTAAGATTGATTGTTTCATTTCAAGGTGAAAGGTACACATTTTTTTTATGTTGATAATTCATCTGAGTGAATTCATTTTATCATGCAATAAATCATAACACAAAAATATCATAAATATTGCATAGTAATGCTATTTTTATTCATCATGAAGTGGAATAGATACATCATAGCATAACCCATTTTTGTTTGGTGTTTAAAAACCAGAAAAATGCTTAAATGTCCCACACAAACCGTGAGTAATAACTAAATTGATTTAATTTAATTTGAAATGATTATATCTGATAATGAAATGTAAGCTATACATTTCAAGAATGAAACAGAGAGGATAATGTGAAGAGATAATATATCCATAATTTCCTTTAGCCTCGTTCTTGAGTTGACCCTCTTCTCGAGTGCCATCAGCTCCCCTCATGCTTCAAAGCCAATTGATCCTACAAAAAATTGGAAAACAACCCTATTAGAGCTCTGGATATAAGCCTAATCACACTTCGCATCCACAAAATATAGCTGACATCCATTACTAGATACAACCAACCTAATCAAATCAATTCAAACATGAAATATTCAAAGCCAGATCAGCAAAGATAATGAACTCATAACCACCAGAAACATTGTTTTCCTAACATGTTTGTTCACTGTGCAAGAATAGGTTCATTATGTTCATGATCAAATTTTCATCATATATGTGGAGAAAAATGAGCTCCCACAAGGGTTGAGCCCGACATATTAGGAGCAATAGTACCATCAAGCAAAAATTTCAATATGCAAGAAAGGGATGGAGCATTGTAATAATATCCTTGATAGGATGCATAATCAATACGTTGTGTTAAAGTAGAACAAGTGTTGATTGTACTCTTAGCAAAGGGATAAGACATTTGAAACAAGGTTTTGTGCTTCAGAACTTTTATTTAAGGAAATACGCCATCAAATGTAAAATTGCATCAATCAAGTGAGCTTGCGGAGTGCATTAAACAAAAAACAAACAAGTGATGTTTGTACGGGTCAATAAAATGTATTTACAGCTATAGGGGTGGAATGACAAATGAACTTGCACAGAATAACAATACATAGTGATTTTTCTCATATGGTACAATTATACTTTGCAACAATGTCATCATGGAGGTTTGATTATTAAATTTTATAGGCATGTACCCCTACAGAAGAGATAAAATAGATGGAGAAATAGGTCTGCAATCAATTAAAACAGAGTACCATCATCAAGGAGAATAGTCATCATAACTACCATGAGGGTCGTCCACATGATTCTAAGAAAACCATTATAATGACATAAGCAGCATGTTTAAAAAATAAATCAAAGTGTTCATGTAGCTTTAATAAGCAACAATCATGTTTTATATACCCAAAACCTCAAGGTAGCAGCATTCATGTCACACTATGGTGGAAACAGATAGAACAAGTCTACATTCACTCTTCATTTAAAAGAGTTATCAAACAGTGAATAGCAACCTTCAAATCATAACACCAATAAGTGTAGGTTTTGCATTATCCTAATAAGCCTATGGAGAGCATAATCAAGTGAAGAAAAATACACAAGCATGACAACAATCTTAGCAAAATAGTGCCATATTGGATGGAGGTCATCATCAAAGAGCAGGCCAAACAAATTCAGTAGCATAGAGAACTTGAAACCTTCACTGTAATGGAACCCAATGCATCAACAGTTGTGGCCTGCAAGGAAAAGGTGAAGCCCACAACAGGTGACCATATAAAGAGTTCTTTGTGAAAAGATTGAAACCACAACATAGAAGAAGAAACTCAATTTTTATTTTTGCAAGGGAAATATGAAGGCTCGAGATCGAGCAAAGAGGAAAAATAGACATACAATCGCGACCTATAATAATATTTTCTTTTCTTACAAATAAAAATAAATAAAACCCTCAACACATTTTTCAAATGGCGGCCATAGAGAGAAACATAGGACAAGCTTTTATGAAGTGTTGGGTTTCAAAAACCTTTTCCTAAATGTTGTTTTCATAAATTTTTCACAACAGCCATGGAAGAATAAAGGGGCCATGTTCAAGAAAAACCCACAAAAAAAGTTGTGTGGGCATTTGGGTTTCGAAAAAACCTTCATTAAAATTTTGACCATCAAAATAGGTAGCAGCCATGGATATCAAAGGTCGAGCTCTCTGGTTGCATACACAGAGTGGATAGGAGTAGAACTGAGCTCACAAGGAGAAAAGGGTTTCAAAACCCTTGAAATTTTTGTTTTTTGTTTTAGCAAATCTTTCATGGAAGCCATAACTCACAAGCCTTGTTACAAAAAAAAAAAAACTGCAAAGGTCGACCCTCACTTTTCTTCATTTTCTTCAGAAAAAATCTCAAAAGCATAGAAATGGCCAAATGAAGATTTATAGAGAGACAAAACTTTCACAGAGCAAAAGAAAATCATGATGGCCAAAGATTATGCAAGAAAACAATGAATAAACAATCGAATGGAGACAAAAGCAGCAAGACACCGAAGCCTACCTTTATTTTATGCCTCCACATTGAAGAAAACCAACTGAAGAAGTGAAAAATCTACAAGTTTGAGCTTCAACAGTTTCCCATGGCCATTGTTCCTCTCGAAGCTTCCTCGACAAGGCATCACCAAGTCAAAATGAGGAATGGTTAGGTTTTCTTAATCTTTCTTTATTCTCTTTCGCATGGCTCGTGGGATTTTTCTAGCTATTTTAAACAAAATCATTATATCTTTTTATGTTTGTGTCCTTGACCCCCAGGTCAAGTGTTTAGTAACAATAATGTGGTTGACCACTATGGTAAATAATACCTTGTAACATATGCAATAAGTGTGAATAATTATAGGCATCAAATCATATGCCAAGGAGGTGGCCAACAAAATATATGCTACGGATAAAACCTTATAATGTATACTTTATGCATATTACTTATGTGATATGCTAGCCGATGAGATACGTGCCAATGGAAGTCAATGGAATTATATTCTGAGGCATATATTTATTATAAATATTGAATAATATGTCAAGTGTGGTGGCCGATGAGATATGTGCCAAGGGAAGTCAATTGAATTATATTTTGAGGCATATATTTATGATAAATATTGAATAATATGCCAAGTGTGGTGGCCAATGAATAATGCATGGTGTTTTGCATTATAATCATATGCTATGAAAAGGTGATATGGAGCGTATATGATGCTAAGTGTAAATGCATGGAGGGGAGTCATAAGGGGAATTTGTTTTCTACAAAGACATATTTTTATATTTTATTATTTTTCCTCCTTATTTCTTATTGTAAAGTTATGTTTGAAGGTTATTAAAAGTGATTTTATTAATTGCTTTTTAATAATATTTCAAATCAACTACTGTAAAAAGGGGAAAAAATACTAAAATTGTTTTTGCTTGCATGCATGTCAAATGATGCAATTGTGCATAATTTGAGACTGTCCCATGCATGAGGTATTTTTTAGTTCATCTTCAATTGGAAGAGCTTTTTTGGAGATCTCTTTGGTTAGTTTGCATGCATGACCATTTTGAGACAGTGAGAGTGCAGTTTGCTCCAGTTTTGAGCCATTTTTTCAAAGGTTTTCATCTTTGCTCGTGAATGGGAGTTTGCACCTTCAGTTCACTTTCAATGCCACCTCCATGCACATTTGAGTCATTTCGAGTTATGCTTCAGTTACATACAGTATGACATGGAGTTTTTAGTTGTTTAAGCTCAGTTTATAGCAGTGGCGGGCCCTCTTTTTCCACAGTTTCCTTTTTTCTCATGAGAGGACATTTCAGGATATTTTTCACTTCTAGTTCACATTCATTTCCACCTCTTGGATGCTTTACACATGCCTTTATTGTATATATTGGAAAAACTTAGTCTTTTTCCTTTAGTTCTTATTTTGCATCTCTTTTGGCATACCTTTTGCAAAGAGATAGAGATTTGTAACTCGGCTTTTACATTAATATTGTTTTATAATATTATAGGTTAATCGTGTTTGTAGTTTGCATATGAATTTCTTCTAATTTTTAGTATTACATAGTTTTTCCTTCAAGATTTCAGGTGTCATCTTTATGTTGGATTTGATCGGAAGATTATTATGTTTCATTTTAGAACCTCTAATTTTTTTGTCTCTTTCATAAATGTATGGATGCAATTATGCTTAAGTTCACAAGTTATACATTGTACATATGATTACTCTATATTTTGGTTGTGAAAACAGAGTTTTCCTTCGAAAAGATATTTTTTCAAAGCCTTTGTATGAAACATTCAAGTGTTTAAGTTATCAGATTTAGTTGTGCAAATAAAAATATTGATAAATCATCTATGAGTCAGGTTGTTGTCAAGTTTCATTTATTAGGTGCATCACCATTCATTTTAAGTTCAATTTATTCATTCAATTAGATCCTTTCTTCCCTTTTCTAAACAAGTTACACATAATCATTAGAATATCATAAAGGAAGTCGACCTAGAATTCGGAGGTCTATTTTTGTATAGGGTACCCACAACCTGGAATTAGTCCAATGTTACACGGGATTGCAAAGCTTTATAGCTTTGCATGCAGGTGCAAATCACTGTGATAACAGAAGGAGTAGAAGAGAGTAAGGTGGCTAATGATGATTAGGAACCAACTTGCAAAATTTGGAGGATGTGACACATCCTAATCATGGATTAGGAATGTGCACATCCCTAATGATGGGATTAGGAGATGAATTAGGATTAAGTGTTGATGGGACATAAAGAGAATTAAATAAGTGGGTTATTTATTTAATTCTTTGGAAGAAAGGGATAAAGGGGTAAGGTATTTAATTATTTAACTAAATACCTTAGGGATTTAGAGGACTTTAAGGATGTTAATTAAATAATACTAACATTACTTAATTAATGTGGATAAGAAGATATTTAGATGAAAAAGGATAAATTTGACTAAATATAAGTGGTCAAATTTAGATGTCTACAGGTTGTATGTTTACTTTTCTATTTTTTAAAGCAACTATTTGAAACTCAGAATGTGACATGGTTGAGTGGTAGACCTATTTCCCATTAGATCAAAGACCGTATGATTGGATTTGGAGATGGGATAGCACAAGATGATCCTCTTGTTGCTTTCTTTGTAGTGTTTCAAAGAAGGATGCATGAAAGGGACAGGATACCTAGAATAATGGTTGAAAAATATTAGAATGACATCACTTTCCTAGTGTCAATAGATGAGTGTATGATGGAAGCAGTGGAACTGAGGATAGTGTGGATCACTACATTGGGATATGAGATCAATGAATAGGGAATTGTTGATTATGCTAACATTTTGTTGAAGAGTCTGAAGGATGAAACTAAAGCAAGGTATGGTACATATGAAGAAAATTCTATGGAAGTACACATCGAACAAATAAAAACTATAATCAAAAAGAATTTTGATAATATGGTTGATGTGTATGTGAAGGAAATGGACATTTCAAAGGAACGTGTACACTATACAAGAGAAAGAGCTAAAGCAGATTCAAGTGTTGCAAGAGGATCCACAACCACAAGAATATCTAGTAGAACAACTAACACTCCTCCTACTATTTAGAAGTCCTCTAGGACAAGGTGAACTATTGGAGAAAAGAGGAAAACAACTGCTAGCCCTTTGATTGTGCAGACCACAAGGGTTGAAAGGAACAAAATTACTATTGCTACACCATCTACAGCCCTTGAAAACAAGAGACAAAAACAAAAGGATTTCAAAGAAAAGAATATAGGCATCAATTTTGTAGAAGAAGAAGAAGAAGGGCCATGGTTGGTCCATAGGAGAAGAAGTGATGCTTCATAAGGTGAAGATAGTTCAAAAAGAAGAAACTTTGATATAATTGATACTGACAGTGAAGAGGAGATAAAGGAAGAAAAGAAGAGGTTTGTTGTGCATATGAGGAGATAAGTTGCTAAGAAAGGATCACTGAAGAAGAAGGGAAAAGAAACAAGTCAAAAGAAGATGACTCTGAGTGAAAGCGAAGGAAAAACAAAACCAATAAGGCCTCACTCACCTATGAAATTAGAGGCATTATTTAATAGTATCTTACAAAATAAGATGTTAGGGGAGACCGCAACTCTATACAAAGATGAAAATGATGTGGATAAGGCAACCATTATTGAATCCATTATCAAGTATACATTGTCATTCTTTAGGTTGACATATAGAACATCAAGAAACATATACCTAAAGACTTGTGGAACATTTTGTTAGAGAGAAGGAAAGAAGTTGTAGAAAAAGAAGCAAGGCTTAAGGAATAAGCATTAGAAAGAATAATTGCTCCTCTCTTTGAGGATGATAGAGCTACATTGGCAAAAATATTCAAAAAAGAGTTAAAAACTAAGCAAAGGATGACAACACTTATAAGAAAAGATCAAAGTGATCTCTGAAGAATTAGAAAAGAAAGCAATGAAAAAGTAGAGGCAAGCACAAAAGTTGGGAATGATACCGGTAAATGAAGAATCTAAGTGAATATGGAAACCCCTGCTCCAAAACCAAATATTGAAGAAGAGGTGTAGACAAATGATGCTCAACATGAGCTTGATACAAATGAAGAAGTTGCACAAGACAACACACCTTTGAAAGTGGAGGATATAAAAGAAAGAAATGATGAGGATGCGGTGAGTGAAGAAAAGATTGCAAAGGAAGATATCACTCCTCCTCTGGTACAAGAATTTACTCCTCCAATAAACACTAAAAACCATGCATAGGAAGATAAGGAAGAGAATTTTGATGCAGAGAAAGAAGAAGAAGATGAAGACAAGAATAAGGATGCATCCAGAGATACGCAAATAGAAAAAAAAAACCAATAGACTTTGGTAATGCTGAAGAGAAGGAATCAAAGGGAAAGATTGTGAAGACAACAAAGGTGTCTAGTGAATACTCTGGCTCCTCCGGAGATTCCCTAAAAAATATATTGAGTATGCAACCCAAGTTCCAACCTATTGTGTCATCACAAATGTTGCAATTTATTATGCAACAAGGAAGTGTTGACTTGGATAAGATCTGTCCCCTTCACAAGTTACAACTGGGAGATGTATTTCATGCAACTGCAAGAAAATAAATCATTGAAACACACCAGAGAAGCGAAGAACTGATGGAGGAAGCAATAAAAGAACTTCAAGAGACCATACCTAGCGCAAATGTTGACACATCACTATTCGATATGGAAAATCTCAAACTACTAATTGATTCATTTAAAGTATATGCCTTCAGACTAAAAGAAGAAGTAGAAAAAGAGGTTGAGAAAATAATAAATAATAAGAGAATTTTAAAAATGACTAAGAAATGTGCCTCTACATATAAGAAGTTTTTTAAAAAATTGAAGGATGTTGAAGGGTGTGTTGATGAGGCGAATGCTCTATATCAATATGGCATGAAGTGACCTGGAGCCACACAGAGCATAAGGAAAGAGATCGACCCTATTGAGTCTCAAATAAATACCACCTCAAGTGCTTATGATCTAATGGTTGATCTAACTAGAGAGACAAGGTGTGTAATAAAAGACATGCATAAGAAATTCTTTCAACTTCAAGCACATAAAGAGCACATCATCCTGCAATTTGGAGAAATCAGGGATCTGGTCAATCCCAAATTTATACTTGTTTCAAAAGCTCTATTGAGTGTGGATAAAGCCAAGAATATGAATATGGTATCTAGCACACTAGAAGAGGGAGAAGAATTACTATTAGAGTTTGAAATGCAATATATATTGCTTGCAGAAGCTAAGAAAAAATGAGAAGAAAAAAGGTAAGCTTGGAAAGACCATTTGCAAAATTTGTAGGTGTCAACCACCTCCAGATGACATATTTCTCACTTTTTATGTATTTCAGTGTTTATGTTCAAATTCTTTATACATATGTGGACTATATCTAGTGTTGTTTCTAGTATAATTTTTGGGTTTTTGCTCTGGTACATGACTCAAGGAGAGTCAATCCATTCTTTTTAGTTTGTATATATGCTTACATTTCTTTAGGGGAGTTTTGATGAAATTCATAACAGTTGTATATGCGCCCTTTGCCCTTGATGTCAAAGGGGGAGAA
Source organism: Sequoiadendron giganteum (assembly GCA_007115665.2). Classification (NCBI taxonomy): domain Eukaryota; kingdom Viridiplantae; phylum Streptophyta; class Pinopsida; order Cupressales; family Cupressaceae; genus Sequoiadendron; species Sequoiadendron giganteum. Next base: position 581,611,225 of record CM021107.1, read on the forward strand.
TATTTTGGAGAATGAAACTAGAGATTTTGACATGTTTCCATTAATGACAAAGGAGGAGATTGTTGGAAGTTTGGGGGGATTATTGGAAGAATGTCATTGATGATTTTGTTTGGAAACATGAGCATGGAAGGTACATAACGATGTGTTGCAATATTCTCATTATTGAAGTTGATGATTGAACTCTACAACACCCAAAAATCACCTACAAGTAATTATCCTATCACAAAAGAAAGATCAAGGCAATTGATTTGCTATGCAACCAAGAGATAAGATATTGAATCTATAAGAGAACTGATATGTACAATGTATTAACCTAGATGGTTTTGAATTGTTGATTACAATGAATGTGCAAGCTTTATAAAAGCATGAAAAAGCAAACCCTGGATGAGGATTTGACTAGATAGTGACAAATGTTCTAATATCATGTAATGAGACAACTTGTCCTATATTTAGTTCAAACTAATAATTAAAAATCACTCCTAAGTTTAGATTAAGTGAACTAAAGTAATAAGGTACTTAATAATTAATTAATGAATTATTAATTATCAAGTGATTATCCTAATTACTCCAACACCCCCCTTAAGATCAACTTAGGGAGAGGCTAAAAAACCCCGATATAGAATGCAATGATGGATACATGGATAGGTTCCAGATACAAGTCTTGATGAGGTACCCATGTACAAATAAATGAATCTCTCATAACTAGAGAAAAGGAGAAAACCACATGGGAAAAAACTCCTCTTGAAAAGATAAAAAAGAAATGACTGCACTAGAGAAAGAAGGATAGAAGGAGGACTCAATGTGACCCCCCAAGGACTGCTTCTATCATACAAGTACAATAAATGTCCCCCCAATAGGAGAGAGAAAATGAGGATATGAATCCCCCCCATAAAAAATTAGCTCCCATGTCAATGATGAAGGCTTGAAGACAAGATATGATCCACTTCCTACAAACAACATCTCTCCCTTTAGGAAGAAATATATTTGGTGGTGATTAGAAAAGCCAATCCAAAAGAATGGGTGATATTGAAATCCAAATCCAAACATGATGTGTGCCTCTAAAAAATGATCACATGTCCACATGTCAGAAATTGATTATGTCAATCCAAAATCATGTGAAGACTGGTGGAAAACAAAATGCAAAGGTGATGAAGATGGTGGGCCAATAGTGTTGATGTGGTTGTCAACAAAGAGGATATGAATGTCCTCAAAGTAATCCTCCAGATTTGCAATATAGGACTCTACAAAAAACATGATATGTCTGCAAGATACGAATCCCAAGTAGTTGTGTCAAGAAGATGTATGTCCTGTTGTATCGAATCAATAGGGGCCAAAGATGTGGTGATGTCAAACTTATCAGGAACAACATAAAATGATGATGTATCCTCGATCTGAAGAGTGGGAACATGAAGACAAGCCTTTGAACCATTAGAACATGCAAGACCTGTGATTTACTCAAGCTCCTCTAAATATCATCATCAAAGGGTATGGAATTTGCATCTATAAGAGGGATGAGACAATTTTTTGCAGGATCCTCTGGGTATGGAGACATATGAGGGTCTCCATGGATCTCCCAAATTAATGTCGAAAGTATGTGGGGACATTTAATGTCTGATACAACATACATAGTGTCAAGATCAACACTAGAACTTATAACCCCTGCAATATGATCTCTAATGATGCCCCGTGTTGATAAACTCCCTAGTGTGTCTAGTGTAGGTATGAGTCCATATAGATAAGGAGAAATATCAATCCACCTAAGATGTGTCAGGATGCCATTTCAGCAAGACTCATAGTTATCCTTATCCAAGTTGATCACAAAAGGATGAACAAAAACACCCATTATACTCACTCAAATGATAAAATCAAAGACTAATAACCTCAAAACTGATCAACCAGATCAAATGATGTCATTCTATGCAAATTGATCCTTTCTGAGTGCCAAGATGTCCAAGTAATTAAGCAGAATGTGAAAATATAAAATACTGAATAAAATTTACTTGGGTATATTCTAGAAAAAAATTCATGAATAGATTTGAAGAGCTCTTAAATACCTTTCTAATACCACTTGAATCACGAAAATCGAAGATACAAGTGAAAATTTATGAGCTCGAAAGCACAAAATGAAGATCTGAATTTGATTGAGAATAACATGAACTAGTAGAAAAATATGATAATGAGACCTGCACCACTAGAAAGTTCTTGGAACTAGCTTTCTGACAATATCTTGTTTTCCCGATTTTGACATCATATGCCCAAGTTATGTCAAAAAAGAAAAAATAGCTACTTTAGGGAAAATAGGACCTAGGAAGGGGCTTGAATGGTTGGCCATACGATTGATGTCATCATGATGTCATCACTTCGTGAGCTTAAATTTGACAGCATGATGGCTATCACCAAAAAAACGCCCGGTTGCGTGAAAAATTGTAAGTCGCCTAAAAATTTCTTCGATGCTAGCATATGTTGTTGAGAGGGATTATTCCCTTGTCAATTTTGTATGCTAAATTTTTTTTAGACTACCAAATATTTCATGAAATCTTAAATATTTCAATAGCTTTGTTTGATGTGCCAGTGGCCAATTTTCTTTGTGTAGGAACTGCTAATTTTTGGACGGTGCCACCGTCAATAAGAGGCGGCCAGTCAAACCCTGGTTGGCTGGGAAAACAATGGGCTTGTGTGGTGTACAAGAGTTGCCACTAGGGTAAGATGAGTACCCTAGGCGCAGTTCAAAAAGCTGCAACCTCCTGCATTTTAAAAACAAAAAACCTTGTTGATCTTCTTAAAAAAAAATTGATTTTTTTTCAAAAAACCTAGAAATTGCTCACCGTTTGAAGAAGCTGATTGTACCTACATAGAAAATGATGTAGCAGGGCCATATGGAATTTTGTACAATGAGCCATGTTGCTAAAAAAAATTGTTTTTTTTCAACTGCTCAAAAAATGATAAAACGACAGGTGATCTTAGGGTTTTTAGTCGTTTTGGACGCAACGATGATGCCTAATTTTCCCTAGGATGAGCCAATTTTTCCATCAAGGCTGGATCTCTTAGAATTTGGATAAGAGGCTACAAATTTGGAGCTCTAATAGCATTTTGAAGTTGATGATTGAACTCCACAACACCCAAAAATCACCTGCAAGCAATTATCCTATCACAAAAGAAAGATCAAAGCAACTGATTTGTTATGCAACCAAGAGAGAAAATATTGAATCTAGAATAGCATTGATATGTGTAATTTATTAATCTGTGTGGTTCTGAATTGTTGATTGCAATGAATGTGAAAGCTTTATAAAAGCATGCAAAAGCAAACCATAGATGAGGATTTGACTAGATAGTGACAAGTGTTCTAATATCATGCAATGAGACAACTTATCTTATATTTAGTTCAAACTAATAATAAAAAAGAACTCTTGAGTTTAGCTTAAGTAAACTAAAGTACTAAGGGACTTAATAATTAATTAATGAATAATAAATTATCAAGTGATTATCCTAATTGTCTCTAACAATGAGCATGGACGGTACATAACGATGTGTTGTCATTGATGTCAACATTGTAACTTATGTGAATATTTTTAGTTGTAAACCACTCTTATTAGTTCTAACAGGTTTTTTATTTGTTAAGGAAGACATATTTGCAAGATGGTTTGATCCCGAAAATTAAGTTGTGTGGGAAATTGACTAAGTGTTAATACTGTTGATTCAGTGTAATAGTGTGCCAGTTTTTGGGTCTGCACCACTCCACAAATAAAGGTTTCACTATATGCTTATAACATAATTTTGGTGGATGTTAGATGTATCTAATTCCAAATTTTCATCATGTTTTGATAAATGGATTGAAAGTTATGAGTAACAGAGTTTGGCTTGGTAAAATATTGTTATTCTCTATGTAGTGCATGTGTGTGGGAGATTCTGCACTTCTCTGCGAATGATTCTTTGGCTTTATGATTTTGAGGTTAAGTTTCTAGATGGAAATAGAGTATGAATTCTAGTTTTCATCGAGTTTTGAGGTCCACATATCGAGATGTGGATACACAATTGAAGGTTTTTACTTTTAGGTCTTATGTTGTGTCGACCTAACAAGTTTGAAGGTATGTGAAGGATAAATAAGTATTGTAGTCTTATTTGGGATCTACCATAGGTCCATGCCGACCTATTTTAATTTGTTTTGAGATTTGAATCTTGGTGCAAGATATTTATGAAATTTGTTGAGCTGAAAAGTTATATTTTGGGTGCTACATATAATTAGGTTGACCTAGTTGATGTTAGAGTTGATGTGGATGTATATGTTAGATACTTTTGGTTTTTTGATGAGTGATATAGAAATATGATGTGTAATGCAAAGATTCTACATGTGAATTTTGTCAAAGTAATGTGAATTTAAGTTGTGAATGTTAAGTAGAAGATTGAAGTGATGCAAATGCAGAGAAAATTAGAGTGTTAGATCTGATTCAGATGAAGTGTGTAAAGTCAATTTATTGAGCTTCATTGGAACTATATTTCATGCATATGAAAGATGTAATTGTAATAGTTTAAAATAGGTTGTGAGCCACCATCTCTCTTTTATTTTATTCTCTATGGACAGTGATTCCACTTGGACAGTGAGTCCATCTATAGTGAGCACTTCTGTAAATATACCATAACCAATTATAATATATTGTGAGTTAATCCTCACTGTGGTTTTTCCCATTTTGGGTTTTCCATATAAAATCTTGGTGTTCATATGTTATGTGATGTGAATTTTTCATGATTTATTTCTTTATTGCAGTTGAATATTCTTTTGTGATTGGATATTTAATGTTTGAATGGTTTAATAGATTCCTAATTGACACCCCCTCTCAGTATTTGGGTGTTCAACACCCATGTCTATGATCCAATTGTTCTTATCTTCTCTAGCATGAAAAGTAGTCACCATAGCATTATGACCTACTTTCGAAGCACTTTCCTTCACACATCTCTTAGAGTTAGTAGTATTAGATTCAACTTTCATAGCCATGAACAAGCATTCACTATCGTCATCATCCCCATGGTCCTATTCATCATCAAATATACTGGCATCTTCTCTAACATAATAATTTTTCTTAATTATTTTACTTAAATTTTTTCCTTATTCTTGTCATTCAAAGCTCTGTTTGGACATCTTGAAGCATAATGACCTATCTTACCATAGCTGAAACATTTGAAAGGTAACTTACCTCTGTATTTACCAGTACCATTTTTTTGTTCTCCTCACAAAATTTTCTTCTACATCATCAAGATCCTCTTGATCTGATTCCTCAATCTTCTCTAATTTTCTAGCCTTAAAAGTAGTCTCAAATTTTTCACTACTTGGACCAAATTCTCTCTTTCCAAAGTAGATAAAGCAGCATACAACTAATCTCTAGAATATTTTCCTAAACCTTGAACTTCCTCAATAACATAAACTTTGTGGCTGTAAGATTTAGGAAAAGTTCTCAGTACCTTCTTTACTACTTTTTCTTTTTCAAGTTTTCTACCAAGACCTCTGATGGAATTGAAAACTTCATCCACCTTCTACATGTATCTTGTAATGTTTTCATCTTCAAACATTCGTAGGTTCTAAAATTTTATCTTTACATTTTGCATCTTAGCTTGCTTGACCTTATCATCTCCTTCATAAATACTTTCCAACTTTTTCCAGATATCTTTTATAGATTTCAAATTCATAACTTTCACAAGTTTAGTGTTAGAAATACCACTTAAAAGAGCATACCTTTTTTTACCATATTCTCATAGGCCTTTATCTCATCATCAGTACTCAAACCATTAGTAGGCATAGTATATCCAATCTCAATAGACTTCCAAACTCCAAATCCAAGATATACCACTACCTTAAGCAGTTAAGATTTCCAAGAACCTTGCTCTGATACTAATTGTTGAATGCACACAAGACAACTGAGAGGGGGGGTGAATTAGTTGTACATTAAAATATCAAAACCCTCATAAACATTCAGATCCACATCAACTTAATTAACCCTTAATCTATTAGAATGATTTAGCATGAAATCAAATAACAAAAATTGGAACACATCAACACCATGCACAATAGAACACCAGATTTATGTGGAAAACCTAAGAAGGGAAAAACCGCAGTGAAGATTAGCTCATAATATAAATTAATTACAACACCAAATATAAAAGGCTCACTGTCGAAGGGCTCACTACCTGAAAGAAAGAAGGGTTCACTACCAAATTATAGAAAAGAAGAAAGAAGAATGTTACAATGAGAAATCCACCTCAATGCAATAGAAAAAGTATACCACAACATCACTAAAAAATTCACAACCTTTCTAAATATTGTAGAAACCTTCTCCTCACTGCTTCCAGTATTCTAACTCATTAAATCTCACATTTTACTTCATAAATTTTTACTTCACAACTCTGTAATTTGCATCGCACACTCTCTACTCAGAATCCTTTATCAACACAACATTTATTTATACCTTGTTCAACCTTGAAAACATTCTCCAAGGTTGGCTATGCACCTCAACCATGCAAATTCAAATTAGGTTGGCACTAAGCATTCCCACGGTGGAAAGGAATGAAAGGTGACCACATCAAATCTTAACTCGAACCCAAATCATACTTATACACCATGTCATGCTTCTATAATCACCAAAGAAAATCCACAATTAGTGTAAACACCCAAGGTCAACATAACCTGTGTAAACACCATTAACATTTAATTACATGCTTCCTCAAATCCAAATACAACTCGCAGACCAAACACAACACTTGAATACAATATGAAATATTCCACATAGACCATAAAATCCAACAAATTCCTTTGCAGCAACTTTCACCTGAAGAATGTACACTTAAACAACCTTCCATACACTGTAACTCATGAGACCACCTTGTAGAGCACCAAACCATGAACAACTTCAACTAAAGGTAGATATGAACCTTGTCAGAACACTTCTAGAACCACAAGACCAGAAACCAAACTAAGGAGAAATGTGGAGCAAAACCATTTCTCCTAGACACTAATACAACATAGTTCACACACTGGTGAACACAACTCTCTATGCACAATGATTCAAACCAAGAAATTTTAAATATAACATGTATGAACACCTCTAATGAACACATTCAAACTACATAAGAAGATCCTCAACACAAAAGAAATATGGAGCAAAACCAAAACACCATTTTGTACACACCAGAACACCTCTACAACACACTGTTTCCTCTTTTATTCATTTTTTCCTCAAAATCACTTGGAAACCAAGCACCACAGATGCATTTTCATTATATTCATTACTTCCTCATCACCATTAAACCAATTTCAATACAACTTAAAAAAATAACATTTATAAACAAAATCTTATCAAATCAACAGTAGAGGTTGACACCAATAACACTTACTAATGACAACATAATGAAACTAATCAAAGAATCATCATAACTTCTCAACCATTACCAGTTGATATCAATGACAACACAAACATAAGCCTACTAACATCAATGTCAACACCAACTACTCATACTTTCAATAACCCCTAAATGCAATAATTTTTGTACCTATCATAAACAATTTAGGGCTTCTTCAATTTTTGAGTTAGATCAAGTTTCAAACTTGGTTTCAAACATAATTTGGGATCACAGATACTACTTCATCTATTCAAGATTTTAATATTAAAATCTCCCAATTTTGAACTAGAGCATCAAGCACCCCTATCTTTCCAATTTTCATCTTGATTTTAGTGACAGTGTTTTCTCAACAACTTCTAACTAGATCTCTTCTCTATTTCTTTTAATTTTCTTTGTAATAGCATAATCTATCCGGTCTTTCCTTATTTTCATCTTAGGAATATTTGTGTGTCTTGAAGCTTATAGATAAATTTATAAGCTTTATGACCTAGTTTTCTATACCAAACACTCATGTGAGACGAAGTTATGGACTTATTGCTTCTCATTATTTAGTTAGCTTTTGTGTCAAGTCTAAGGTTGTTAATTATTTCACTCAAGGAGCCACAACAACATAATAATTCTTTAATCTTACTCTTATTCTTGTTTTACCAATGTTCTCTTCACCACAATCCATTCATGTACACTTGGACATGGAAATCGTTGTTGCACATGTTCCTGAAGACAAACTCCAAAAGTTAGATAAAGACTTGTAAAGTCTCCAATTATACTTGAGCATTGAATCTTTAGCTGGAGAAATTGTCCTTGTTGTGGATAATATTATAAAATTGATCAATGATTCACAAGTAATAGAAGTGTTATGCAACCTAGCTCATATAGTGGATTCAAATATTACAACTAAAACTAGTTGTGGTAAAATCTTTAATAACACTCAAAATCAAATTGAACCACAAGTATCCTTTCCCACAATCACATTGTCTATTTCCACTTTCACTCCTTCGGTCATAACTTCCACTACACAATATAGTAATGGTCTAAAAATTAGTTTGATATTTCATGTGGAAATACTTGTAACTTTGTTCCACCATCTATTACACTCCTATTCACTTCTCTAAATGTCAATCCGCTCTTCAATTTTCAAAATAATAATTTACCCACCATTAACAATAGTCTTACACATTCTACGAGGACTCAAAACATGTCACCAACAATCCTATCTTAAACTAACTCTTCCAAAACATGTCCTCATTACAATAAAAAATTTCCAACAAGAATCAAATTCAATACTATTCAAATCCTCCATTATACCTTACCCATAGCCTATTATCATTTTCCATCCTAAAAACACCAATCCCATAAAACATTGAAATACCATATTTTGAGAAGTATAGTGGGAAGGGAGATCATAATAAACATGTATATGCATTTACTATTTTATAGTTATTTCCTCTTTGAAAATGCTCTCTTAGCCAAATAAATTCCTCGATTATTGAAACACATGGCCTTGGACTAGTTTTGCTCATTACCCAATAATTCAATCACCTCCTTTTCACAACTTGTTCATGAATTCCTTCAACACTTCCAAGCAAACTTTGGGCCCCAAGTCTTGTTAATTAACTTGGTTCATTGTAAACAAGGAGCTAAATAAAAAGTGATTAATTTTATAGGGATATATAATGCACTGACGATGTCTCTTAAGAGACCAAAGTGCAAAAAGGAAGCAAACTTTAATGAGCTATTACTCAAAAATCATGGCACTTAGAAACATTTCATCTGAATATATGGGATCATGTAGAGCCCATCTACAATATCCTCTCTCGGTTTTTGATATCTCCAAGTCATTTATTCGTGGTGTCAAGTTTTTAGTTGATGGAAAAAGCATTAGATGCATGCAATGTAAAGTTGCAAGGTGGTGTAATTTTTGTTCTATTCATCATGCAACCAAACCGATAATTCCAACATGTTTGAATGGGTAGGTTTATACTAGGAAAGGTCCTATTTTGCACCCAAACATGCAAGAGTGGTTTGAGCTACATTTCACATTTCACATGAAGCATGCATGTGAACACATGAAGTATACATGTGAATACACATAATATATGAAGTACACATAGGAAGCATGAAGCATACACAAGAACACATGAATTATACATAGGAAGCATGAAGCATACATGTGAATACACATAATACGTGAAGTATACACAAGAAGCATGAAGCATACATGTGAATACATAAAGTATACACATGAAGCATGAAGCATACACATGGATTCACATAATATATGAAGTATACATATAAATACACATGAGACATGAAGTAGGAAGCATACACATGAATAAGTGAAGCATGTACTCAAATACATGTAATTCATGAAGTATGCACATGAAAACACATGTCACAAAGTATAAAATGGAATACATGTAAGTCACAAAGTATACACATAAGTTACAAAAAAACACTTGAATACAATAATTCATAAGTCGCAAGTCATGAAGTATACATATGAATACACGTAAGTCACAAAGTATTCACATGTATACACATAAGTCACAAAGTATGAATACACGTACATCAATATACACATGAAAGGCACACTCATATCGAAATGCATTATTGGCCTAATTAAGAAGGATGAATAGTTTATTAAAGAAGCTAACAAGTTTATTAGTCTTAACTGTAGGAGTGTTTAGATAATTAAATGTCTACTCAGTAACATTTGTCATGAATGTTAGAAAGCTATAGGCACATGTGAAAACTTGAATGTAATAAAAATCATCAGTAATTATTTGGGATGAATATCGATGAATATTCAACAATAAAAATCAAGAACAAGATGTAAACAACACCCATGCCTACAACATTAAAGAATACAACTTACACAATATGCGTGCTAACATCATTCAAGAATAGCTATCAAATATAGGATTTACTTAATCCTTATGTTGACAAAGTTCGGGATAAAACTATATAATTTTATAGCAGTGGTAAAATAAGATTTGTATTAATCAAAAATCCATAAGGCTAGATACAACGATATATGTTGATAAAAGTATACAATATATCCAATAAAGTCATACAGGATTACTACAAAAGAGCCATATGGACATAAAATGTCACATATCAATAGTACAAAACATATGTTCAAAAATGCCACGTAGGCATACAACAAACAACCCTAATACATAGTAATTTCACACTAGGAGAAGTAAATAGATCATGCACTACCTTTGATGGCCAACTAGATGGAATTTTTATTGATTCTTTTGTCTTTTGAATGCACACACTACTCCTCTCTTCACTCATATGGAGACTCAACTGATACAATAAGAAGTATAGACGTTAATACATAAAAATTGAATTATGGAATGGCATATAAAAAAGTAATTTATCGCAAATCAATAATCACCATGCTCATCAACAACAGTAGCACGTCGATGATATGGAGTGATAAGAACATGTAGCAACCATCAAGATAAAAATTAAACTACATACAAGTATCATGAAAATTTTCAATAATAGACCATAAAAGAGCAAATATAATGTCAAATTTACTAGTTTGTCCCATACCTCTGCCAAAGGATCAGAGTTGGATATTACTATAGAAACTCCATGGTCTATTGTGCCATGAACATCGCTAGGACTGTTTGATGTCAACATCTGAAAATGAAAGAACAAATATGAAGTTTTTTATCACTTTCATCAGTTTCTTTGTTTAATTAAAATAATAGACAAGGTAGTGAATTGTTTAAAAAAATGCCTCAAAGAAATGTGGTCTCATGGTGATGGAATGCCATGACAAATGCCATGTCAAGAAAATTTCTATAAATTGTCTCTATTTTTGGATTGCTTATAAGGTAGTTATCAAGGCCTTTTTGAAGGTATACAACCATATATTTCCCATGATATCCACAAAGAATGGAGAATTTGTTGATATTTATTAAATGTTACAAAAGGGCTTATTGATAGAATTCATGATGAAAAATATATTTCATCTACTTTATACAAACTTGTAGCAGATAAGGACTTTTGTTCTCAATATGGAAAAAATGAAACATTACAAAATATATATGTTAAGAGCTTCATAATGCAGGATGAAACACCTACAATGGCAAAGAGTATGCAATCTCATGTAGAAAGGGATAGCCCTAGAAAAAATTTAATGGCAGTCATACCAATAATGCAATGGGCAGTCACTTTTAATTATAGTGGGTTTTTGAAGAATGAAGGAAAACCTTAAACCATGCTCATGAATTAGTATCAATCACTATACAAAAAGAATTGCGTTCAAAAACCATTGTGATGAAAGGAGTGAAGGGTTATATTCTTGAGCATTCATCAAGCTGACAATGGAGGACAATCTCTTCACAAAAGATAGTCAAGTCTTCAAGACAATGACCTCCTTTACAGTAATTCATAACTATATGGTGACCTTGAAGGAAGTCTTGATGACTATACAATGACCCCTATGAAAGAGATAGAACATGAAGATAAGAGGGGCAGTCCAAGAAGGTAAATGCAAGGACAATGATAGTCCTATGAGAAGGAAAACAAGGTTAGTCATTAATGAGTGTGGTAAATATATAAATGACCATGATTTAGGATTCTTAATTGTTCCTTAACATAAAATTTATAACTGTGATTTTATATGAGTCTTGCAATAATTCTTGAAGGAAATTGATCTTGTTGGCAGTCCTCGTGAATGTGATGAAGACTTTTTTATTGTCGGTAGTCATAATGATTGTACTATGACCTTGGATGAATACCTTAAGATAGTCGTTAAGGAATGTGATTTATGTATTTGAAAGTGTGTTAAATGAAGTCTTAATGACTATGAATATGCTTTGCAATGAAGCTAAAGACCCTATGGTTTGTCCTCATTAAGTGTAATGGTTGTCCTCAATGAAGACTTATGACTATTCATAGTTCTCAATGAGTCTTATGAGTATGGTTTGTCCCTTTAAGAAAAGGCAAAGTTTTAAAGAGGAAAGTATGGATAAAGGACACCATTCATACATGTAAGGACAATCATTTCATACTAATAAATGTGGCTATATTGTGACCTAAGGGGAGTATTTATGACTGTACTATGGATCCTTATGAAAGATATTCATTGGGAAAATTAAGATTTAAAGTCACAAATAAATTATGAGGACAATCAATCTAAGGGTGACCTGGGATAATAAAATATCAATGATTAAGGCATGAGAGACAATCAAGGGATAGTTTGTCAAATGTCAGTGAAATAGAGGAAAACCACTACTAATTGAGGATAGTCATGTTACCATCATTCCAATAGGAAAGTCTAGTATGAGGAGAAAATTTTTCATTGTATTATTGCATAGTCAAATATTCAAGGGGGATAATAACCAAAGAGGCTAGGGTTATAGTGAAAAAGGGCATATGGCAATCTACAACAAATGACAATCAAGACAAATGATAGGGAGAGCTATATGTCAAAAGTTATAAGACTTTCATAAACATGAATAGAGAGATATCTTGGAGGTTGTTGATAGTGTACAAGACCTTGAGAGAGCTTCAAAGGGGACAATCACTTTATTGATAACAGTGATAGGACTGTCAAAGAAGAAAGAAGATTCAAAGGATATTTTGATAGTACATTGGTCTCTAAGGATTTAACGGTAGTCCATGGATTTATTTTAGACACTAAATGCATGTAAGTGGTTGAAGATAACAATGCATAGAATAGTGAAACCATAATGAGTAAGGGCAGATATGGAAGGGAGATTTGAAATGAAAGGATTCCAAGAAATTTTATTCATTACAAAGGGTAGACTTCAAGGGTAACATAGCATTAAAGGCAAGAAGGTAGTCACTTCATCATAGATGACAATACAAGGTTCAATTTAAGGATAGTCAAATGATATAGGGAAATAATTGAAGTGTCCTTAACTTCGCATCAAACTCAAGACAATCATAACAAAGGGCAGTTTGAAACTTAAAAATGACAATCCTTTGTGCCTTTTCATCACAAAATGATAGTTTTCAATTGTAAAGAAGACATTGTCATCAAATACAAAGCTATAAGATAGAAAAATTAATATGTGAAAGGGTTTGAGACTGAAAGGAAAGTGAAAATGACAATTTCAAAGCCAATATATATGATGCATTATTTAAAAGATTAATGAAATCTCCCCCACCCTTCACTTTAAATAACCTAGTTATCTAAGTTCATGTAGTTTCAAGCATTATTTTAGATTTATACACACAAAATTACCAAAACTAGCTAACATTGTTTTACAACACCATTAATGAATAAAGGTTACTTGAGTGAAAGTTGTTTGAGGATGAGAATAGCAAGGTGTCGAGGTAGAAGGTCCACTAGAAAAATTGTTTGACATCCAGAGTGTGTTATGAGACAATCATTCATTTAACGTTCAACTATTCACATGTAATAATTATTTCTTTAATAATAGTTGCATACCTGTGGAATCAATGACATAAACATATAGGGGTCTGCAAGAATAGTGCACATATCATCAACACTTCAACCGTAAATTTTCATCATATTCATTTTACTAATTTAGTTATTCTTACTATTGATGGTGAAAATGACACAAACAACGTATAAACAGAATATTTCTACTCTATTTCTCCTGAAAAAGAAAGACAACATGTAGTGGCCTAACTCCCAAGGTCCTGGTAGTTTTTTCTCAACTGCCTAGTGTCACTCAATCAATCCATGCAACTGTAATGTTCAAGAGGCCTGTGCTGGTAACAAAAGATTCAAGCAATGACTCATTTTATCAAACCGTTCTTGTAAATAAAGGGGGTTTCAAACAAAAGAAAAAGATAGATCAAAGGGTAAACTAGTAAGTATGAATCAAATTTATCTAGCATCCGGACATATACCTTCAACAATGAATGTTTTCTAACAGATCACAAAACCAAAGCATGACACAATTTACAGAATAAACTATACCATTGCATGCATCTAAGGTGCTTAATTTAATACCACTATTTGCATATCACAACTATCTCCAAGATTTCAAAAGAACACACATCCATTCATTGCCAAGGTCATAGATCAACAAAATTTAATAACTTCAATTCAATGATAATCTAACAAGATAATCCTTAAATCTAGTTTCTTCTAATGACTTTCATCACATAAGAAACTAGCATGCTTCAGCACAATCACTAGCATTTAGATAGATTATAACTTATCAGCCTTATCAAGTAAAACTCAATTCTAACACCATATTGCGTAAACTTATAATTTTATTAACTATAAAGTATCTAGTAACAATGTATCTCAGTAATCACTACAAAATTCTATCTTCTAATATCAGGTAAGCCAATTCTATTCTCAATTAGCCGACCTTTACAATATGATACCCAAAGGGTATTTATAGATATACAAAATTTGAACTCCACTTCTATTTTAAGTCATCCACCCTTTTAGGAACAAAAACTTTCTTGGAAACTCAGATCGATTTGATCTTGAGTTCTTACATTAGACATTTAGTTAAACTGGAGAATAGAAAAATAGAAAAGAAATATGTCATGCGCCTTAAAACTGCCAATGTTGCATGCAACATGCAAGGAAGAAGAAAGTCATGCATGCAGGAGATCTATGCATGTGAAGCTGGGTCTGCAATGAACTCATCATAACTAGCGAAGACTTGCTGTAATATATCTATTCTGGCCCGTCAACCCAGTTGTCCTCAAATTTAATTCGCTCCAACTCTTCTACAGCAAACCCTCTCATACCTTTTATCTTTGTCAACTCTCTTCTAGCAACTTTTATTTCTTCTTTGGCATCCATTAGTCGATCTATCATCAGATCTTCTCCATCATCTCCTTTCTGCATGAGTCCTCTAAATCTTTCATCCCATTTCTCTTTTATCTAACTCAAAGGCATACCTTCCTTTGTTAATACATTGACATCTACTATGATAGCAATAACCGCCTCCAGCTCCACATATTATTCAGTCAAATTATTAACAGCATTTTGGACCTCATCCCTATGTTTACACAAGAAATCTGTTCTAAATTGGAGTATACGAGAGGTCTTTTCCACAAAATATTTATTATCCTCCTCAAGTATTGATTGTTCAAGAAGAGTAGTCAAAGGCAATGTATTAACCTTCTCCAATTTCTGACTATACTCTTTATACTCCTCTTCTTGTTTCTCCGATGCTTCAATGTATTGATGTATTTCTCTTATTAACTCTTCAGTGCCTTTGTAAACTTCAAAACCCTCAACCAAAACTTCACCTACTTCTCGATTCAACTTGTCCACCCATCTATCTACCATCTCCGCTTTGCCTCTTACCTGCACCAAATCATCTACCTCCTTTTTGCTTAACAAAATAGGAGTCTCAATGGACGTTACCTGTTGTGATCTCGGAGAGGAGACATTTTTCAAAAATGAATGTAATTGATCCAACTGAGCCTTAAGCTCATCCTTCTTCTATTTATCTTTTAACATTCTTGACTTAGTTGTTGAAGCCACCACATCAATTAGGTTCATCTGTTGATTCCTGGTGGGTCTTCCTAAGTTGACAGTACTCAATTGATAATCTGTCAACTACATGTCCCCTACCTAATTTTCTATCATTGGTATGGCACACTCAGCAACAATTTCTCCCTTGTCTGTGAGTCTGGTAGAATGTAGGAACTTGGCCTTCTTTTTTGGCCTCTCTTGTTCAATCTCCTTCATCATATCCTCCCAATTGAGAGGTTGTGAAGGTGTTACTGCCCTTTTTTGTAGATCCAATTTTAACCAAGTGGGAGCACTTGAAGCAGCAGTCATCATGGTGGAAGAAGAAGTAATGGTAGAAGGTGGCTGCATATGTACCTGGGATTGAGAATCAACCCTTGGTTCCTCTTGCTGTTTTTGTAACACATGCATCTACACAAGCCTTTCAGCCTCTTCCCTATCTTTTTGTTCCTATATCTTCTTATCTTCCTCTTCTTTCTTCAACCTCTCTTCCTCCAATCGATCTCTCTCCACTTTTTCCCTTTCCAATCTTTCCTTTTCTATTCTTTCCTTCTCTAATTTTTCTTTCTCTAGAGCTTCTTTTTCCAATTTCTCTTTCTCTAAAGCCTCTAGTCTTTCTTTCTCTAACCTCTCTGCCTCCAAAGCCTTAAGCTTTTCTGCCTCTGCTTCTTCTTCTTCTTGTTTCTTAACCAACTCTTCGGCCTCTCTTTCCTTTCGTAATTGTTCTACTTCTCCTTCATTATAGCGAGCTTCCTCAACAAGTTTTAACTTGGCAACCAAGATTTCTTTCTCCCTCTGGTTTCTTACCTTCTCTTCTTCAAGGTCATGAATCTTTTGTACTAGTTCCAACTTGTCATTCTCTTCTTTAACCTTGAGTTCATGTTCTTGTTGCCTTTTTTGTCTCTCTACTTCATCAGTTGTTGCCTTAGCTTCAATTTGTTGCTACTGCAGTATGGAATCAGTTTTGGCATCCATGACATTTTGCCTTTCCATTTCTTTAGCTTTTACCTCAGCATTCTTTCTAACCTCTCCAAACAATGCCCATTGCTCCTCTTGTGTCATTACCTATTCAGTATCCTCCTCTAGAGGCATATTCTCTTGTAAATCTTTCTCTGACACAGTCTCATTTGAATCCGTTCCAACATCCACTCTGTTGCTTTGCAAGTGGGACTTGTGTGGAAGATTCACCTAATGTAGGTGTTGAAATAGTTGATCCTATTTGAACATCTCCCTCTTGTATTTCCTCTTCATCCCCTGCTACTTCAAGTTCTATCTCTTCAATATCTGGGGGAAAGAAATCCAAAGGCTCCTTGGGAGGGATCTTCCTTTTAAGTCTCTTATACCCTTTTCCCTTTTTAAGAGTTGGTCCTTGAGGAGCTTGAGTTCTTAACATCAACCACTTAACACTTCTATCCAAGACTATTCTTCCTATATGCTTTATGTCAATAGTTTCTTCACTGTTCCAATCAATTGGATCCAGGCTCTTGGTTCCTATGTTCAAAGCCTCATAAGACGGATCCAATACAATTCCATCATCCACGAAAGTGTTAGGAATATCATTTCTAACTCCAAGTTTTTCCATGAGTGAGACAGATAACCTCTCATAATTATTTTTCCTTAAGTCATACGCATCTTGTCAGTCACTCCAGAAATATTCTAACAAATTGAAATGCTTGTCAAACATAGAAGGTAACAAATCATACATCTTACCCTTCGAGTCAAAATACGTACGGGCTGTGTATAAACCCAACTTCAACTGTATCAGCTCCCTGCAGACCACCTTTGCTCCTACCAAATGCTAACAACCATACTCTCCCAACTTCATGGGAAACTTGTGACATCCTGTCTTATGTTTTATTCCAAACCGAACATTAACTCCAAGAGCCTGATATACAAACTCCATCAACACTATTCTATTATTGCAACACCTTGGAAGCAAATGTGGATGGCCTTCAAAACAAGCTAACCTGAAATATGTGAATTTGGGGTAATGAATGTACCAACATCCCCATTCAGCAATGAATGCCATGGCTTCTTGACTTAGCCTGTACCCTGCATCTCCATTCAATTGGTTGATGACTACATATATGAATGCATCATTGACTCTTCTGAACTAAGTCTCAGCAACCTGAAGAGACAACTGGTCATAATGCTCTCACACTTTCTTTTGTCCATCCAAGACTCCCATTATTCCTACTCTATTTAAACCCGGGAAGATACCCAACCTCTCTACTGCATACACAATATAAGAAGTCATAAAGAAACACTTAGTCTCCCTTATATTGGTCAGTTGATCATGAATAGCATTTGATACAATCATCGACCAATCAAACTGATGGGTGCCATGTAAAATTGTCTAGATGAAAGGAAACATCCACTCCTTGAAATGAAATGTATCTCTCTTCCCAAAAGCCCTAGACAACATCATTATTAAATCTGATACCTCCTTGTAGAAATCTACCCTCTTTGGCTGGTCCGCAAGCTTGGTTAGAGACTTCTTTTCTGTCTTCAACCACTTTTTGTTCAAATGAGACTTATTGGAGTCCTTATACTTACTATATTTCTCCAAGGCCTCTGCCTCATCCAACTGCACCAAGTTCTTAGGATCTGGGACATTGAATATACTTTGCAATGCTTGAGGAGTAAGATCAATAATCACATTGTTTTGGGAATCCATGCACTATCTGGTAATAGGATTGTAGGCACTGGCTGTTGTTAGGATCAACTCTGGGCATTGGATTGACAAAGGAAACAAAGTGATATGAGCCAAACCAGACTCAACAATCCTCTTCGTTCTAGGCGTCGCATCCTCCTTGAATGTTTCAGCATATGCCTCCTCAAAGTTGTACTGGCCCAAGTTTGTGTTAGTGATGTCTGACCAGTCTGATTCCACTTTGCTTACTTTCACGACAGGACTTGTGATTATACCTCAAGGTATAAGGCAATTGTTCTGGCTTCATCTTCTTTGGTTTAGGTGTTGCCTTCGATGTTCCTGCAGGTCGATTCCTTTGAGCAGCTTCTCCTGATGTTCCTAACATTTTCTAGTTTTCCTGCCACAAAAATCTCTAGTTAGATCTTTGAATATCATCATAAAACATGCTTTAAAACCATACCTTTCATGTATACATCAGAGGCGGAACTAGGCAGAAACATATTCTAAATAGTCTCTTTTAACATACTGTTAGGATCGAAGTCGAAACTGGAATGGTAACTCTACTAACAAGAAGCGGGCTTGGAGTCAGAAATGGAAAGGTGATCAGAACCGGAACCGAAACCGAAATGGAAACCAACTTGGTTTTCCTCAGATTTTCTATTTCATATTCTTATTTCTTTCTGATTCTACTTCCGTCTAGGTTATCGTTATTTTGAAAGAAGGCTTTTCACTATAAGTGGAGCCGGAGACAGGATGGAAATGGAATCGATACCTTTTGGAAAACATAATTTTTCAAGTTCAAGATCGATTCCAATCCCGCTTTTGCCCAGCTTGACCATGATGTCATAAACGACTTCATCAATTTAATGCAGAACTTCATGGTTTCAAACTAGGCAATTTTCAAAATGAAATGGGGCTAACCTGGAACTTGATAGAACCATCCCCATATGACCAGGGGCGACTGTATTCTTAGGGCATCATTTTAAATCACCTAATTAAGGCATTACAAAAATGCACTTAAAACCCTAATCTAGAAAACATAATATGAAAACTAGGGCACAAATTTAACCCTTCCTATTTTAACTAGATGAATACGCAATACTACCATTAATCTATTCTACCTCACTGTAAATCCCTAATTTTAACTTACCTCACTATAGAAATCTAAATTTTAACGAACGCCATTTAAAACCTCAATTTAATCTAACTTACTGCAAATAAAAATAGCACGATGCGATCATGACTAAAACGTGAAAGTGTCTGTGCCCTAAAACACAAAGAACCAAAAACAAAAGCAAAAGAAACGAAGAATTAACCAGACAAACAAATAAAGCAAGAACCTACTCAAACAAAGATACCAAGAACCACAAATTTTTCAAAATGAAATGATTCAAAGCACGAGCAAACACAAAAATGCAACAGTAAATAAACAAAGAACAATAATAATAATAAACCCTACCTCAAACGCTAATAAATAGACAAAACACCTGAAGCAATCGGCAAGCAATTGTCTCTCGATCAATCGGTTCACTCGCACAAGACTTCACTGCAACTCATGTTCGCTCTTTAATCTTTTTAGAATAATGATAATAATAACACGTTAATCCCTAATTAAGGTAAAATTCAAAATTTCACACATGCCTCGTACCTGTCATTAATGCATTAAATGCAGTAGAGCAGAGCCGAAACTGAAAAAGAACTGGCCCATTACTGTAGAAGACTTCAGCAAAAGTCAACAACCAAACTAGCGGGAGCAGAATCGAAATGAAAACCGATTTGGAAATTTTGGTAATTTCCCAACTTAGTTCTCGTTCCGTCTCCGGTTCCGCCAACAAAACCAAAAAACAAAAATAAAACAAATAGATCGAAATAAGAAAACTAAACAAAAAGACTTAACTAAAAACAAAAGTCCAAAAAGCGGAGGCGGAGGCGAAACACAATTTGATTTTGCAATTTTGAATAAACACCAACTTAATGCCCACTCCGGCTCCGACTCCAACAGAGACAAAACAAAAATATTTAAAAGAAAGACTCTCGAGATGGGAACCAAAACAAGTTTCAAAAGAACTTTCAGAACCCGATTCAGTTCCAGCTCCGATTCCGACAGAGAAAAACAAAGTGTTGGCAAAACAAGACTCCAAACTTTGTTTGAAAAACAACTAAGGATAAAAACAACAAGGGAGACCCCTTTTGACCAAGGCAAAATATGGGGTGGTTATGCAAAGCATAACACTTACATTTCAAAATAACTCTGGGCCTAGAATTCTTTCCCACATCAAGCTCTACTAGAGGCCGAGCACACATTGTACAATACTTTGAGTGAGCGAGGTAATCAAATTCACTGTGTCCACCTTGATATTGTCCTTCAAAATGGAAAGAATGGTGACATGCTCCACCAAAATTTTTCCCAAGGGTCTCGGTGCCAACTGCGGATTGCATTGTGCACCCAATTTATCATGTGTGGAGCCCCCACCTCTATCGTGAAAGTCTAAATAGTTAAAACAATTTGGCACCTTATTGAGGAAAAACTCGCAATAGGGTTTCCTCAAAAAATACTTTGGTACCTCGTAGTTATTGCATGGAGGTTGGTCAAAAACCATCCACCATCGCTCCCAAAACTTATTTTTAATTAATTTATGGTGGCACCAATGGATGGGGAACCTTCTACATGCATGTGATAAAGGTGCATTGGTTCTTGGGTCTGTAAAAAGGGCACACAAGTTGTCTTTGCTAATTTTTTCTTTTTTCACTTATGCATAGGAAAGTCCTCTTGCATTTAAAATCATTTTAATTCCTCCCTCTTATTCGACCAAAAATTAATTTTCTCACTCATTGCTCCTACATGAGATACAATTGACTTTAGTGATTCGATAATGCCTCCCCTATAAGGGTGGGTTGCAACATGTTCATTTCATCTTGCAATCAATTGTCCAAGCTCTCTTTTGTTGTTTACAATTTGATTTAAAATATTTTTTTGAGTTCCTTTAGGATGTTGAAGAATTGAGGGAGGGGTTTGATGTTCTTCTTGTTTGGGAGGGTTTTCGTGAGGACGCAATTGTGAATTATCAATATTTAGAGGCGGAGATTGATTTCTTAGAAATTAAAACAAAGTTTAATCAAAACCCTATTTTGATTTACAATTTCAATCAAATTTGAAACTAAAACAACATAAATACATAGCTTTGTGATGTCTTGGTGTCATCCTCATCAAGAATCACGAGCTAGGAGTGCAAAAAATGAACTTTTGGCAAGCGCAAGTTGTAAAACTGAAAAATGCCAAACCAAGTCGTGACCTCAACAAAAAATGAGGTAATTTATTGTTTTTCAAAACCTAATTTTTTATTTGGTGAGCACCAAATTTGGTGCTTGCTAAATGGTTAAACCATTTGGAGAGCACCAAATTTGGCATGCTCAAAATGAGGTTTTACGGATTTTTTCCAATTTGGCACCTTTTTTGTGTCACAACTCGATGCACTTACCCAAGTAATTTAAATCTATTTGTAATTGCACTTCAAGAGGCATAATAATCTCCATCAAAGGCATGGATAAAAAGGCAATTTGAATGGCATTTTATCCATAGATGGTGCCAAGATTAAATGTCATTAAGAGGCACATCTTTTTAAATTACCTGGTTAGCCACTAAGTGGCAATTGTAACAGTTATTTAACTGCATTTAAATAAGCCATTGTGTAGTTGTGCTATGGTAGTTAAGTGAAACAAAGAGTTGAAAGCCTTTATGAGGCACCAATCCAAGCATCTTATGCAAGCCACAAAGTGGCAATTTAAAACCATTATTGGAATGCATTTTTGTCTGCATTAAAAGCTCGTAACAATGAGCATATTGTAAGAGTGGTTGAGCTAAAGGAGGTTGTGACTTAAAGCAAAAACATTTGGTAATTTAATGCCAACGAAAAGGAAGGAACCTACAAATAATGAAAGACAAGTTTTCATTTGTGAGAGACATTATTCATTACTCATGGGGGAAGAGTTTTGGGGAGAGACGATGGGAGTAAAAATAAG
The DNA here is from genome assembly GCA_007115665.2 of Sequoiadendron giganteum. Classification (NCBI taxonomy): domain Eukaryota; kingdom Viridiplantae; phylum Streptophyta; class Pinopsida; order Cupressales; family Cupressaceae; genus Sequoiadendron; species Sequoiadendron giganteum. Next base: position 581,633,745 of record CM021107.1, read on the forward strand.
AGTTTTTGCTTGAGTTATTGTTCACGTTTTTGGGAAACTTTCATCTCAAAACTAAGGAGAAGAAAGGAGCAATGATATGATGAACAACTTTGACATTAGTTGTTATTTGAGGATTATTCTATATGTATTGAGAAGTTTAGTGAGGAGCGATCAAGAAGAAGAGATAGGAATTCATTTTCCTATCAGTCAACTATTTTGCATAATTGTTCATTGTTTTGGGCAGCGATAAGAAGAGGATAGTGTTATTTTATCATTCTGAATTTGTTGTGAGATTTACTTGGTTATCTTTGTAGAGAGTTTGAAGCTTAGATACAAAGCATATAAGATTTATATACATAGTTTATTTAGACAAAACTCTTAATTTGAATAGAGAAATATTGTTTGTTGTTTATTCGGTATTTGTTGAAGCTAATTTGCAAGAAAAGATTGAGATTTTCATCAACAATAAGCTAGATTTTCTTTGGGAAAGGTGTTCCTTTCACAATGTTTGAGTTTTTGGAATTTCAAGTGTAGATCTTAGAAGATAAACATAAGTATTTTTTTATATTCATTTTCTCTGTGTATCATAATTGCATTTTAAAATTCTCCAATTTTTAAAAGAGGAAGATTAGGTATCTTTTTGATGAATAACACAAGTTAAAATAGAGGAAAAATAATTTGATTTTCTAATTTGAACTTGGATTTAGATGATTTCACTTTCACTTTGAAATGGACAACAGAGATGAAAGATACTTTCTCAACTGAGTTAATTGAGTATAGTCAGCTTAATAAACTGATTCATTAAAGAATTTTCAAACACTTGAATATTGTATTTCTTAGAACCAATTAAGATGGTATTTTATATTATATGTATACTAGAACTATTATTGTGTTCTTGAATGTAGACCCATAAAGAAAATAATTGAAAAGTCTAAATTATTTTAATAAAGAAGAGATATTTTATTATTGTTTCAACATTATAATATTTTACTTATTTTGACAAGTAGTCAATACCTTATATTCAAGACCAAGTTTCTCGAGTCGATGACATTATTTTATCATTGTAAACCATATGTGCATGAAAGTAAGAGAGTAGTTTACTCTCATGGTTTGAATTCAAGGACTTGAATAAGTGGGAGTTGCCAAGTCCCAAATTGTTATGAGAATGTAACATGGGTGTTCAAAGTCAAAAAAGCATAACCATCCTAGTTGTTTACCAACTTAGTAAGTAATATTTTTATGATGGAGTAACTTTATAAAAAGTCAAAAAAGTTGGTCAAACAACCAGTTTTGAGTTAAACTTTAGGTCATGGTAGTTTCCAAGTTGAGTTAGAGGTCTGTGAACATACGACTTCACTTCTTAAAAAAGGGTTTGAAATGTTTTTAAACTTTGGCCAAAATAATGCAAAAGACTTTGCTTGCATTAGTTAGTTCACAGTAATCCAAATTGCATATCCAGTCATATTGGTCATACTTAGTTAGAGAAGTCTAAAGTTGTACGATCTATTGGTTATGTAGGACACAACAATAGAAACTCATATAACATACTTGTGGGTTCCTTAGTCTATACTTTTCGTGAAGGGTAGGGCCACTTCCAGTTGGAAGGTGTGCAGGGGATTTTTGGTTTGTGGTTGGAGGTAAAGCACTCGGGTGATACTCTCCCTCTTGTAGATGACAAGAAATAGAAGCATTGTCCAAATATGAAAGGTTTGACCTTAAAACTTTATTGTAATTTGTAAATTTGTATACTTGAAAATTTATCATGTATTAATTGTAATTGAAAATTTTTATTTCATTTTCAAGTTCAAATTTAATGAAGTTCAAATTCAAAATTTCTTTTATACTTTCATATTTGATCATGTGCAAAAAATGGTGTATGGAAAAGAAAAAACTACATTCCTATTTTTAAGCGAATGTTTTTATTACTTCTATTGTAAAAACCAAAGTAATTCCTCTATAGTATAAGTGAGTTTGTTGTACACAATTGCTAGTATCTAATGTTATTTTTTTTAAATTCTATTTTTGTAAAGCATGCAATTTTTATAATTACTCATCTAAAAATCCTTGTTCCTATTTAAATTTTCTTAATAATAATAAAAATATTCAATGGCACACTATACTTTAAAAAATTCTAATTTTAGTATAATTTTAACTACCCCTTGATAGGACCATGACCTTATAAACATTTTTTTGCCCATAAAATTATAGTGGACCAATCTAACCCTAACATTTCATATCAACAAATTAAAGCTTTGGTCACATGGAGGGTTGCTTCTTAAAATATCTCCTCAAGGGTATGCATGGTACTCTTTGTTGGTTTTTTAGCTATGGACCCGAGACTTCGTTGTCTCAAATGACACCAAGTTGCGGGTTCTAGTTTGGATTGAGTTTCTTGGTTTGTCGTTGCCCTGTGTGAATTTTTTGCAGCATATTGCCTCCTCTCTGGGGAGGGTTATTTGTGTCGAACCATATAGGTTCTTTCAAGCTCTCCCTCAAAAGCGAGTTTTTGTCGAAGTGGACCTTTCACAAGATTTGAAAGAGTCCATTGATATTCAAATTGGTTATTTTCGGCATACCTAGAAGGTCACTTATTTTAATATGTCGAATACTTGTTATAGGTGTCAGTCTACTACCCACAAGATTAGGGATTGCCCTCTAGTAGTTCCCCATACTCCATCGCCCCCACAGGATGTTGATAAGCCACATTAGGTGGAAGGTGTTTCTACCAAACTAGAGGAAAAATGGATAATGGTTACCAACCGGATAAACAATTCTAATGGCTCCAGGACGGTTTCCAAAACCCTCGATCCTACTGAAGAAGTTTCAAAACCTTTTATGAAGGGGAAGGAAGCCAAAATGGGCTCTAATAGCACTTCAGTGTGGCCAAGGCCTAAGGCTACGCCCCAACCTACCTTAATTATGATAGCACAACCGACTGAGTCTCCTCCTGAGTTAGGAGTTCATAGGAGGTCTCAAAGTCCTTCTCGACCTCTCGAAGAAGGAGAATATGTTTAGGAGAAACATAGACATTCATCTCCATCTATTCAAATTGGTTTAGTCCCACCAATTTTTTTTACAGAATCGCTTCTCCACTCTGGATGAGTCGTACTCTGATGAAATGGAGGAGTTTCATTCATGAATTTCCTCTCATGGAATGTTTGAGGTCTGACATACCTCTCTAGGAAGTATGTTGTTAGGGATACTCTTCAGAAATATGTTGGTATTGATGTTATGTGTCTTCAAGAAGTGAAAGTTGTTGTTTTTTTGCTTTCTTCAGCTTGTCATTTCATTTGGCCAACCAGTAAATGTATTGTATTGAACATGAGGCTAGACATGGTGGAGCGGTCACCCTTTTGTCCCCATAGTGACACACTTGTGTGGTTGATCATGGGTTTGGCCCCACACATTGAATTTTCTGGATTCTTCTTAACTTTGATAATTATTCCTTTGGGATTATTAAAGTTTATGCCTCGAATGATGTTGTTAAAATATCTCTTCTCTGGCGTTGGATTTCTAATTCACTACTAGTTGCTACTTGACTGCTTTGTGGGGATTTCAATATGGTTGAGGTGGCATATGACAAGGATGGTACTCTGCCATTTTGATGGGTAGCTGGTGAAAGAGAGGCATGGTATGACATGCACAATAAATTGTGTCTTTTCAACCCCAATATTGGCCACCACCACTCTCTTTTTCTTTGGCACACTTAGTGCAATTATCGAACTGGGTATGATAGAATATTTAAGCGCCTTGATCGTGCTATGATCTCGACTCAATATTTTTTTCTTTTGCCAACTCTTCACCACTTTTGATAAGGTCGTTAGTGGATGTGACATTGTCAGACCATTTTTCCATTACATTTTGCATTGAATGGGAATTAAGGCAGCCCCGTGCCAGCAGGACCTAGTTCTTTCTGAACACTTCCTTACTGAGTCATCAACCCACATTGGCCCACATCAGTACTATTTGGAATTTGGAGTGTAGGCCACCTCATAACATAGTGTGGATTTCTTGGTGGAATGATGTCATCACTCGCACCATGAAGTTTCTTCACATTTATGGGCATCAATTGACCATCTTTTTTAGACAGTCTTATGAAGCAACAACATTTGACCTTCGTGTTGCCACCGAGGCCTTGGCGGCTAACCCCTTTTCCCCCTCTCTGAAAATTAGGGTTGTGGGGTTAAGGCATAACAAACAAGTTACTAATAATTATGCTGCCAAAGGAGCACAAATCAAGGCCAAAATTCACTGGCTTAGAATTGGAGATCGTGCCTTGAAAGAATTTTTTCTGGCTCTTTGAACCAAACTCTCATCTCTTGGAATCAAGCAGATAAAAGAAGGCAACACCATGCTTTCCGAACTACTTGAAATTATCTAGGAATTTGTTAGGCACTATGAGGAAGTGTTCACAACTCAAGAGTACACTCCAGAGTGGAATCAAGCACTTCAGGATTGTCTTGCTATTGTGCCAAATAGGCTCTCCTCAGCCTAGAAAGCTTTCTATGAGCAATTGCTCACAATTGAAGATCTTAAAGAAGCTGCCAACACTATGGTCAATGATAAGGCCCAAAGAATTGATGGATTCCCATGTGAATTTTACAAGGCCCTTTGGGATTGTGTTGGGAAAGATCTGCATAAGGTTCACCTTAAAGCTTTTCATTCTAAAACTTTAGGAAATCTTATCAACAAAGGTAATATTAAATTCATACCTAAATCTGGTGATCTCGAGGATATCTGCAATTGGTGGCCCATCACACTCCTCAATGTCTTATAAAATCATTGCCAAAACCCTTGCCTTGAAAATTTGCCATCTTCTACCTTAGATTGTGCACCCAAAGCAAACTGGATTTATTAAATCCAGGTTCATCTTAGACAACATTATTGTAGTCTGGGAAGGTATGGAATGGGTGAGATGCTCAAATCAAAAAGTAATTTTTTTTTAAGATTGATTCCGCCAAAGCTTATGATCACATTGAATGGCATTTCATACTTTTTATGCTTTTTGCATTGGGTTTTGGTCCTCAATTCATACAAGTTGTGCAAATTTTGTTTTTCGATGCCTCCATTTGCATCACCATTAATGGTTTCCAGTCCCCTTCCTTTGGTTTGTTTCATTCCATTCGCCAAGGTTACCCACTTGCCCCCTCACTTTATGTGCTTGTTGTTGAGGGGTCTGGGTATTTGCTAGCTCTTGCCATCTTCTAGAGGCGGGTTCATGGCATCTCTTTGCCTGATTCGCCAACCCAGTTGATCAATGGCCACTTCACCGATGATTCCTTCCTTACCTTGTTGGAAGAGCAAAATAATGTCAAAGCTGCTCTTGATTGTCTGGAGACCTTTTGTTTGGCCTCGAATTCTGCCATTCAATGGCACAAAACTTTATGTTACAGACAATTTGTTCTTCTCATTCCCCAATAGATTTAGCATTTTGGCTGGAAGTGGATTGCTCCTGGTGAAATATTTCAATTTTTGGGCATTCCTGTCGCCTTTCAAGCTTCTTTCATTGATCTCTGGCAAGCGGTGCTTTCTCGGATTGAGTAGAAACTTTCTTTTTGGATTACCAAGTCGTTCTCTTTGGCTAGCAAATTCTAGATTTTCTCAAAGGTGTTAGCAGCGACTCATGTGTATTTTTCGTCATGTTGGGCCCCTTCCAAGGCCTCATATGCTAAGTTAGAGAAGTTGCTTCATGATTTTCTTTGGGCCTCTTTTGAGACATCGAGGGTTTCACTGCGTTGCCTGGGAGTCTTGCTACCTGCCTAGAAACTTTGGTGGGTTTGGCTTTCTCTCCACCCAGCGACAAGGGATTGTTCTTTATGTCAAATGGATTATTAGAGCTCTTACCGATGATGAGGCCTGAAAAATCCTCCTTAGGTATTACATTTAGTTTGACTTTTCGGTGCACAGACCTTCATGGAAGGGAATTGGCTTTCAAACCATTCTGGTTATGAGGGAGCTAGTCCAAATTGTGGGAACTTTCGTGGAAAAGAGCATTTGGAAGGCCTAGGAGGCTATCAAGCCCTAGCTCCGTTGGTCTAGGTCCAGATTTCATGATGGGCTCTCATTCAATCAACATAATGTTTGGTGGTCTCCTCTTTTTGCAAGTGTTGGTCAGCTACTAGCCAAGCTTCTTTGGCTTAAGGCTCTCAGGTTTCATAATAAGGGTATCCATACCCTTCAAGATTTATTTCATAGACCCACAATGTGCATTTTGCCTTGGAAAGGTTTTCGTGCTCATTTTTGTTTTCAAAACCATGTCCGTGAAACCTATGATAGCTTGGTGAATGCCATTCCAGCTGACATGCTCCATAAGGTGGGTATTCGTGCCATCAAGCCCTGGTGGAAGGACTGGGAGTGGTATACAAACACCCTTTTAGAAACTACAAGCCTAAGCTTGGTTATCAATGGCTTTCACCTCATTTTCCCATGATTAACAGTTTGAACTCGAGATGGCACCTGCATTCTTCAGTGTTTGTTTGGTGTAAAATATATTTTGCTATTTGGTCTACAAGTGTTGAGCCAAATCTCATCCACTTTGCTTGGTGTATTCTTTTCCAAGGCTTACCAGCAGGGTCTTGGCTTGTTCACTTGGGGGTCCAGGACCCTCGTTTCCCTCTTTGTGGACAAGCTGAGTCATTTAAGCACCTTTTCTCATTTTGTACTAGAACTCAACAATCATGGAATTGGATTCATGACTTCTTTCAGCTGTTCAAGCCAAAACCCTTTTCCTGGCATATGGTTTTGTTGGGCGACTCTCCCAAGCTCCCCACTAAGTGTACCCAAATTTGGCACACTTTCAGGGTAGAAATCCTCTTTAGCATTTGGAAAGATAGAAATTCTTGCATATTTTCTCACTGCCAGATTGATAAATTTGTTGCATATTTTAGTACACCCGAGTTGGCCTAATGGTGGAGAACTTGTACTCTTGAAAGAGAGGTCACAAGTTCAAATCCTACAGGGGGTAAGGTATGTACACCTCATATTGTGGAGCACGAGTTAGGTGCCTCCCTCATATTGGGAGTACGAGGAGTCCCATATACTGTAAGCCATCTATAGACCCAAAAACATACCTCCTGGTATTGTGGACTATAAAAGAACCTTTCCTTTCCTTTTTATATTCTAAAGCGATTATTTGCTCTAATGTTCTTTTGCAGATTCAAGTGCAAGCCAACAAGGTTGCACTTGAAGTATCTCACCTGCAGGAGCTCTTGGACCACTGGGGCAATGCCCCTTATACTGTGGCGCACGTGCCTCCCTCGCCCAGTTCTTCCCAGAGTCGGTTGCCTTCATAGGGTCGATGACGAAGTGGCTTTGCTAGGGCTTCTTGCCCCCGCTCTCAAGCTCCTCCTTGTCATGGCTCTTGCCCTCATCAACGGTTGCCTTCTCCTCCTCCATGAGCTAACCTAGGGTGGCCTTCTAAAAGGGAGAAGGGGGGTGACAGTGGTGTTTCTAGGTGGCCTTTTGGTGACGCTTTTGGTGGCAGTTCTGATTAGCTTGATACTACTAAATGGCTCTCATGGTTGGGCTTGGCTATCTCACCTCACCGAGATGATAAAGATAAGAAAAAGATGACGATGATTGGACTCCCCCTGACGTCACTCCAAACCTCGCTAATGTATGGAAAAAATATAGATGATAGGGACCCTCTGCCCTCTGTTGGCACTGCAATAACTACTTGATGGCCTTTTATTTTTCTACTTTTGTAATGTTTTTTGCTTTCTAGGCCTAACCCATGTGACTTTGAATTTTTGAGCTTTACCCATGTGACTCTCAAGATGTGCCTTCTTATCACCCATCTTTTTTTTTTGTGAATATGCATTTCTAGATTTTAAACTAATATAGATATAATGCCTATTCATAAAAAAAAATGCCAAGTAACAAAATTCAAGAGACCACCTAGGGGAAAACCCCCAATTGCTGCCCACGATCCAATACACATTCACTTCATGCTCACCTGACCCCCCAATAATTTTTATATTTTAGTCATTACATTATTTTATTTATGCCAATAAAAAATTACACATGACACCAATATATGTTCACTACTAAATGTGTAGGTAACCAATAAAAAAACAAATCTAAACATCTATTGGTACATATATGTTTTGATTACAAGACAAGTTGTAGAGAATAAAGTAATTTTTGCATTTATTTAAGTACATTGATGTTTACAATTACCACTCTATGCAAGTGGCTCAAAGCTTCAACTACATTATATATAAATGTATATTTGAACAGTTAATGGTGCACAATTTCACATTATATAAACCATTATGAACAGTTAATGGTGCACATTTTGACATAATAGCAAACATTGATCAACTTTATGAGCTATCAATTGCACATTCACCCACACTTCCTATCACATCTTCATGTATTATCTCCATCAACTTCTGGTACCTGCACACACAGTTAATGGTGTAAGGCTCCCTAATAAACCAAAAAACATATTATAATTCATATAAATGACTGAATTTATGCAAGCCACCTATTTTATCTATTAAACCAAATATAAAATTGATTTCCTAAAGGCCACGACAGAACTCAGGCATAAATGGCCACTACAAAATGAAATGACAGATTGTTTCCCACAAAAAATTCAAATTTGAAACTCAACCACCACAATTCAATGCATTCAAATTTGAAATTCAACCACTATAATTCAATGCATCCAATTTACACATTCGAATGATTTTATAAGAGGGAATTTCCAGGGTCATTATCATTACGAATTATCCTCTGCTTTCACTGAATATCCTCTGCAAAATTCAGAGCTTCCTAAGAGCAATTCCTAAGGCAATTTCTGCACATTCATCTTTAAAGGGAGCTTATTCAGGTCGGTACACCCAGAATAGGTAAATTCATGTTTTATATTATCAGTTTGTTGTTTTACATTTATTTTATCTGTTTCATTATTCAAGATACTGTTTTATATTTATGTACTCACTATTTACATTATTTTCAGGCATACTATTTTACATTTATGTTGTCTGATTCATTATTCAATATTCTGTTTTATATTTACGTACTCAATCTTTGCATTTTTTTCAGGCAATATGTTTTACATTTATGTTGCCTATTTCATTATTGAATATACTCTTTTATATTTACGTACTTAACATTTACATTCTTTTCAGGCATACAAATTAATATGTTTTTAGTCAGCTGTTCAACTTAGCATTTTCCATTATTTAATCATATCATAGTTACATTTTTTTCACCTGCATTCATCATAAATCAAGATAATAACAACAACATTACCCATTTTGGAATCATATCACAGTTATATTCTGAATCCCTCTTTACTAATCATGAAGTTTAATGGGTTTATAGTTTTTGTCCCAATTTATTGAGCAGTTTATGGATTACAATTTGCAGACAAATACATATATATACAGTCATGCCATGTAGGGTTTCATCATATCAGATTGTGTATATATATATATATATATATATATATATATATATATATATATATGATAAGAATATAACCTTCTCTGCAAATACAATGATATATTCTTATCAGATTGTATACATACATATATATACATTCTCATAAGAATATATCATTCTCTATAAATAGAATGATATTTTCTTATCATAATGTATACATACATTCATATATATATATACAATCTAATAAGAATATGCAAAAACAATGATATATTGTCTATATTCTTATCAGATTACATACACACATATATATATACATAGTCATGCCATGTGTTTTTTTATTGTGGTAACGTCTCCACCTCTCATCACCTGCAAGATTGTTTGTTGAACAATGGGTTTTTCTTGGTGTGTATAAAAATCATTTCTTTGTATGGCATTAAGAGTTTGACTAAAATCATTTCTATTTACATGTGACTGGTACAAATTTGATCCCTCGTGGTTATTCTATCTATGCCATTAAGGGTTTGCTTGGGTTTGACTGTAATCATTTCTTTTTACATGTGATTGGTACAAATCTGATCCCTCGTGAATTAATTTGTCTATGCAATCGAGGGTTTTCCTGTTATGATTTTATTTGACATTATTCTATGAACTAATCACATGTAATGCACGATTCAAACAGAACATTGACAAATTTTTGACCAAATATAATCCTAAAAATTAATGGGTATATTGGAAAACACTAGTATAATCATGAAATTTTATGGGTTTCAACATATGGGTTAATGGGTAGATGTTTTCTATTTTTCAGTAATTATAATATGCACATGAAAATAAATGGGTATACAGATTTTGTCAGATTCCCTTCGAATCCCTTCATTATAATCATGAAATTTAATGACTTCAAGCTTCGCAGACAATGATATGTTGTAATCGGATTATATATATTTTAGCAGAGAACGATATGTTCTTATCAGATTGTATATATCTATGCAGACAATGATATATTCTTTGTTGCACTACCAAGTTATGCAACTTTTACTGTTTGTGCAGGTTAAGTGGAATATAATGGCACCTGCTAGAAGACTCTCTAAAAGGGTTGCAGGAAGAGGAACACGTGCCATTAGAGTCACTCATGGGTTGCACTTCGTTAATGAAGAGCTTGTAGAGGAAGTGCATGCAATTCCCTCAAAAGAAGATGTTCTTGACTCTGCGGATGAAGCCACCAACACAATAGAAGCCAAACCACTTATTCAACCAGATGTTCAGCCTGATGTACAACTTCCCTCACCTATACCGATTAGGTAATGGACATATGCTGATATGGAAGGAGCAGTCAAAAGTGTCGAAGAACACAACATATCAATCAGGGCAGCAACAATCAAGTGGGGTATGCCACCTAGCAGTTTGAGGGCGTGGTTGTTAGGAGTTACCACCACCAAGAAGAGGGGTCAACGTACCATATTATCTCATGAGGAGGAGGGTGAAGTTGTCCAATGGTGCAAGGATATGGCAAATTTGGGCCACAGATTGCAGGTCAATCAACTACAATCCACAGTTGCCCAAATCACTACAACTCGACCCAATCCATTCACAAATGGTATCTCCGGGAGGTCATGGTGGGTAGGATTTCAAAGAAGGCACCCAGATTTGACAATCAGAACAACTAAAGGAGTGGACAGTGACAGAGAAATTATGGTTCGTCCTTTAGTTATGCAAGCTTTCTATGACAACCTTTAGAATATGATTAACCTTAACCACTATGGAGCAAGCCGAATTTGGAACTGCGATGAGACGGGTATTCAAGCTAGTAGGAACTGTGGAATGAGAGTTATTGCAAAATTGGGTGAAAAGAGTGTGCCACATTTGGTTTCAAAGAGCAGAGAGTGGATCATAGTGTTGGCTTGTGTAAATGTAGTTGGGTTAAGTATTCATGGGTTCTACCTGTTTAAATCAAAAAGGCACATGCAAAATTATATAGTAAATTGTGAGATAGGTGCATTGATGGCAATCCAAGAACATGCTTGGATGACAAAGGAACTATTTGTCAAAAGGTTAGACCATTTTGCAAGTAATATCCCCGGTGGGGTTTCACCAACAAATAGGGCCCTTCTTATTTTTGACAGCCATGGTAGCCACATGGCTTTCAAAACCATTGAAGAAGCAAGAAAATTAGGAATAGACCTATTAAGACTTCTTGCTCATACCAGTCACAAGTTGCAGCCATTGGATGTCAGCATTTTTGCTCCATTCAAGGCATATTTCAGAGAGCAACGAACCATCTGGCAAGCTAACAACCCACATATCGATATTGGACATGAAGAGTTGGCAACTCTAGCAAGCCAAGCTTTCAAAAAGGATTTGACACCATCCAACATTATTAGTGGGTTCCGTAGAACAGGTATTTGGCCACTTGATCGGTCAACCCTTGACAGGGACATGGGGCCAAGTCAAGGCTATATTGTTGAAGATGATGTACCAAGTCCTAGAACAGAAGGTGATGCTTGCTCGATGGAAGATGAAGAGGATGTTATGGGAGCAGAGACATGTCTGCGTCTACTTGGTTACAACGAGGAATAGATTGATGGTTTTGTGCGGGAATGAAATCAAGGCACTGAAACTACAACACACATTCAACCAGAAATTCAACCAGTTGTTGTAGATTTCCAAGCAGAAGTTCAACCTCTTATTGCACCCTACAATGAAGATACATAAACTACATCATACCACAATGAGGGCACTGAAACTACAACACACATTCAACTAGAAATTCAGCCAGTTGTTGCAGATTTCAAAGCAAAAGTCCAACCTCTTATTGCACCTTGCAATGAAGATACAAAAACTACATCAGACCACAATGAGGGCACTGAAACTACAACACACATTCAACCAGTTGCTGTAGATTTCCAAGAAGAATTCCAACCTCTTATTGCACCCTGCAATGAAGATACAAAGACTACATCAGCTGGTTTGAGTTTGCCAACTCAAGTCAGTCAACCGAATTGGATGCATGAAGCAGCCACAAACCTTGGATGACAATTAAATCCGATTGAGGAAGAAGTCGGCCTTTCTATGCCATCCCCACCACACATTGATCCGGTTGAAGTGATACATTACTTCACTACTGCAAGGAATTGGGAAGAGCATAGTGATGGTCGAAGTGAAGATGACAATGCATATAGTGACGAAGAAGTTGAGTTTGTGCCATGCACCCCACATGATGGACAACAATCAACCAAACAAAATAGAAAATTATTGAAACTTCCAGTGCAAAGGGTGCAAGGAACATCACGAGGAGGTCGTTCGGGATTGCTTTGCCTTAGTAGGCAGTCCCAAGTACTAACATCAGACGCCTTCATCAAAATGTATAGTGAACAAGAGGCAGAGAAGAAAAGGAAAGTAGAGCTGCAACAATGTAAGAAGGACCAAATGTTGAAGAGAAAGGAAAAACGTGAAGTGGAAGCAATGAGTGCTGAGAAGCAAGCAAGGAAAGCGATAGAAGATGAGGAGAAGATGATTAGAATGCGGGAGAAAGAAATCAGACAAGAGCAGGCCAAGGCTGAATGTCTATGAAAGGCAGCTGAAAAGAAAGCTAAACAAGAAGAGAGGATAAAATGTAAGTCTACAACGGGGAATCCTATACCCCCCCAACACCCTATATTGCTCGATATGATGAACATATTGACACTAGCCTTTACAACTATCAATAATAAGCAAGTTGGGAGTGGCTCACAACAAATGGGACTGACTGTAGATGCAAGCCAGACATTGCTTGCTCAAATAGAAACATGCCTTCAAACCTCAATTAACCAAGTATCACCTCCTACAAGTGGGATAGACTCAGCTACTGGCGGATATCTCATGCCACCTTCTTTTCCTAGCAATATGGAAAACTAAATATGCTGGTATTGAGTTTTGTTTTTTGATTGATGTAGCAGTATATTCTGTTGATCTGCTTTGCATATCAAATCAAAATATCTGCTTCAAGTTATAACTGTGATATGATTATAAGATGTGATAATGTTGTTGCTATTATGTTTGGAACCTCACACATGTTTAAGGTGAGAAGAAGTTTAATACGAGCACCCAGTAATATTTTGATATGTTTCAAGTATTTTTCAGCCATGTTTTTTTATCGCACCACCCAATGAATTCTTGCAATTTGATAAAAAAATATAACTATGATATGATTATAAAATGTCCTAATGCTGCTGTTGATATTTATTCAAACCTCATAGTTAAGTCTCTTATATGTTTTATGAGGGTTTCAACCTTGTATTATCATACTATATATATATATATATATATATATATATAATCTGATAATAATGTATCATTGTATGCAAATACAATGATATATTATTATCAGATTATATATATATAATCTGATAATAATGTGTCATTGTATGCAAATACAATGATATATTACTATCAGATTATATATATATATATATATATAATCTGATAATAATGTATCACTGTATGCAAATACAATCATATATTATTATCAGAATATATATATACGCACAATTTGATGTGAATATATCATTGTATGCAAATACAATGAAATATTCTTATCAAATTGTGTGTGTATACTCATGCCCTATAGTGTTTCATCATATGAAGCTGTGTACAGTTTCATCACATGGACCTTAACATGATCCTCATACGGTTCCAGTCATATTTTGATATGTTTCAAGTATTTTTCAGCCATGTTTTTTTGTCACAACACCTAATGAATTATTGCAGTTTGATAAAAAATATAACTATGATATGATTATAAAATGTCCTAATGTTGTTGTTGTTATATATTTGAAACTCATAGCTAAGTATCTTATATGTTTTATGAGGGTTTTAGCCATGTATTTTCTGTGGTATCAGTAAGTACACTATGTTTCAGTGTTTGTCAATAAAAAAATCAGAACACTTTGATTGCAAACAAAATTTGCAGACATTGATATATTATTATCACATTGTATGTATATATTTACAGACAATGATATATTCTTATCACATTGTATGTATATATATTTATATATTCTTATCACATTGTATGTATATATATTCATATATACATACAATCTGATAAGAATATATCATTGTCTACAAATTGTAATATGATAAGAAATTTGTGGGAGATGATGAGTTTAGGGCTTAAAGATGCCCAACAAGCCACAATTAGGTAAACTCATATGCGTGGTTTGATGAAGGCATATGGGGCACGTGGTTAATAATGTAATGTGGTGAGGTTGAGATTAAAGTGACCACGTCCTATTAGACAATGATATATTCTTTACAGACAGTGAAATGTTCTAATCAGATTGTATATATGTACTTGCAAACAATGATATATTCTTATCAGATTGTATGCATGTATATATATACATACAATCTAATAAGAATATATCATTGTCTGCAAATAGTAATCATTGTATTTGCAGACAATGATATGTTCTTATCAGATTGTATGTATATATTTATAGACAATGATATATTCTTATCAGATTGTATGTATATATATACAATTTGATAATAATATATCATTGTCTAAAATTGATATCATTGTATTTGCAGACAATGATATATTCTTATCAGATTGTATATAATTATCGATCACTAGTTCTTTCTTAATGATTAATGTTTTACTAAAACTATAGCTTATACCATCAATTATCACAATCTAACCACATTGAAATGCACTCTTAGCTACTCTATTAGCCTCTAAGTTAACCCTCTATAGATTTCATATTATTTCAAACAAATCTAGTTACACGTGACCCTAAAGTTTCCATAATAATATTGTTATTTTGATTTCATTCTAACACAATAACTTTGCAATAGAACATAATACTGATATTAATATCTTACTTCATATTATAATTACCCTAATAGTTTGTTTATACATACAATCTAATAAGAATAAACTAGAGTTAACTAATCTCATAATTATTCTATACTATTACTCAATTCATCTAACTTTCAGCCATATATATAAAATCACATAGTTTTCTATATTACTAGGTCATTGCCAAAGTAAAGTCAAAGACTTTACCTATCATTAACACTTAATACCTTATGTTGATTGTGGAAAAATCCTTGCATGCCTGCCATTAAGAGACCAATGTAGTTAAATATATTCCTCAAATCAAATAAGAATTTGTAAGAACAAAATATGTATGAAAATAATACAACAAAGAATATAAACATATCATAAAGCATTAAGAGCAAAATGTCCCTATAGAGTTTATTGTGTTAACAAACACAACTTCCATGGTATGTTGATAATCCACATACTTGGTTCACCTCTTGACGCTCCCACTTGCTTGCAAAACAATTGTAATAAACGGGGGTAGTACTCGGTACTTGTAACATTCACACATCAAATCATCCTTACGATATTGCATGCACAACAATAAGAGTTTTGATTGGAGCATTAAAATCCACAATGTTCTGATCCTTAGTATGAAGCTGAAAATAACAGTGCTATATGTGTTTCAATAGTCAGATTACATATATATACATATACATGTATATGCATGTACATATACATATACATATACATATATGTAATCTGACTATTGAAACACATATAGCAAGTGGAAGATTTTTTTTTATATCACATCATACAATAATGTGATATGATTACATAATAGATAATGCTCATTTGAACAATTGATTGAAAATTGAATAATTTGTATGCCTCAAAATAATGCAAACACTCAGTACATAAATATAAAAGAGTATATTGAATAATGAAACAAACAACATTAATGTAAATCTAGTAAGCTGATAAATAAAAACATGAATTTAGTTATTCTGGGTGTACCAACATGAATAAGTTGCCTTTTAAGAGGAATGTGCATAGGTTGCGTTAGTAAGCTCTGAATTTTGTAGAGGATATTGAGGGAATGACGATGGAAATCCCCTCTTATAAAAACATTGGAGTGTGTTTGATAAAATAGGTGGCTTGCATAAATTCAGTCTATTATATGATTTATAATACATTTTTAGTTTTCATTATATGCACCGAGCAAAATTTTGCAGAGGATATGCAGTGAAAGCATAGGAGAATTCGTACTGAAAATGACACTGGAAATTCCCTCTTATAAAATCATTTGAGTGTGTATATTGAATGCATTGAATTGTGGTGATTGAATTTCAAATCTCAATTTTCCTGCCAAATAATCAGTCTATTCATACTGCAGTGGCCACTCCTGTCTAATTTCAATGGTGCATAAATTTTTAAAGAAAGCCTATTTACAATTATCAATTAACCTATTTCAAGTTACATTTGTATGTGGGCCCAATCAAAATATCACGTGGGTTCGTTAGAATGTGGTCACTTTAATCTCAACCTCACCACATTACATTGTTAACCACGTGCCCCATATGCCTTCATCAAACCAAGCGTATGAGTTTACCTAACCGTGACTTGTTGGGCATCTTTAAGCCCTAAACTCATCATCTCCCGCGGATTTCTTATCAGATTACAATTTGCAGACAATGATATATTCTTATCAGATTGTATGTTAGAGTTTGTTAGAGCAGCTAAGAGTGCAGTTCAATGTGGTTAGATTGTGATAATTGATGGTATAAGCTATAGTGTTAGTAAAACATTAATCATTAAGAAAGAACTAGTGATCGACGATTATATACAATATGATAAGAATATATCATTGTCTGCAAATATAATGATTTCAATTTGTAGACAATGATATATTACTATCAGATTGTATATATATATACATACAATCTGATAAGAATATATCATTGTCTACAAATATATACATACAATCTGATAAGAACATATCACTATCTGCAAATACAATGATCACTATTTGCAGACAATGATATATTTTTATCAGATTATATGTATATATATATATATGCATACAATCTGATAAGAATATATCATTGTCTGCAAATACATATATACAATCTGATAAGAACATTTTATTGTCTGTAAAGAATATATCATTGTCTACTAGGAGGTGGTCACTTTAATCTCAACTTCACCACATTACATTGTTAACCATGTGCCCCATATGCCTTCATCAAACCACGCGTATGAGTTTACCTAACTGCGGCTTGCTGGGCATCTTTAAGCCCTAAACTCATCATCTCCCGCAAATTTTTTATCAGATTACAATTTGCAAACAATGATATATTCTTATCAGATTGTATGTATATATGAATATACATACATACAATGTGATAAGAATATATCATTGTCTATAAATATATACATACAATGTGATAATAATATATTAATGTCTGCAAATTTTGTTTGCAATCAAAGTGTTCTGATTTTTTTATTGACAAACACTGAAACATAGTGTACTTAGTGATACCACAGAAAATACAAGGCTGAAACCCTCATAAAACATATAAGAGACTTAGCTATGCGTTTCAAATATATAACAACAACAACATTAGGACATTTTATAATCATATCATAGTTATATTTTTTATCAAACTGCAATAATTCATTGGGTGTTGTGACAAAAAAACATGGCTGAAAAATACTTGAAACATATCAAAATATGACTGGAACCGTATGAGGATCATGTTAAGGTCCATGTAGTGAAACCGTACACGACTTCATATGATGAAACACTATAGGGCATGAGTATACACACACAATTTGATAAGAATATTTCATTGTATTTGCATACAATGATATATTCACATCAAATTATGCGTATATATATATATTCTGATAATAATGATTGTATTTGCATACAATGATACATTATTATCAGATTATATATATAAGAAGCCTCATGCTATGTAGGGTTTCATCATATCAAGCCTTGTGGGATTTCATCACATGAACCTATATATATCTATATATATACATATATTTGTGTGTGTATATATATAAACACACACATATATATGTATATATGTATAAATATAGTTGTCCGTAAATATATATACAATCTGATAATAACATATCATTGCTTGAGAAGAATATATCATTGCTTGCAAACATATATATACATTCTGATAATAACATATCATTGTCTGAAAACAATATATCATTGTCTGAAAAAAATATATCATTGTCTGCAAAAACATATATACAATCTGATAAGAACATACCATTGCCTTAAAAGAATATATCATTCTCTACTAAAATATATATACATTGTAATTAGAAAATATCATTATCTACGAAGGTAATTGTGATGAAACCATGCACGACTTTATATAATGAAACCCTACACGACATGACTGTATATATAAATATATCGCTTGCCTGCAAATTGTAATCTTAAAACCGTTGTATAATTTGGGAAAAAAATTGTATACCTATCAAGTTTCATCATGATAATGCAAGGATTCGAAGAGAATCAACAAAATCTGTAAACCCATTTAATTTCATGTGCGTATTATAATTATTGAATATAGAAATCGTCCACCCATTAACCCATATGTTGAAACCCTTCAATAATTTGGGGTTAAAAATGGAAACCCATAAAATTTCATGATTATATCGACATTTGACAATATACCCACTAAATTTCATTATTATACTTGGTCAAAATTCCGTCAATGTTATGTTTGAATCACATTACATGTGATTATTTCATAAAATAATGTCAAATAAAATCATAGTAGGAAAACCCTCGATTGCATAGACAAATTAATTCATGAGGGATCAAATTTTTACCAGTCACATGTAAAAAGAAATGATTACAATCAAACCCAGGCAAACCCTCGATGGCATTGACAGAATAATTCACGAGGGATCAATTTTGTACCAGTCACATGTAAAACAAAATGATTACAGTCAAACCCAGGCAAACTGTCGATGGCATAGACAAAATAAACCACGAGGGATCAAATTTGTACCAGTCACATGTAAATAGAAATGATTACAGTCAGTTATCTTAATGCCATACAGAGAAATGACTGTTAAACACACCAAAATTCACTCAAACACCATTGACGCCAAGGAAAACCCACTGTTCTACAAACAAACTTTCAGGTGAAAAGAGGTGGAGATGTTACTTGCAACGTTTGGGTGTCAGACAAAGTCGCCATGGCCGCACGAGCTCGCATTGACGGTGGGAGAGAGGAGACCACGATGAAAAAACTGCGGGAGATGATGAGTTTAGGGCTTAAAGCTGCCCAACAACCCGCGGTTAGGTTAAAAGTTAAAGGTGGGTTGATGAAGGCAAATGGGGCACGTGGTTAATAATGTAATGTGGTGAGGTTGAGATTAAAGTGACCACCTCCTAGCGAACCCATGTGATATTTTGACCAGACCCACATACAAACTTAATTTTAAATAGGTTAATTGATAATTGTAAATAGGCTTTTTTATAATTTTTTTTGGGATTTAGAATGAACGGGTATGGGCGAAGTCATGAAAATGTAACTGGTGAAGGTTTAAAAATACTTTTTTTTAGCACTTTTTGTTTGATGGGTTCTACAAGACGCATTTTGAATACCCACAAGCCAATTTTTTCTTTTTAAGGTCCTAACTCGCTTACGAAGAAGGCCAGTTTTTTTTTTGAAATTGGACCTATTTTGCACTCTGCACGAATGCGCAAAGTTAGCCCTGACATCCGAGTTGGGAATCCGAACTAGGAACTCGAGTTGGGAACCGAGTTGGGAATTCGAGTTGGGAACCCGAGTTCAGAATCCGAATTGAAACCCGAGTTGGGAACCGAGGAGTTCGAGACCTGAATTAGGAATCTGAGTTTGGAACCGAGCTGGGAATCCGAGATCGGAACCTAACTTGGGAACCGAGTTGGGAACTCAACTTGGGAACTTGAGGTGGCTGCTACTGGTATGTTTTCCCTACTTCTTTAAATTTTGTTGCTTAAACTTTGAAAGAATAAATGAATTTTTTTTAACATATTGACAAGTCTATAGAATTAGAATGAATTCTTAACCATTTTCAAGTTTCTTTCATGCCACCTCTCTCTTAATCAAATATTTAAAAAGATTGAACTTAAACTGCACTACAAAATTCATGAAACCATACCTCATAAAATACTCCTAAAACATCCCAGCAGCACCCACCCAAAGTTTTTAGGAAGCCCCCATGCGATCGCAGCCTAACAGCTCCATTGGACCTCCTCAAGCTACCACGTGTATTTCCTAAATGACACAATCCACTACAAATCACTGACTGTACACTGTGCTGCAATCACAGTTAGTTTTAGGTTTTTTCGCTGGTTTTGTTATACGCCAAAACAATGGCTGAACAAAGCCCTACTGCAGACTTTAACATAGAAGCTGGTATCCAAAATCTAGCAAAGCCAATGGAGGAACAAAACGCCGAAACTACAAATCCTATTTCTGGACGAAACCCTGAAATCCTAAACCCTAATGCTACACAAAATCCTAACCCTAATTCTGAACAAAACCCTAACCTTGAACCTACTTCAAACCTTAATTTTGAAGAACATGGCGTGAAGAGAAAGCACGGTGACAAGGAAAGCTCTGATTCGTTCTGGAAAACTAGTCTATGTTCATATTTTAGAAGGCACGCTCGGGACTGCAGGCATGGAGAAAATTGCAGGTACAGAAAATTGTATATAACGCATTTTTTAATTAGAAAAAAGAAAGAAAACGTTATTAAATTGAAAAATATGTCCCATCATTTCTTTCGTAATGCGCTTCAGAAACAATAGCTTTGTGAAAATAATGTAGAAGATAAATGTCCAAAGTTTTTTCCAGTATTGTTTCTAAGAGAACCACCTGTCAAAAAAATCCGATAGAAGTGCATAGTGTTTTCTAATATATGTTTTAAAAATGAGAACGAACGAAAATAACTTAAAAGATAGAAGTATATAATTTTCTAGTATATGTTTTGGAAAGGAGAACTACGAAAAAAATCTGATAAAAGTGCAGAGTTTCTTCTAATATATGACATGAAAATGAGAACTGGTGAAATAATGTAAAAAATAAAATCTTTTTGATCAGTAAATTGTCCTTGCAGGGGTGTCCTTAAGCTTAGATGTTATGAATGAGGGCTATCTGTTCCCTCCAATTCACTCAGGATTTGTACTTGGCCTTATCTGTTGAGGTACGCCACACCCAGAATTGGATGTGATATTTTGCCCATTCAACATTCAACATTTATATAATTAAGAACATGTTACATTAAAAATTGTAACATGTCTACTATGGATTTGAACACAGGTTTCCACCCAGAAAACCCTAATGATTTACGACTTGAGCTTATCCTATTTTACCTAAATGATCTAAAAAATATAAATGACAACAAATGATGACAAATTTTATTGAACTTTTTTGACATAAATGATCTAAAAGATATAAATGATGACAAATTTTAATGACTTTTCAACCAAGTTGATCTGTACGATGTAGCGAAGTGTGCGGACATTGTGATTTTTCTGTAGACTCGCTGCAAAAAATAGTCTTGGAGATAACCTCACTGCTGTATAGAAGCTGGTACATAGTATTTTTCTTGATAAATGTTCGTAGAAATGAAAAAAAGTGTGTAGTTGTTCCTTAATATGCTTTTGAAGAATGAGAATGTACAGTAATCTCAAAAATATAAGTGCATAGTTTTTTCAAATATGAGAACTTGTGAAAAAATATTAAACATAAGTGCACATAAAATGCAGTTTTTTACGTATAGGTGAAAATTATTTTAAATATAAGTGCATATTAAAGTACAATTCTTTCCTGACATTATGTCTTTAAAAGGAGAACTTGTAAAAATAATATCAAGAGTATAAATGGCAATGTATATGGAGCATAGTTGTATTCTGACTTTGAAAACAATCTCATAAATATACACTTCAGTAATGATGATGGCGATGTTCATGCCTTTTAAATCAAATTAATGCGTAGGATGTAGCGAAGTATATAGACAATGTAATTCATTTGAAGATTTGCTATGGAGTATATTCTTGGAGTTGTTCTTGTTTTCATATAGCAATAGGACACAGTTGTTTCTTGATATATGTTTCGAAAATGATTACTTGTGAAAAAATAAAAAATAAAATAAATGCACAGTTGTTTCCTGATGCATGTTGCTCGAAAATTTGAACTTTAGAAAACAGTTGTTTTCTGTTTTGTTTTGAAAATGAGAACATTCCAAAACAATCTCATAAATATAATTATATAAGTGTTTAGATATATGTTTCAAACCTATGTAACTAATTTCAAAGTCTTATGTGCCTTTAGAGCACAGCAGTTCTTCGTTATATGGTTTGAAGTTGATCTAAAAAATAGCAGTGTATATGGAGCCGAGTTGTTTCTTCATAAATATTTCCAAAATGAGAACTTCTGAAAATAATCTCAAGAATATAAATGCATATAGAACACAGATATTTTCTGATTTATGTTTTTGAAAATGAGAATATGTGAAAATATTCAAAAAACTAAATGATGATTATGATGATAATCTAAAAAATATAAGAGGATAGGCATTTGCTGATATTTTTTTTGAAAATGAGAACTATTGAAAATGGAATAAAACTTACTTGTTTCTAGATGTGCAAAAAAATCTAAAACATGTAATTGCATATAAAGCACATTTTTTTTTTTATGATATATGTTTTGAAAATGAGAACCTGTAAAAACAACATAAAAAATATAAGTGCGTGTAGAACAAAGTTGTTTTCTGATATTCATTTTGAAAATGAAACATGTGAAAGCAATCTAGAAAATGCAAGTGACGATGACAACGGAGATGCTAATGCTCTTTAAACCAATTTGGTGTGTAGGATGCATCAAAATGTATAGGGTTAGACAATGTAATTTATCCAAATATTTGTTGGAAGTATATTTTTCGAATTATCCTAGTTCTCCTATGGGACACAGTTTTTTTCTGATACATGTTAAAAAAAATGTGCAGTTATGAAAAAAAATTCTCAAACTAATGATGCCACAATAGTTTCCTGAGATATTTTTCAAAAATGAAAACTTTTGAAAACAATTTTGAGTATTTGAGTGCATACATAGCACAGTTGCTTACCGTTATGTTTTTCAAAAATGAGAACATGCAAACATAATGTCTAAGACTCTAAAATGTAAGTCTATATAGAAAATGTCTGCAGTTAGATATGTCTTGAATCTGTGAAGTTAAAAAGTCATAAACATATTTTTCTTTTGATTTGTCAGTGAGGGTTGGTTCATACGACAAAAATGAGAGCCTGGTTGTCATGGTACATTAATGCAATAGGAACTTGCCTAGTGGTTTTTTTTTTTTTCGGGGGCAGGAGGAATTGAACCAAAGAACCACATCTCTGAACTAATGCATTCTGCCCTTAATGATGATAATCTTCTACCATAAGTTGTGTAATTTTAACTGTTTCTTTTTAACAATGGGCTACTGAAATCATGTGGAGGTGGTGTCTTAAACCCTATATCAGCAATGGTTAATGCACTCACTAGTACATCCAATTATGGTAATTTATGGATTATTTGCCACATTCAATGTTTAGGATATAGTACCAAAAATTTGCAGCCACCATCCTTTCCTTGTGGTGCATCTCTTGGTAGAGAGTAATACCTTAAGTGAAGGTTGTGCTCCTAGAACATTGTAAGGAATGAAGAAGTTAGGTGGGGAATCTGTATGGCTTGAAATCCAGTCAGTGTGAGTGGAGGAACACTTAACCTGCAAGCCAAGAAGAGATTCTCTTGATGAGTCAGAGGTGACCATGGTATACATCACTGATACAATTGCTTCCCTTGTTCTTTTCCTTTGAATTTTCATCCTGTCATAGCTAGAAAGTAAGGCATTCATTACTTATTGCACTTCTTCGTGCACCTAAGTGCACAATTGGGCATCTCGGCCAACAATTTGAGCAAGGTAGCATTTTAATTGATTGATATCTTCTCTCATATTAATCCCACGATTATTGCAAGTCACAGTGGCCTTGATTGCATTTGGTGTTCCATACTTCCATGCAAGGTTCTTTATGTTGGCACCTTGCATTAAACCCTGTAGATTTCAGGCATTGACAAAAACTCAACAGTATGCCAGCTGGGTTTTGATTCATTTGAATTTGAATTTTAAAATACAAGAGAAAAAGATAATAGAAAACAAAGCAAATACATGTCCAAATGCACTCCAACCATGATAAATCCTTTAATGGCACTTCCAATCAGTCAGTAATCAATTCATGTCACCACGATCCTAATTGCTGAAGATGAAAATGACAAAAAAGTAAAAGCACAAAAATGAGGGGTCTTAACAAGGATTCATGCCTTTTTTTGATAGCTGACTTTCTTGTATGGAATTGCTGAGTCTGAGCAAGTCCTGGCTAAAGCTTGCCACATAAATTGCCTATTACTTGTGAGTTTTTTGGGTAGCCTCAGCTTGCAAGTTGCTGGTGAGTAACTTGTCTGCCAAAAAAACCTGCAAGTTATCGCAGAGTTTTAGAACTATGCTGGTGATGCTGCATCTTTATCACTTAGTCATGCCTGTTGGACTAATAAATAGAGAGTGCAGTTGTTTCCTGATATGTGTCTCAAAAATGAGCTGTGAGAATAATTTAAAAAATGTAGAGAGCAGCTGTTTCTTGATATATTTTTTTTTAAAATGAGAAAGCTGTGACAACAATCTGAAAAATACAAGTGCTTATAGATCACATTTGTTTTGAAAATAAGACCTTGCGAAATGATCTCAAAGATAAAATTGCATATTGAACACAATTGTTTTCTAATATTTTTATTAAAAAATGAGTAACTAAGAAAATAACCCCAAAAGAATAATTCATAGTTCTAGCCAATACATGTTTCAAAAGTAAAAACATTTAAAAATAATCTCAATGCATATTAGATCACAATATTTCTCTAGATATATGTGTCAAAGATGACAAACTGTGAAAATAATCTAAAAAACGTATGCACATATAGAAAACAGCAGTGTCCATAGGGATGTGTCCTCTGGATCTGAGGGATATTCTGAGGATTTGGAGGAGACACATCCTACTGCCCCCTCTGTTTTTTTGAAAATTTTGGGGACATTCTCAAAATGTCACCTAACAAGATGAATGTCCTGGGGATGTCCCTCTTTTTAGTCCTTTTGTGGACTTCTTGGGTCCCTTGTACATCTAGATGTCTTGTGGTTGTTTCCTAACTTTTAGGGTACACCCCCCAACATCAAATGCATAAAAAGAACAAAAGAAACATTCTAAAACAAATAACATGTTAAAAGTGGGGCCATCAAGGTCTGTCAAGTGCCTAAAAATTAAAACCCTTACCCATTGCTAGTTTGCATTAACCAAAAGAGGAGACAAAAGGAGGAAAAGAGAAGAGGAGGTAGAGGAAAAGAGAGAAGGAGCAGTTTCTGAGATGTTAGTTGGACGTTTCCTTTGATTTCTGGGCTTGTTGCTCATTGTACTTATGTACTATGCATAATGCAAAATTTCTTTGTTTTGACATCTCTATGAATATTGGTCGATTGGATGGCTTAGGGAATCAATGGATTGTTATTTTCACAATGTGATGAACTACTAGATTAAATCTATCATTATAGATGAACTAATAGACTGTGATGAACAAACTCCAGGTGCCCTACCATGCTTTCCTTTCCAATCCTTTCTATGATTGGTTATTGGAAGTGAAACTATAGATTAGACCCAATTTGGCAATGTTATTTATATTAATTGTTTATTTACTCTTAAGTTCAATAACTTCTATATGATTTAATTTTAGAACACTATTTGTAAAACAAATTATATTGTTGGAATTGTTATTTTTTGGGCAAATTCAGGCATACCCCAACTAGGGGAGATTACATTGGATCTTTGTTTCTGCTGTACAAAATGTTAATGTCAAGTGTCCCTTTCACATATCTCAACACCCGCTTCGCTGCAATCCAATGTTCTGCCTTTAGTCTTGTCATGAATCTGAAAATGAAACTCACAACATAGCTCAAATCAGGTCTAGTGCCTGTAAGATAGATAAGGCTGCCCAGTAGTTGCCTGAATGTTGACTCATTTATTACCTTTGGTTCTGTTTTGGTTGAAAGCTTACGCCCTTTCTCCATAAGTGTAGACAAGATTTTGCAATCCGTCATTCTAAACTTGTTCAACAAACTTTTGGTATATTTAGATTGAGAAATAAAAATACCACCATTTGTTTGCCAAACTTCTACATTTAGGCAGTAATGTAGGAGGCCTAAATTGGTCATGTCAAAAGCCTTACTCAAATTACATTTGATTTGTTCGACTCACTACTTGTAATGATGATATCATTTGCATAAATGACCAGTAGAATGATCTCATTGCCTATGCATTTGATGTACATAGTTGGATCCGAAGGACTTCTCTAGAATTCTTGTTCAACCAAATACCTATCAGTTTTAATGTACCATGCCTTTGGTGTCTAATTCAAGCCGTATAGAGCTTTCATCGGTTTGCATACCTGATGCTACTTTCCTGCAATCTGAAAACCTTGAGGCTAAGACATGCACACTTCTTTCTCCAAGTTGCCATTGAGGAAGGCACTCTTGACATCCATTTGATGGACTTTCCAACCAAATTGTGTTGCCATGGCTAGAACTAAATGGATGGTGCTCATCTTTGTTGTAGGAGCAAAGGTCTCCTCATAGTCAATACCTTCTCTTTGTGAGAACCCTTTTGTGATCAATCGTGTTTCTACTTGTCAAGTGACCATCAACTTTGTACTTGACTTTTTACACCCATTTTCAGCCAATGGGTTTCTTTCCTGGTGGGATATTTGAAAGAACTCAACTCTTATTTTTCATAAGACTATTATGTTCGGTTTCCATGGCCTTTTCTCATTCAGGGTTTCCTTTTGGATCTACAAATCCTCGGGGCTCATAAACTCCCTGAACATTAGCCGTACGAGTGAAGTTAACTGTGTTTTGGTTGCTCTTGGCTCTGGATGATCTACCTTGATCATTTCATCATCTTGAACATCTCGAATGGTGTTATCCCATCACTTTGGTATCTTCTTGGAAATCTCTTCTGCCAAACTCATCTTGTTTCTATGTCATATTGATGTTGATCTAGGTTATGATTAAGAAACTTTTCTAGTATTGTTAGCTACCTAGGAGACTCTTCATGCTCAAAATCCTGCCTCCCTTCAGGTGAAGCTTCATGAAGCTTTATACCTGAATCTCCAACCACAACAAGCTGTTCTTTGGTAGTTTGGAACTCTGGAGAGTTGAAATGGCCCAACTTCTTCATCGATCACAACACCCCTACTAAAAGTCAAGTGGGTTAGTGTCAACATCAATTAGCCTATAGGCTTTATGATTTTCATTGTACCTATAAACATTAACTTTTGACTCTTTGAGTCCAATTTGGTTCTTTTTGCATATGGAGTCCAGAGATATGTAGTAGAACCAAAGGCCTTAAGATGAGTAACTTTCAGTTTCCTCCTAGACCAAGCTCCCTCTAGGGTCTTCTCCTTCATTGCCTATGCTGGAGACTTGTTGAGAATATAAAATATAGTGTAAACTGCCTTAGCCCAAAACTTCTTGGGAACACTCTTGTTCTCCAACAAACAACGAGCCATCTTCGTAATTTTAAGGTTTCTTCTCTCAACTACCCCATTTTGTTGTGGAGTATAGGGTGTTGTGTATTGCCATTTTATATCGTGTTGAGCACAAAATTCGAAGAATTTGTTGAACATAATTCACCTCAATTATTAGATCGAAGAGTTATGATGTCACATCTTGACTCTTTCTCTACTAATGATTTGTACTTTACACCTGCATTTTCTTACTAAAATCATCAACAAACAAAAGAAAGTACTTGGCACCAGTGATCGATGCCATATTCATTGGTCCACAAATGTCTACATGAACTAGTTGTAGGACTCTTAAGGCTCTCCAAGCTTGTTCATTTGAAAAAAGAGTTCTGTGTTGCTTCTCTGCTTGGCAAGCTCCACAAATGCTAGATATTTGTTGCGGAATATTAGGAAGGGCTTCTACCAAATTCTCTCGAGAAAACTGAGAAAGTTAAGATATGTTGAGGTGCCCATACCGCTGATGCCCTAGTGTACCGATAGTAGATGCACTCTTGGTTGCTAATGCATGTTCTTGAACCTCTCCAGTATCAACAAGGCGATACAACCCATGATCTTCTATGCTGACTGCAATAGTCTTCTTTGATTCCTTGTCAACTATATAGTATTTATGCTTGCTAAAAATGACATCCAAGTTGGGGCAATGGTGCATAATCCGAGTCATTGAGAGTAAGTTGAGCTCCATTCCTGGTACATAGTACACATTGGGAAAAATGAGATTTGTCCCTCTAGAAGATATTTGCACATTTCCTCTTCTAACAACTGTGTACTCCTCATCACCATCAAAGATCATTGAATCTAAGCAAGCTATGTCCTTCGTGAAACAATCTTTCCTATGGGTGAAATGTCGAGATGCTCCAAAATCTATGTACCACACTAAGGACATTGACAGATCTGTTGGTTGTTTGGCTATGAAAGCATAGAAGGCTGATTCCTTCTGCTTAGGATGCAACTATGTACTCCTCATCACCATCAAAGATCATTGAATCTAAGCAAGCTATGTACTTAGTGAAACGATCTTTCCTATGGGTGAAATGTCGAGATGCTCCAAAATCTATGTACCACACTAAGGACATTGACAGATCTGTTGGTTGTTTGGCTATGAAAGCATAGAAGGCTGACTCCTTCTGCTTAGGATGCTCTGCGACGTGAGCCTTTTGTGGAAGCTCTCCTTGGTTGGATTTCTCTTCAACCAACTGTTTTCTGTAGTGCTTCTTCATGTGACCAAGTTTACCACAATAGTGACATTTGATTTTTTTCAAATTCTTTGAAGTATATTCATTATTCCCGTGTCCTTTCTTTTGAGGCCACTTTCCCTTGCCCTTGTCCTTGGTTGCAAAGGCCTATTCCACACACGGTGTGTCACTATTGTTGCCAAACTGCTTCTTCCATTTGTCCTATTGCAAGAGCTTATTGCACAACTCTTCAAACTTTAGGTCAACATTGGTAGATGTGATGTTAAGTGTCTTTATGAAATGTTCATAGGCTTGTGGTAAGCTTTTCAACGTAATTACCACCATATCCTCTTCTTCCATCTTGCGACTTATGGCTGACAATTGAAATGCTCCTGCAATGACATCTTCTCATCCATCATGTTTGAGAAAAACATATTTTTGAGGAAGAAGGCACTGCCTTTATTTGATGTCTTGTGCAGATTTTGCAGGTGCTTCCAAATTTCCGTAGAGGTTGTGACTGTTTGAACCTTCAAAAGCATTTCATCTATCATTGATAACTTGATTAGCATGACGGCTTCACGATCACACTCATCAAATTTGTCTTGATCTTTATACCCGCAATTGCTGGTTGGTGTCAGTACTGAGGACAATCTTATTGAGGCATCTATACTCAAAGATCATGAGCATGTGTTGCTTCTATGTGTTGTAATTTTTACTAGAAAATCGCTGGCTGCCTTCCAACATGATGCTGGGTAATGAAGCCATCCCTCTCACAATTTGGAATTATGGAAAAAATAAATAAACTTGCTGATGGAATAATCTGTAAATTTTGCAAACCCTAGCATGCTTAAAATGTTGGAAAAAGTCAGCTAAAAACTATAAGCTATCATAGAAACCCTAGCTGTGATTTCAAACTGTAGTTAGCAAAATAAAACCCATGGTTTAAAAAAAAATGGCATTGCAAAGTGCGATTTCCAAACCTACAAAAAATTGCAGCACCAATAAACATAAAACCCACGAGTTTTGTAAAACAAATCAGAAATGTGCATGCAACTTTGTTCTTGTTCTATTAGATCTCAAACACAAACCTTGCCACAATGTTTTCAAGAAAAAAATATGATTTGATGAAGTTAAAAAAAAAAATGTGATATTGTAGAGGTAAAAACTGCAATTTTCAACTTGAGCGCAATTTTTAGAAAAAAATGGTGTAATTTCTCCTGAATAAAAAATCTGTGATTTTTAGCAAAAAACAGGCCCACAATTTTGCAAACATTCGCCACGTGAATTTGATCAAAAACTTATTGTGATCTAGAAATCCTTGATTTCATACGATGTCGTACAATATCGTACTACTTCGTATGATGCCCCTTTGGCACATTCTGTGTCACAAGTGTGCGAGTCGTCATTGCTAGTAGTAGTCCATAGATCTCCACACGTTCACCAATCCCAAGAAACTTGACTTGAGCTTTGATACCATATAACGAAAAATATTACACATAATGATTACCAAGATATTTGATAATTAAACAAGGAGCAAAAAACTCCTTAAATAAGAGTTACAAAAAAATTATTCGTAAAGGGTAAGATTGACAACCAAAAAAGCAACAAGATAAGAACTTAACTAAAAGAATATTCCTAAAGTCTATCCTAAAGACTTAATTGACCATTATAAATTAAATATTACAATATTACTTTAATATTCTTTACCTCTCCTCAAATGTTTGATATGAAGTGCTTTCAATAGAAAGTGACAAAGTTACTAACATATTTGATATTAATGAATAATAAATTTGTGAATGGAATCTTGGATAAAACCGCCTAGAAGTTTAATACGTTATCAGCTTTAGCAGAACATTTTAGCATCGCAAAACATCTCATTTGTATTGAGGAAGCAAAATAATTGATATGGAGAAACATTGCACTAAGAGGTGAGCAAGGGAAGCTATTGAAATTGAAATTTTTTGCAACAATATTATGAATTGTCATGAAGAGTAACCCACAATCATACTTGGAGATTCCTAGTCCATATATATTAACTAAAACTTGATAATATTTCTTCTTAGTATTTTAAATCTTAAACACAAATGGCCAACCATTCTAAGATAATGGGAAATTTGGGCAACCAATTTATTAGTTATACACCTTGAATCAAGATTAATTTGTCAGATCTTTACACCCTGGTGATGAGTATTATAGAAGACAATCATCTCATTTATCTTGTTTAGCTAATTCATCCTGATGATGGATCACAGAGTTTGATCTGAACCATTGATGAGGAAAAAACTTACATAATAAATTGCAGAAATATAAATATTGCGTAGGTTATATTATGGACTGTGGAAATTTCATGCTTCTAATTTTCTATACTGTTTTATCCAAGATTTCATTCACAAATATCATGGATTAGGAAATAATTAATTATCATAAACAAACTCCAAATTGAGGTGCATGTAGAAAAAAATTATTTCATACGTGTCTGGAAATTGAGAATGTTAGAATTTATTTCAAGAAATTAAGTGCTTAAAGGGTGCAGCTGTTCCAGATATATGTTAAAAAAATGAGAGCATTTGTAAATAATCTAAAAAATATAAGTGGATATAGAACACATTTGTTTTCAAAGAGTTATTTCAAAAATGATAACTGGTGGAAGTAATCTCAGAAACCTAAGTGCATAAAGAACACAATTCTTTTACTAATGTATGCTTTTGAAGTAACAACTTTTGACAATATTCTGAAAAATGAATGTCCATATAGAACATGGTTGTTTCCTGATATATGTTTTGAAAATGAGAACCTACAAAAATATTTCAAAAATCATGTGCAGGTATGCTCACAGTGAGCAGGAGCTAAGGCCTCGTCCAGATAGTTCATGGGACCCTACCTCTGAACGGGCCAAAAAGCTAAAGAGAGAAAAAGAGCTTGGTCTTGACCCTTCTGAAGACCCTGAAGGCTTGTCTGAGGTCACAGATAGCAGCAAAGCGTCCTTGACTAAGTGTGTCATTAATCTTCCAAGAGGATGGTTTGCAGGCAAATTCAAGGGGCTTCTTGATGGTCTGGTAAGTTAGAGACTTTTTCTTGGTTATGGCAAGTTTCTTTATGAGCATGTGTGATTCCACATATTCAGTGTATTTTTGTGGGCACTTAATTGAATTGGGGACATTTGGGATTGACATTCTATGCGTGATTTATTTGGGCGTGTTTAGTGGAAATTGTGATGGTTTAAGTTTTTCTAAATTAAGTATGCACTGGTAGGTATAATGAGATACTCAGGATATGTAATTATTTTGTGGTTGATACATGAGCCCTTAAATCATGGTGGGGGTGGTACTTTGGCTTAACATGAAAAAGGGTATGTATTTTGGTAATTCACAAGTACTTGCACCTGGCCTCTATTTTGTCCTAGTCACCAAAGACTTATCCCTTGCCACTATTATTTTGTTGTCACTTTTGACATGCATTTGTCCTTCTCTATTAAGGTATGACACTTCCTAATTGCAATGTAATATGTTATTCAATATCTTCTGGGAATTTGAACTAGGATCTTTGTTATAAAAGCATCATTGCTTTATCGTTAGAGAAAATCTGTTAAAGGATCCTGTTTCACCATATGACATCAAAACCTGAATGTTTTGCATATTTGGATTCCTCTCAAACAATTATGTTTCAGGTCCAAAAACCAAGTCTCTAATGGCATCAAAACGTGAATGTTTTTGCATATTTGAATTCCTTTTGAACAATTATGCTATTCAAAAAAAGAGACACTTTGTTTTGAGATTGTATGCAAAAGTTATGCTTTCTGGAAGGTTGGTGAGCAAAAACTGCCAACAGTTTCATGCTAGTGGCAGTTTCTCAAGTGCTGGGGCGATTTCAAAACCACCCATTTGCTTAAAGTGGCTGTTTTGCCTGAGCTTAGAAAAACTTTTTGAGGCATTCCTGTTTTTCAGTTTTCTCTTCAGTTTCTCAGTCTTTCTTGATTTCCAAGGGCTTCCTATGGCTTTCTAAGTCTATAAATATCAAGCTTGATTTGAGCATCAAGGAGAGCAAGAGGGGGCTTTAGATTAGCATTTAAGCATTTATGCATGTTTTTGAGTTCCTAGTACCTGTTGCAAATTGTAGAGCAGGGTCGTGGTATTCTTGAGATTTTGTGAGGCAGTATATCAGTTTGTTGATGCTGTTGTTAAAGCCCAAAAGGTTTGGACCAAATTGTTTGCCATTTTTTAGCGATTCTATGTGAGATTTTGCTCGTGTTTTGCTGGAATTATCACCGGTTTCTCCAGGGTACATTGGTGTGACTTGTCTTGTGGTATCATATTCTCTCTGTTATTCCTGCTATATGTTATTAATTCTTGCAAGTTAATTACAGTCAATTGTTTGTTATCATTTAATTCTGTGCGTTGATGACTTATGTATGGTATAACCATTGGATTTTACAGATCATGAGTATATTGCAATTGATTAGATGCTAAGGGCATTGAATGACATAATTTGGTGTTTGAAATATTCAGGATATTGAACAAATTATCCAACTTTAGCTTTCCTAGCGGTACATTTGACTATTTAACCTTATCAAACACATTAATTTCATGATACAGAGAAAAAGGTTTAAATAATATTGATGAAGGAACAATACACGCAACTCCTACATAATCTTGACAGAAAACATTTCTTGTCAGCAACAAAGAAACAGTAGGATTCAGATTTAGGAGTGAGAATCCTCTTAGTGTTTGAAATCACAAGAATATTGAGCAAATAATTGAATTTTAATTTTCCCCTCAGGTTAGTTTGGCTATTGGACGTCAAGAATTAAATTTTTGTTTGCTGCTTGGGGGAAAGGGATTTGAATTATATCACTAAAGGAGAAACATATTCAAAAGTTCTCTATATAGGTTAAATCATATCAAGAAAGGAGCAATTCACACGAGTCCTTCACAATACGGATAGGAATAATCCTGGTTAGCATCAAGAAATCGCTAGGGTTCAGGGTTAAGGGTGAGATTACTCTTATTGTTTGATGATAATATTGAACAATTAACTTAATTTTAGTTTCCCCTTTAGACTAGTTTGGGTATTGAACTTAAAGAAACACTTTTTGTTCTTTGGTCAGGGAAAAGGGAGGGGATTTGAAAATTTGAATTATATCACTAAAGGAGCAACATATACAAAAATTGATAGGAAATTTTGTCAGCTAGCAGTAAGAAAAAATAAAACTATCTTTTGTATATCCATAATTACTTCTATCCGCATTGATAAGGTTAATGAAACTAGAAAACTTAAAATGGACTGTAGGAGAGCACTCATAACTTGGGAAGTATGCAACCTCAAAAAACATGTCTTGAAACAGAAAATTCAAATGAGTTAGAACAGTTCTGGGCTTGTGGGGACACTCCATGTTAACATATTTTATATTTATCGAAATTGCAAAATTTTAACCAACAAAACCTATAACTATTATCTGTAATTAACGATTTTTTTATCAAGCTTGGAATTTTTTATCTGAGCAAGCAAGGTAAGATGCCAAGGATGAAGGAAATTCAAATGAATCCCAATGTTTGAAAATAGTCCATGGAGTTTTTGGGATGGGGGGATTATGAACCCAAATTTGGGGATGGCAGGTGATGAGTGGGTTGAGGGGCAATGCTCCCTGCAGGGTCCAGGTTCCTTGTCATGTTACACAGCGGGGTTGAGGTGAAAATCCACATCAACAAGCTCAAATTAAGGCCTTTGAGACTACATAGACTTATATGATGCATGCCATTTGTCATAACTTTATCACTATGTTTTCTTCAACGCCAAGTCCTAATTATTTTTAATCAAATCTTCATTCTTCAGAGAATTAATGGTGAAGTTGGATAATGTGACATGTCTGAATGACAAGGGCTGCATAGTTAAAGACAGAAATATTGTTATTCTTGAATTTGTTTATTTATTTTCTTCTCAATGTGTAGTAGATGAGTTTTTATGAACTCCTTACAGAAGTCAGCAGAAACTCACAAACATTTATGAAAATTTGATAGCATCCACAATCACCCCATCCTCATCACTGCTTCGTCTCTCTAATAAGTTGCAGGTGTTAGTTATGTATGAATCAAGAAACGTTTGAATACCAACTTGCTAAAGTAAAGATAAGAGAGCATGCATCCGAGTAAACAAAAACAGTTACAGCTGTTTTAATAGTCTTTTTTGCCTCCAATGCCACTTAAATATTCCATCTTTCTTCCAAAGTCAACCATTTGTACATGTGATCATGTTTTTTATCTGTTCCAAGCTTTGACACAAGTCAAAATCGTTATCCTGAAATAAAGAATCTAAGGAGACTCCCCAACTTCCCTGAGATGGTCAAGGGACTTCTATTAGTCTCTAGGCTGTCTTAGGAATGTTGGGATGTCCCCTCAATATCTCCAATATGTAGGGATACTTCTGAGATGACCCTTGCTTCTGTAGGGTATCTTGAAACATCCCCACTCTATTGGTGGCAGTGGGGGCATGTTTCTTCTACATCCCCATGTCCCTAAGATGTCTCGGTTTCTAAAACAAGGTTTTTGAAGGGGGGACATGTCCTTGTGGAACATTGATAGAAAGTGATTGATTTTTCAGTTGCAATAACCACCTAGGTCCATTTTGGTTATTTGGCCTCATGAAACACCCCACAAAATAACCTTTTTCTAACTCATATGGAATTACAAAAGAATTATACTACTAAAGGGTATTATATTAAAAAACCCTTAAGAGTATTGATGATAAATTTTGTTTTATGGAGAATGAAAAATTTAAAACAATCAACCATTATAGCTTCCAATGTGCATAACAATATACTTGAGAGGTTGAGACTGATAAAATTGAAGGGGTGTGTGAGAACACCTCAATAAAAAAAAGTAGACATCCTCAAAAGCAAAAGTAACCTAGAGGGAATACGTAGAAATAGCATCAAAATGTTCTAGCCCTTGGGCCTACAGGACTGACCCAACTATAACTTTTTTAAACCATGAATCACTAAGAAATTATAACTATCAAGTGCAAAAACAAGTAAAGATGTCAATTAGCAGAAGTGATAAATTGATAACCTATCTTTGTATAGAGTTTTCATTTGTTGTGACTGAAGGATTTCTCTCATAGTGGTCCATGCTAAACTGGTGGATAGGCATCCAATAGACATCAGGTAAACTGCAATCTAGAATATTTCATTGTTTTGGTTACTATTGACTTAACCACCATTCTCCTTCATCACTGCAACTATAGGTGGTGGTCTGTGAGGTATTCTTTGAAATCCCTACAGCTTTTTTGAGAAGATCCTGCATTTTGGAGACAAGTTCCTCTAGGGTTTTATAATTGGGTCTTTCTGGAAACCTATGGGTGGTTCTGAGACTGACGTTTAAATTTCATGATTACATGGGCTACTTCTTATGAGACTCCTAGTGGTGTGGATTTTCCTAGCAATGTTTGCCAATGCATTCATCATCTCAGTACAAGAAGGTTGTAGAGTGCTTCATTCCTGTTAGTAAGTCAATTGGTACTTTGTCAATCATTAACTTTTGTTAGGATGAAAGTCCCTTCTCAAGACAGTGAGGCTGCCTTAATGACAGCCAAAATTGGAAAGTATCTACAGGCTGTACATTTTACAGGTTTGCTTTTGGGCTTTTAAAAATGTTTATGCAAAATTTGAAAGAGAAATGCTTTGAAAACTGAAAGAACTAAAGAGAAATGTGGATTCAATCCAATAAAATGTGGAGTTCAATCAGTATACTTCAAGAATAATATCAGAATTTGTAAATAAAGACAAATGATCAAATTCACAGGTTGCAATGGAACTTCCAGGAAATAAATGATTACAACCAATGTAAGAAAATATGTAATACCAAGCACAAATGAGACACAAAGTTTAGTTCTGCAGCTTTATTTATTTTCCAAAGCTCAAAAAGTACAAATTCTTTGTGTATTCCTTTACAAATCTATACCAAAATTGTTAAAAGTCCTTTTACATTGCATTCACTTTACAATTTATAGGAAATATAAATCGCTCTTTTACTTAACTGCTTAACCACCTCTTTTGGAGCTTTATAAAAATAAAAAATAAAATAGAACTCCACGTGAGCATATAAATTTGGGTTCATAAACTGTTATATTAGAAAAAGTTAATATAAGTTGCCTTATATATAAACATTACAACCCAACTTAAAGTTGACTTGTGTTTAACCATCATGATCATCTTTTGTGGGAAAGTCTTTATCTTCAACATCATCTTGCACCTTGATTGTTGCTTCACGCAGATGTTGTTGGTATCCTTTCCATTATTGATTGCTTATTTGATAGCACCTTGATCAGGTCTCAGTGAATATCTGAATCTAACATCTGAAGAAGTTTAAATTTCCAAAATTTGATAAGATGTCTTATGGTGGCTGATCTACAGCTTTTCAAAATAATTGAACGAATTTTTCATACTCATGAACTTATCAGTTGATGAGGCATCAAAGCTCGGTTCTCTGACAGACTCTTGTCTTATCAACTCAGCTAGCTGATCTTTTAAAACACTGACATAATTGATTAGATTATTGTCATATAAATATTTAAATGGTATCTTTCTGACAAACTCTTGGATATCAATTGAAGCATCTTTACCAGCACCATTGATTTTCTTAAATTGATCTACAGCTTCCTTAATAACTTCAATCTTCCATTTTGATTCTTCCTACCATTCAATAGGCAAGTCACACTTCAAGCTGTTAAAAATATTTTCTGCCATTAGAATCTCAGAATTACAACTCTCAATTCTTTGATTAATGGTAAATTTAATTCTAGTATTAGCAGCTCCAAATCAAACTTTTCTTTCAACTCCTTCATGAAATTCAAACTATCTTGTGTTTTGTGGTGTAGTAGAACAATTTTATCACTTAATTTATATCCTTGTGCAAGCAAGTTATTTGGCTGTGCATCCAATTTCAGCTGCTGCTGTTATTTCCTTATTAGACATTGTTATGTTTGATGGTGCAGTGACACCAGAGGATTGCGTTGGAACTACCAAATATTGCACATAAGATGTTAATTGTTAAACCTTTTGCTTCATCTGTGCTTTCCTCTCTTTAAATTTATCTATTCCTTGTAGGATTCTAGACATGGCAGTCATTATGACTTCTTTGTCCCCTCTTCTGGTTTGTTTTCCAAGTTCAACCCTTGAGCCATGATAATTAGATGCTTGTGTTTCTCTTTTATCTTTGTCAGCTGCTAGGATGGCTCTCTCTGCATGTCTCTTGCCTTATGAGTTTGTGACTATAGTAGAGATAACTCTGGCTTTCTTATGCTCTAGTGTTGGTGTCATAAATGATGCTAGCATTGAGAAATCGGTTACCGAGGGTTCAGTGTTTCTTTTTCTTTTCTTGATTGTTTGCTCCAATCAGATAGGAATGCTTGAAGGAGCAATATCTATTTGCAAAGGTGTCTCAACTTGGGTATTTGTTCTTGCTCTTGAAATGGTTACCTTGGAGGAAAAAGGGGTTGATATTGGGGAAGGAGTTTTCTCAAATGGGGGTGTATTATTTGGAGATCGAGTCTTCATAGAAGAGGAAGGATTGCTTTCAACAATAATTACCTTGATGAAGGGGTACTTTTCTAAAGAATGAGTTTCTCCAAAACTATGCTACCAAGTTCTCCTAGAACCCTTTGTACTCGTATGGGTTTGGTTTGCGGTTGGGAAAGATTTGGGCTTGCTTAGGGTCCGCCCTAAGCTTGGGTTCCTTGCGGGTCCTTGGGTGAACTTGAGCCAAACCTAGGCAAACCTAGACAGACAGAAGGGCCGGCCAAAGGAAAAACAAAAAAGAATTTTTTTCTTAAAACATTTTTATAAATAAAAAGGTGCCAAATGTCGAAATTTTCCCTTAAGTGATGAAATTGTGAAAATGGCATGCACCATGAAGGTTTGTATGGTTCCAAAGGCCTTAACTTGGGCTTGGTGGTGGGGGCTTTGCCCCTTGACATGGAACATGTGAGGGACACAACCCCTAGATCTCACGAGGGCAACTACCCCTTGACCTGACTGGGGTTGTTTCGCCTAGACTCCCATGAGGGGTAGTACCCCTCGACCTTGCTAGGGGTGTTACCCACAAACCCCCATGAGGGGTGCTGCCGCTCAACCTTATCGGGGTCTTTATTCCTAGAACCCACTAGTTGCCATCCCCAAATCTAGGCCCTTGGCTCCCTTAGTTAAGTGCAATCAATTGGGTGTAAAGGAAGTTGAGGATTTGGTCTTTGTGCACTCCAACTTGCATCTCTTGTCACATTAGAAACTTAATTACAATGAGAGGAGGTGACGAGGAATTGTGATCTAACTCTTGAGTATGTTGACTTAGACATTATTGTTGCACACCTTGCTGAAATCTCTTTAGATGAGGTAACTTGTACATATGGCATGGCTAGTGTAGGTGGCATTGTAATTTATTGTGGTTCAAATGAAATTGAACCAAATGCTGACTTTGATGCTCTCGATGAAGAGAAATATGAAAATTATTGAATTTTGATTGTGTATTGACATTTGACAAATTATTGAATTATGAATTTGAGTATTTTCTTTTTTGCAAATCATGAGGTATTTAAATATTTTGTTTATTGGCAATTATGAATATCAATGTATTTATAATATACAAGCCCATACCTGCACTTGGGGGAAAAAATGTTGTACTCGCATACCTGATCCGTAAACCATACCCATCCCCACACTAGGACCAACAACCTATCCTTTTGGGTTAATTAAGGGATATTAATATCAGGAAGCAAAACATCCCAAAGAGGGGCATCTTCTTGTGCAGCAAATAGACCTTGAGGAGAAGAAGGTAAGGGTGGTGCATCTTTATTACTTAGAGTCTTCCTCGAGAAAGTAAATTTGGCTCTTGGTTTCTTTTTCCTCAATGACTTATCATCTTCAGAAGACTCTTCTTCATCAACACACATTGTTTTAGCAGCAAGAACTTGTGCAACTTCACTTTGGGTAGAAGGGACTACTTTCTTGCCTTTTGGGGAATCTTTCAATTGATTTGTTTCATGAGAGGGTTCCTTTTCTGATTTAAGCTCTCCAACTTTCCTGTTTAACCATGCTAAGCTTCTCTCAATCATTCATTGGGTCCTTTTTTCAATATCCTTAACTTCTGGAAGTGACTAATTTATTCTGGGAATCAATTTATCAAAAATATGTTGTTCAATGTATGTGGAATCAAGGACATGGCCGTCATTAGATATACCTTTAGTAACTTTCCTAATTGTAAATGCTTTGATCTAATAAGCAGTGAGTCAACAATAATTTCTTTTACGAACTTTGTGTTCATCATTACAATCTGCCCAAAAATCTTCAAGACTTGGTTAGGTTTGTGTGCAAGGTTAACTCCTTTCTTAACTGTTAGATTTAGGATCAGATTTGCA
Organism: Sequoiadendron giganteum; assembly: GCA_007115665.2. Taxonomy (NCBI): domain Eukaryota; kingdom Viridiplantae; phylum Streptophyta; class Pinopsida; order Cupressales; family Cupressaceae; genus Sequoiadendron; species Sequoiadendron giganteum. Next base: position 581,674,190 of record CM021107.1, read on the forward strand.
ATAAGTAGAAATCACAACACATGAACAATAAACACAACAGTTTACCCTGGGAAAACCCTCTTACTCAAGGGAGAAAAACCCAGCAAAAATATATCTCATATATATCATATAAAAGTGCAAAATACTGCATTATAACCAGACCCTTCTCAAGGGCGGATTGATACAATGAATTAATAGCATCTATCCTTTGATGCAAAGATAAATATGTTTCTTCTTGAAGTCGATCTGCTGCTACAAGATGGTCTGCTGCTCCTTCTTGAAAGTAAGAATGACTTGATTGATGATCAAATGAAATGAACATCACCTTCTATATATACAATGTAAGGTGCCTCTTCAAAAGCAAGGCGACTCTTCACAAGGGTCGGCCTCATTCAAGAACCAAGGCGACTTTTCATCCTAGATCGGCCTTATAAATTTAAAAATAATATTTATATATAGCAAGTCCGACTTGCCTTGGAATTATTTATTCATCATTTATTATTTCGATTTTGAGAGAAGGATATCTCACACAGCTATAACATCAACACTCCCTCTTAGCTAGGGAGGTATCCTTTTAGATATCCATGTCATGGAGTCTCTCAACATGACATTCAAAATGGCTACACCCATTTGTGTAAAAGAGTTCATCACGGAGTCACTCAACGTGATATCGTCATGGAGTCACTCAACATGACGTCCACCATGGCTACTCCCATGTGTGGAAACGAACATGTGCACAAGTGCCCATCACGGAGTCACTCAACGTGATGTCGTCATGGAGTCTCTCAACATGGCGCCCACCATGGCTACTCCCATGTGTGGAAAAACACAAGTACAAAGGATTCATCACGGAGTCTCTCAACGTGATGTCATCATTGAGTCTCTCAACATGAACAAGGGCTTGCACCTCATATTTTTTCGTCTCAGAAAAATATACACTACAAGGGCTTTCACCTCATATTTCTCCGTCTTAGAGAAATATACACAATAAGGGCTTTCACCTCATACTTCTCTGTCACAAAGAAATATACACTAACAAGGGCTTTCACCTCATACTTCTCTATCACAGAGAAATATACATTACAACAAATCTTCAAGATGATGTGACTCCCTCTGAAGCTCTAAGTACTTGCATTAACCTCCTGACCTCGTCGTCCAAGTTTTCTTCTGTTGGTTTGTCAGACTCCCTCTAAATGTTATTTCCTCCTCTTCGAAGAAGCTGATCGCAATGAGAATCTGTATGAGTTCTTCCTCTTCGAGAGATGTCTCCAGCCACCAACTCAGTCCCATGGTTGCAAGTTGTGTCTCCATTCTTTAGCCTGTGTGACTTCCTCACAGGATGCATCAAGCTCTTCTTCTCTTGAATGCAATCTCTTATGCTTCTCGGTTCATCTTGAAAGCATTTTAGAGAATTTAATAAAAGTTCATAGAACTTAACTATCCGAAGAGAAATACCAATGCTAGAAGCATACATGATTCACTATCCCAATGTTATAGCATGAATTAATAACTATATAAAGAATTCATGAACATTATTCAAACATGAAATACTTATCTCGTTGAAATCTGAATCTCCTTAAGTGCTGCACTTAAACTCTTTTCAGGTCTGCACTTATCTTTCCGGATCCAACGAACCCTCACCAGAGATGAATTGAAATGCTCGATACAGTATGAGCCAAGTCTCCGACTATGGCGAATGTGAGTTAACTTTTGTAATTGCGTAATTACTATCACTTCCCTTTGTCCACGGTTCCTCTTAAGATCTCTCTTGAAGACTTCTAATCTTTCCATAGCAGCTCGATTCCCACAATGAATCGCAATTACTCCAAGCTCAACAATGGCTCCTTCCTTTGTCTGGACAACTCCAACGCTCCTTTCCCACAGTGCCTTATATCCCTCAAACTATTCATGTATTTGATAGGCTGTATTATTGGCTTCACTCAAAATGTAATTCCACGAAATTGCCTCAAAACTCCACTCTGGCCTTTCTATTACTTTAGCTTCAAATGCTTGTGATTGAGTGAATAATCATCAACTCCTGACTGTATACTGCTAGTGACTTTGTCTTGGCTGCTACGTTCCCACTCAGGTCCACATAGCTAAACAGTTGCAATTAAATGTGTGCCTCCTAATACAAGCCCGACTCTTCAAACAAGGGTGGTAGTATTAATTGGGGCTTTTAAATATCTCGTATACCCCTTGCAGCAGCTCGACCATTCACAATTATCAATGGCTTCTCCATATCACAATTAGCGGCTCAAGGATATTAATCGGTGATATATATGATTCCGCTACCAGAATTTGTGTTTGCCGTTTCCTTGTGAATACGCAATATTAAAAATAAACGTGCAGATATACAATATGTCCGTCACAAATGCTTCTGTCAATGGCTTCGATATCTCCTGTGGACATTTGGCAACAAATATGTCCTCCGCCAATCACCATAGATCATAACAAAACGATGGATATTGATGCTTTCTGTAGAGTGTATGGTTGATGAACTATCAACAAATCTGATCAGATTTCCCTGAACCCGCTTTGATACCATGTTAGATTTAGGATCAGATTTGCAATAAGCAGAAATCACAACACATGAACAATAAACACAATAGTTTACCCTTGGAAAACCCTCCTACTCGAGGGAGAAAAACCCAGCAAAAATATATCTCATATGTATCATATAAAAGTGCAGAATACTGCTTTACAACCAGACCCTTCTCAAGGGCGGACTAATACAATGAATTAATAGCATCTATCCTTTGATGCAAAGATAAATATGTTTCTTCTTGAAGTTGATCTGCTGCTACAAGATGGTATGCTGCTCCTTCTTGAAAGTAAGAATGATTTGATTGATGATCAAATGAAATGAACATCACCTTCTATATATACAATGTAAGGTGCCTCTTCACAAGCAAGGCGACTTTTCATCCTGGGTCGGCCTTATAAATTTAAAAATAATATTTATATATAGCAAGTCTGACTTGCCTTGGAATTCTTTATTCATCATTTATTATTTCGATTTTGAGAGAAGGATATCTCACACAGCTATAACATCAACATTAACAAACCCTCTAGGGTCAAACAATAGCTTCAGTTAGAACATGGATAGATTCACTAAAGATATTTCTGCCTCTGCATTCTTGGCTTGAGCAAAAATATTGCAGTGCAACAACCAATAGAGAGTGGGAAATGGATATGTGCCTTGTGTTTGATTGATAGTAGCTTTTGCACCTCAACAATTCGTTCACACAATTCTAGTAATACTGATTTATCACTGACATACTTAGGCAATTTGTAAGGAACACCTGAGAAGCCACCAATTTTGATATACACAAATGCTGGAAGCTGAGTAAATAAATTCCCCCACCTTACTTTTGCTGCTTATGCATCTATTGAATTGTGTTTGTTCAAATCATTCTCAAGTATTTTTATGATACAGGAAATAAACATATCATCCACCCGCTTGAATTGTTTTTTCGATTGAAGTTTTGCTTGAAATATTTCATGGTGTTTAAGCTTCAATTTGATATTGCTAAAAGCATTGTAGAGTATGAAGCTTTATTGCTTTGGTTAAAAGCAGCACAAGAAATAGGAATCAAAAATTTGAAAGCATTGGGAGATGCTGAATTAATAGTTAAACAAGTTAAAAATCAGTTCCTGCTCAAGAGCAATCATTTGAATTTTGAAACACTATAGAAACAGGGTTTGGGATTGTGTTGAACACTTTGATGCTTTTTCAATTTAATCTATATTGAGGACTGAAAATACCAAAGGTGATCACCTAGATTTTGTTACAGATTGCTACAAAAATTGAATTGGTCTGCAGACCTAGTGTGCCTGACGATTCTAAGCAGTGGCAAGAACTTAAGTATTAAAGTAATGTTTTATATTGTAATGGTCAATTAGCTTTTAGGATAGACTTTAGGAATCTTCTTTAATAAAGTCATGTTGACTTTAGATATTTTTCCTATGATTTGTCATCCTTATTGTTTGAGGATAAGATATTTGTAATCCTATATAAGGATGCTTTTGCTCCTTATTTCTGAATAGATTTTTATGCAATCTTGGTTTACTTTTTGTGTGCTGTTTTTATGATACTAACAATGATCAACAAATAATTTTCTTCCTTGAAAAACTGAAAAGTTTGCAAATTTGTACTTTAAAGGGAACAATTTGACTTACTTAGAATTAGTGTTTGATTCAAATGAAAACATCGATGATAATAATATAGCTGAAAGGAAATAAATACCCCAAAATTTGGTATCCTTAGAAGATTTGTTTAATAAGCACACCAAATATATTAAATGAAAATCTAAGAGGAGGTCAATAGTTCGATAGAATACAAAAAGATCAATAAACTCAAGTATTTTTATAAAAAACTTGTGAAATTCTCCCTTTTTGGTCTAGGAGACATTCGTCAACTGTCGTAGGGATGGCCAAACATCTTGCAGACATTTCCTAATGCTTTGTCACATTTTAGGGATGTTTAAAGTTTTGGGAAAAATGGGGACTACAAGGGGATGATCTCTATTGTCCCTTTGTCTTGGAAATGCCACGGGGGATGGGGACACAAGTTTTAGGGCTGGGGATGTATCTTGTGGAACCTTGAAAATATACCTAGAAGAATACAACATAGAATATGTCCCAATTACTTAAAAGAAAACAACTGCATCAAATTTATCCCAAAAGAATAGATGGATAGAAGAGTATGTCTAAGGTGACAAAGTTATAACTTTCTCCAAAGTCATCACAATATTCTCCTACACTTCATGCCTCATCCATCCAACAACCTCCTATGAACCAGCAAGCAGCTCTCCCAAGAGCAAATTCCATAAGGGTGCTCAACCAAAAAGGGATTAGCAAGAAGCCTCATTGCCCCAAATCCCTCCCATCCTCTCCAATCCCCAACATATGACTTAAAACAACAATCCATGAAACTTAGAAAGGATTAATAAGAATGTAAGAGTGACAACAACATGAAGGACAACCTAATACCATCAATTAAGAGGTTTAAAATCAATTTAATTCAAGATTCAGCCAACTCCAAAAGAAAATCATAATATGAAAACCATCCTCAACAAAGTAAACAAAAAAGAACTTCAGAGAAGGTAGAAGAAAGCATGACAACCAACACATAAGCATAGAAGAATTCAATCAATTCATTGTAACATACAAGGCTTAATGGGCCTTCTTGAATCTCCTATATTTCTAGATTCTCCTTTTGCTTCTCAAGCTTTTTCCTTTACCAAATAGTATAAAGGTGTGCAAAAAGGCAACCTTCTAGTATATATAGAAGAGGTGTCCTTAATTAGTGGAAAAGGGATAAGTGAGCTTGTTAGTGTCCAAATTTGCAGGCCTTAAAATTGCAATTTTACCCATGTACTTAACTTTTTGCGTGCCTTTGCCCTATTTTTCCCATTGATTATACTTGATTTGAGAGATCTTCAATGGGCCTATAGGAATGTTCCAATTTTCTATGGAGTTCCTTAGGGTTTTAGTCTTTTTGGTTTGTAAGGGTTTTCTTTTATATTTTTATGACTAAAACCCTAGTCCTTTTGTGCTTTGGCCCTTTGCCTTCATTGCTGTTATATTCTTCTATTCTAATTTTGATTGGGTTATTTGGTTTATTTCACATAAGTTTACAACTTGATCCCCTTGAATGATAGTCTTATTGGCCCTTTGATTTTGCTTATCAGTGTATGCTCGCATGTGTTTTATTTGTTATGTTATTGGTCATGTTTGCATCGTGGCTTTGGTCCCTATTGGAATTTCATGTGTTGATTTCCTATTGCATTGTGGGTGCCCTTCACATCATGGTTTTCATATGAAATCTTTTGCTAAAATTGTGAGCTATCGATATCGTGCCATGTGTCCCTAAGTGCACAACTATACTTGCTAGTTCATGCAACATTGTATTGTTTTGAGGTAACTTGACAGTGTATGATTGGTCCATTAATGCTTACATGTATACTTATTTAATAAGTACAAAAGATTGATTAGTTTGCGGCAAGTGGTAGTGTCTTATTGTATTGTTTAGCTCCTTCACATCGCAGTTTTGAATGTGGACCCCACTTTCAAATGCACAAATCATGATGGCTTTATATGTCCTATGGGTATACTGATGTGGTTTCCAGCTGGCAGTATTCTATTGCATCATGATTTTGACTCCAGGTCCCACTTCCATATGCATGATTCATGATGGATAAAAGGTGAAGTATTTCTGCATATTGTGGCTTAGTTGTCGATATGCGTATTGACATGTGATTTTATTGAACCACATGTTTGTCACCCCTACATTCAACGCTCCCATTGGTTGAGGTGTACAACATGTCACTCTAGTAGCATCAGGTGTATGGACATGAACACAAATTTGATGCTTGGAAGGTCGTTTCCATTGCCATGGCTAGGTGTGCTTGTCTAATTGCCCCAACGACTTCCAAATCAGTAGTAAGATCCGATTTGAGCACTGGAACTTTCAAAATGCATTCTTTAATTGTTATTGTTGTACCTTCACATGAACCTCCATCAATGCGGTAGGTTAATTTGGAATGCCAGGCCTAATGCAGATTTTCATTGGTGTTTGAGGGCACGATTTCCAACTGCTATAAGTGCAAGTTCGCTCCTCTTTTCCCAAGATTAGTCATTGGTTGTTTTAAGACGCCACAAGTGCCAAAGCTTTCTAGGGATCTAACTCTTGTTAGTCTAGTCAAGTTTGAGCAACAATTTTGTGATTGCCATAGGATTTGTAATGTATACATGGCATTAATGCATGGATGCTATGTATGCTTGTAAATCTTTAGGGAACTCTTAAATGAGTCAGGGTTTCTCTTGCCACATTTGCTGATATGAGTGCAATGCATATTTGATAAATGTAAAAATATTTTAATTCATTGCAAACTTTGTAATGGTCTCACTTGCATTTCACATGGATTTTGCAATTTGTGGATGGATTATTAAGTATGTTTATGTGTTTGATATTATATCATAAGTGTATGTAGATGCTTAATTGTCATTCCTTGTTTTCCAATTTGCTGTTCATCTTGGTAAACTGTGACTTTGTACCCAATGGATAAGCACTGGTCTTGGGAAAATTTGACCAATCACATTCTTTAAAACAAAGCAAAATCTATTATTAGGAGTTTAAAGTTAGTTTTAGTGTTTGTGCAGTTCATGATTTAGCACTGTTAGTAGGGAAATATAATTTGTGAACCTTATCATTTAATCATTCATGTGAATCATGTTTATTTTCCCTCATCATTGCATTTCTTGCAATCTATGTCATAGGGTTCGCCGAATTCTATACATGAAATTCAAAATCCAACAATTTTTTTTGTTTGTTTGTTTGTTTGTTTTAGTTCACCTTAAAATTCACACAAATAAATGGGTTAGAGTTTTTTAATCAAAATATATTTTAAAAACACATTTTCAACTAGATTTTTCATATTAAAAATGCATTCCAAGCTTCATTTTTTATTCTGTGAATTTGTCCTATGGGATGCAGGTGTTTTTGTCTTGCTAATGACTTTTGCCAATTCCCTTCTACGGCCATGATTGAGGAATTAGCATCGATGCCATGATTGAGGAACTAGATTGGAGGTATTGTGGTATGAATTGGGAATTATACATGTTGAGTGTTTGGAAATATACAAATTGAGTGTCTAAAGGTGGACTAAGTTCCTAAATTCAATTTATTGATTGGTATCTGGAATTCATAATAGTAGGGCCTAAATGGTGAATAACACCCGTAGCTAGAAATGATGCTTTTCTATATAATAATTTGAGTACTTTGATCGATACTCCCTTATTCTATAATGAGAAAGTCATGTACACTTATTCCATAATGAGAAAAATGAGTGGATGAAAACTCTGCTTTCCCTTAAACATTCATTGTTCCAACTTTGTATTTATGTTCCATTTGTATTAATGCTTTATTCTTTTTGTTTTTTAAATTCCAACATATTAAAAATATATTGGCATTGTTTTAATTTTTAGTATGTTAAAATTTAATATTTAGTTTAGATTTTTAATTATTAATATTTAGTATTTATATTTTAATATTCTTAAATTTATATAAAGCAAATTTATTTGTGATTTTCTTCTGAACTTTTTCCCCTTGCCGAACTTCATCCAAATTGTATTGTTGTCCAACATGAACACAAACTCTAACCTTGTGACATAGCTTGCAATGTTGTTCTCATCAACTATATAAAGAGGTCTTATGCAACTAGTTAGTCTTTGGCCTAGAGACAATAATAAGGGTCAAGCATACATTGAGTATAATTGCTCTTGTTAGTGTCATGCAATATTTTATTTGGTTTAAAACCCTATTAAGGATACCTCGAGGAATACACTCTCGAGTTTAAGTTATGCTCAAAGTGTAAGAGAAAATATCCACTCTTGTCAATTGGCCTTAAACCCTCTTGTAGTCTATTGATGAACCTTTATTTGACCTTCTTGAGGACAACCCTCGGTCTTGAAGGTGAAATTGTGTTCTAGGATTGTGGATCAATGGTTTTGGGACCCAATAGTCCCTTTCCATCCCTTCAATGCAATGGTACTTTTGAGTATTAATAGGTTCTTAAGCCTTAATTAATAGTTAAAAGACGTTTCTTAACTATAACCCCATAAGACTTCTCTCTTTTCCTTCCTAGAATCCACTTTCCTAAATGTTGTGACCTTTTCATACATTGCCCCATTTCAGATGGGGAACCCCTAATTTTTGCTCCATTTTGGTCTTTTGGCTTTGGTTTTGGGTTGTTTTGTGTGTGTCTCTCTCTCTGATCTTTTTGTCCTTTCGGGGATGCCCCTATCTTGGACCCTAGGTTGAAATTCTGGCTAAGTTTGTGAAATTAGGGTTTTCATTCTTCGGGTCAGTTTGAAGTTAAATTGAGTTGGCTAATTGACATCTGAGCTTAACATTGCTGTTAGAAGGCTTTCGATAGAGTCCCACTGAATTTTCACTGAATTCTGACAACTTACTATTTTTAGTAAGCGCTCAACTTGGGGGTCTTTTCCTCAAAAATCTGGAATTTTGACTGTTACAACACATTTAGGGTACTCCAAGGTACTTGCACGCAAAATTAGAACAGATTCTGACAACTTGCTATTTTTAGCAGTTCAGGCTTCAAGAGCCATTTTCAGGGAACACATGTATGATTTTCCAATGCATGTCTGGAGATTGCTTTTGGGTTTTTCAAGATCTTCAGGGTGATATGACATGCGAGCCAAGATGATGAGTTTCAAAAATTCAGGCTTCGAAGGCTATTTTTAGGGTTTGCATGGCGAGTTTTTCCGTGCATGTCAGGATATTCTTTATGGGTTTTTTGAGAGCTTTGCAGCGACGTGACATGCAAGCAGAGTTGATCACATTTTAGGAACTTACTATTTTTAGCCAGTACCTGCAGGCTGCATGTGTACCAGTTTTTCTGGGTTTTTTGAGATCCCATGAGCAGTTTAACATGTAAACTCATCCGACATCAGATTGATCACTTTTCAAGCGCTTACTAAAAATAGGAAGTTCACTCCAACAACCACCCGACACTTCAATTCAGCAGTCAAAGCAGCATACAACAGAAATCAACTCAAATGGAGGTCGTTTGAGGCACATGCAAGTCAGATTAGGGTTTCCAGCTTCGATGCCTAAAAAGAGGGGTAAAAGGCCAAAATTTTGAAAAACGAAGGTATCCCACGATGATCAACACCCTTCAGGCAATCCACCGGTAAAATTTGGGCACAATCCGAGCACTTACTATTTATAGTAAGTCACCTCCGGAATAGGGCTATAAATAGCAGGTCGGCACAAGAGGCAAGTGTGAACAGGTTCACCAAGCGATGAGGACCATGTGGTGAAAATTTCAAGTCAAACGGGGCTGCAAAAGTTAAGTAATTTTAGGGTTTGCTAAAAATAGCAGGAGGGCTAAAAATAGCAAGTGAGCTTGGGCAACAGGTATAAATAGGGTAGCAAGGCCACAAGAGGCATATCACGCCAGCTCCAGAGTTAGAACGGGTGAAAGCCATGAGGAGTCATACATCTCCAGAATTTACTAAAAACAGATGGCAAAGGTAGTTGACACGTTGAAGAAATTTCTAAGTCGACAAATGAAACTGGCAAGAGGAGGCATGAAATGCGCCCAAGATTGAGAGGATGTTGATAAAAAAGTTTCTAAGTGTGAAATTCCTCTTCATACCCTCAAATGCGCCCACCTTGTGATAAGAGCATGAAAAAGTTTCTAAGTATTGAAAGTTGCCTCACCACATGCTATATGCGCCCAGGCTAGGTGCAAGTTCCTTTAGCCTATGTGAAATGCGCCCAAGGCTGCAAGGATATTTAAATTCTTCTAAGGCAAGAAAGTTCCTCCTCCCTACCTCACATGCGCCCACAAGGAATGAAATGTAAGACAAGGTTTCTAAGGTGTGGAAAGTGCTCAAGAGATAAATGGAAGCTCATGGGGTCAAATGCGCCAAGGATGAGGAGAGGTGTTATGAAAATATTCTAAGTTATGAAAATTGCAGCACATAGGTTGAAATGCGCCCTCGAGGGAAGTGGCCAAGAAAAGTTTCTAAGTGATGAAGAATGGAGGTAGCCCATGCTAAATGCGCCCATCATGGAGGATCTCAAGCAAGGAGGAAAAAACGCCTAAGGGGCTAAGATGAAAGTGGCACATGTAATATGCGACCAAGGTAAGTGAGGAAGCTTGTAAATCTGTCTAAGGCGTGAAGATGGCTTGAGGCATGAAAATGAAAGTTGGCTGGGCGAAATGCGCCCAAGTTAATAATACCAAGTAAAGGAAGCAAGGATGTTGAGGAAAAAAATATCTAAGGCGTGGAAATGTTTGGAGAGTGAAGGTAAAATGAAGTGCGCCCAAGGTAAAGTTGATTGAATTAAAATTTTCTAAGGCATCACAAGGTGAAATTAGAAAATACGCCTAGAGGAGGTAATGATAAAATTTCTAGAGGCAAGATGAAATGCGCCCATGAGTAGGAAGGAATTTCTTCAGGAAAATAAGGAAAATGCCAAAGCATGGCAGGTGAAGACTGTAGGTGTGGAATACGTCCAGAATGAAAGTGCAATCAACCTTAGCAAATTTTATTATTTTTCAAAAATAATAAAAATTAAACTTACCCCTTCGTCTGGATACACATGAAAATGATGATTTATGAGGGGAAATTTCTTTTGGGTATTGGACATTTCCCACTGGGAGATGATTTAAATCTTTTCCACAACTTGCTTGTGTTGTTTCGACATAGATTTTAGCCTGGCGCCTATTGATGAATTTCCTAGGCTGAGGGGAAATTTCTTTTGGGTATTGGACATTTCCCACTGGGAGATGATTTAAATCTTTTCCACAACTTGCTTGTGTTGTTTCGACATAGATTTTAGCCTGGCGCCTGTTGATGAATTTCCTAGGCGAAAATAAATTTTCTAAGGCAGAGAAATGATTTTACAAAAAATGCCTTGACTGGTGATGTCAAAATGAGCGCCTAGATTACAGTGGATGAAATTTATAAAGCAGATAAGATTGTTTAAGGAAACGGAAAAGAAAACAACAAGAGGTCAAATACATTCAAAAGGAAGAGGTTAAATTTGTTTGAGGTATGAAGAATTTGAAGATGAAATGAAGCTCGAACATCAAGCATTCAAGTGCGTCCTCAAAGTGAAATATTCTCTAAGGCACAAACTCAAGGCACAAGGTGGTGGATGCGCCCTTGAAGAAGACCTCATGAAATGAACACCATGCACCCATGATGAAAGTTTGTTGGAAAAGGATGAATTCTACTACATTTAGAGATCAATCGATCAGAACATGGAAATTGGGTAAGTAAAGAGATTTTATCTTATAACTGTTCTAATGCTCTTCTTTTTGTTTGTTTAGCAGGAAGAAGATGTTGGAAGAAACGGCTAAATGTTGGGATTTCTCCACAAGGACCTAGTATGTGCCCAACTCAAGAAGGCACGCGACAAAGTAAAGATGAAGAAATTAGGTGAAAAAGTTCCCAAGGAAAAGGGAAATGGTAGGGGAAATTTGTCTAAGGCATTGAGAACGTGATGCGGAAGAGGCATATGCGTCCAAAGGCAGTGGGCTAGAGAAATATGAAGGTTACAAGGAAGAAATGCGTCCAAGAGTTAAAACAACAAGAGGGCTGAATGAGGAAAGATCACATTTCTCCAATCGTTATTTGTTTTATGCTTGCCCCTCCTCCTATTGCAACAAAATTGGCAGAGGGACAACGAAAATGTCTTGCTGGACGAGAATCTTCTAATGATAGTGGGCATTAATTGCTCATGGTGGTTTCTGTAGAGTAGTGGGGAATCTCTTGTATATTTATTACCCCACTCCTCTTTGTGACGGTTTTTAGGGCAAAAACCCTAATTAGGGCATATGTGGCTCAATTTGAGCCCTTCATTGTAATTGAATCTAAGCCGTCCGTTGGACTGGGCCAACTATAAAAGGGGCATCCCCCCTCATTTATATCAGATTAGAAATTAGATAAGAGTTGGACAGAATCAGAGATAGAAGTTAGAATAGAGAGTAGAGCTAGAAGTTAGCTTAGTTTGAAAAGGAAAGAAAAGCTTTCCCTTTGAAAGTTTTTGTAAAAGGTTGTTGTGGAGAACTCTCATAATATAAAGAACTTCATTGATTGGTGATTCTCTCTTTCGTTGTGAGTGGTTGACAAGGCTTTTTCAGCTTTCCGATTCAAGTAGATAAAGTAAAGTAGATTTGATTCCATGCAAGTAGTTGTTAACTGTGGAATGTGGTGTTTGGTTTGAGCAAGTCTTCTTTCATCCATACCACTAGTGGGCTTGCTGACGGTAAGTTTGCCCTGTGTGGTCGACTAGAGTATCAGTACTTAACTTCGGTTGTGATTCGTAGGTTCACTTGCATCGTTGTGATGGTGTGTATATGTTGAATCATAATTTGAATATCTTACTCATCCTTTGAAGATTGCACCAACTTTGTCGAAGTTGTCTGAAGGGCGGCGAAGCAAAGTCTGGTTTGAAGATTGTTGAAGTCGATCCTCGCATTCCACTCTTTAGAAATAGATTGTAGAATCCCTACCCTATCCCTTTTAAATTCAGTATTTTCCAGGTTAACTTAGGAATCCGAGCCTCATTGTTAAATCATTCGTGTCTTAATTGCTTCGCAAGGTTGAACAAATTACGTAATTCCCCTTGGAATACCCAGCATATTCACATCAACCAACTGAGTCTATTCGCGACATAAGGAACCTTGGAGTTGAACACATGATCTTTCATGCGATCTTAGCATGCAAAATACTTTGATCAAGAGAGAATAGGGTGACCGTTGGACATTTTATTCTGTGTTGGTGTGGTCATAAAACACCCATCAACACTTAACATTACAAGCTTGCCAAAAAGTGGGCCTAAAGGTGAAACTTGAGTTTGAAAATTTAAAATGCTTTATCCCTTCCACTAAACATCCTAGAACGAGGGTTCTAAGGGGTAAACCAAAGTGAACCCCAAAGGTAAATAAAAAAGTATGTGACAAAAATTTAGGAACACCATATGGACATACTTTATCAAAGAATGTAACCCTACGAGGGACAATGAAGAAAAAACCTACATAGGAGCAAATATTAAGTGGAAAGCAAAAATATTGATAGCTCAATTAAGGGCTAGCTCTCATCATATAAGATGTGAAACTGGTAGATGGATGGTACCTAAAAAGGAGTGGAAAAAATGAATATGCCAATTTTGCAACAAGGGAAAGGTGGAGATAGAATGGCACTTCGTTATGGAGTGCTCAACATATAGAGACATCCATGCCAACTATGATGACACCTTGCAAGTTGATAAGTTAAATACCTTGTTTGAGGAGGCAAGGTTGGACGAAACTGCTAACTTCATCATCAAAATTCATTGCAAAAGATTTGATCTTGAGAGGAGTTTACAAAATTTATAGGACTTCTTTTCTCTTGGATTGTTTGTTGCTCTTGGGTCCCATAGGCTGCTTTTCCCTCATGGACATTATTAAAATCTTTCATTCATTCAACCATTAACCTTCTAGTTGTCTAGTTAGTGTTCCCCAAAAAGGATATAATCACTTTAGTGGCAACATGTGGTTTAGAGGATCTCTTCATCCCTCTTCATTCTTTCATTGCATCTGCAATCTACATACTCATTGCACCCATTAGTACGTCCAAGCATATATAAATTCCATAAATATCAAGAAAATATACATGGGCACGATATCATGAAATAAGTTGAACACAAAATTATTGCTCATATTACTTAAGGAAACATCAATTCACACATGGAAGTATATAAGCATCATCCAACATTAGTAGCTATCAATACCACAAATAATGCTAAATTATCCTTGCATCTAATTGAAAAGGAGATAACCATGAATAGGCTATTGATAAGATAGAAGTACATCAAAGTCATATGATTAGAATGATGTTGTTATATCCTTACAACTTGAAATTCATGTGCAACATACAAGAGATAGCCAAAATATACAATGATCCCAAGTTGCTGGTTCGAGTACGAGTTAAGATATGAGTACGGGTACAGGTATAGTGGTATGACAATTTTTTTTCCTTGGGTACGGGTACGAGAATATATATATATATATTACATATAATTTATAAACATAAACATGTTAAAAATTATAAATGTAATTATAAGAATAATGATATTCATAAGACATAAATGATAAACATAATTGCCAATAAATTAAATATTTAAATAACTCATATAATCATATTCATAGTTTGCAAAAATGTAAATACTCAAGTCTCAAAATGTCATTACACATTGAAAATTCAAATTACAATCAATATTTAATTTAGTAGTCTTCAAATTTGTCTTCATCAAAAGCATCAAGGTCGTGGTCAACACTTGGTTCAATTTCATTTGAACCACTATCAATTAGATTGCCACTCCCACTAGGTGCGTCAAGTGCACCAATTGCCTCATTGCCATCTATAGAAGCTAAGGCAAGTTTTGCAACTGTAGCATCTAAATCAGCACACTCAGGGACTAGATCCCAATTCTTTGTCACACCCTCATTGCATTTAGGTTTCTTATGTGACAAGAGACGAAGGTTGGAGTGTACATAGACCAAATCCTCTACTTTTTTGCACCCAAATGGTTGCGCTTGACTGAGTGGATGGAGGAGTATGTACTCCAATTCTGCTCAACTGAAGAAGAATTTGCAACTTGTTGAGTTTGCATACAACATTTAGTATTTAATTTTACTTGTCGATAATATATAGAATAATAGCATCAAATGAAAAACAAAAAAATAAATAAATAAAAAGATACATGCTTGGGAGAGTATTTTAATTGCAAGAGGCTGCTAGTAATTGGAGCCTTGACCATGTAGATACCACCACTCATCAACATTTTTCCTATATTTGTCTAGAAGAGTGGAAACATCATTGTTTTGAAGATATGAATTGGCCAAACTCGCTCAAGACAATATTGTGGATATCTTCATCTGAAAATATCTTTCTAATTATAGCCTTATAGCCAGCATCTCCATCCCTATATGGTGCCACCCTCCTCAGCAATGAAAGTACCTCTTTGCTATAATACTTTGGTGACAAAGCAAATGCTAAGAGATGTAAAGGGGTGGTCATCTTGTTCCAACGACCAACAATAATTTCCACATTCCTGAACATTATTGCTAAATGTTTTTGGATTGATTGTGTCAATATTACGTTGATCCATCATCAAGATGAAGTTTTTTGCACAATTTTGAGAAATGTTTTCATTGGGTCATGTTCCTTGGCATCTATTATTGATCTTATTTTCTCCACCATGGAATCCATGCCATCATAAATTTCACCCAAACATGGGCGATTAGTATCAACATACCTAATCATGCTCATAATGGGCTCGGTGAAATTTAAAACATATTCCACACAAGCCCATCACTCATCATCTAAGATCTTTGCTTTTACTTTTTGGGCTCTTTCTGTGCTCGATTGCCTCCATGCACTCCATAATGATGACCATAGAACTCAAGGCCTCTCACACCTTCACAAGTCGTCTTAAGACGATTGTGTGAGATGCAATTCGAGTTTCGACAAGCTAACATGGTATAAAATATACATGTCACAAATCAACAATGAAAACTTTAAAATAAAAAATCAAATTTAAATTACCTTCAACAACTCCAACTTGGAGAAGGTCTTGAAGATGGCTTGTGACATATGATGATTAGTCACGAACATTTGGATCTCCTTGCCCTCAACGTAGATTTGTTTGACCCCACTCAATTTGTGTGCCAATCTTTTGCAATATCAAATCGAGTGAGTGGACTACACATGGCGTCTAAAAAATGTGACTATATCTAGCCTCCATTATAGACCCAACTGCTCTACAATTTTTAGCATTGTTCGTTAGGACTTGGACAACACTTTTCAGACCCCACCATTTCAATGGCCTCTATGAGGATTTTTGCAATAAAACTTGCATCTTTTATTTGCCCTTCACAATCGACTGCCTTCAAAAACATCACCCCTTTAGGGGACATTGCTATAACATTGATCAATGGTCTATCTTTGCAATCTTTCCATCCATTAGAAATGATGGACACACCTGTTTCGGGCCATGTATCCTTGATTACTCTCAATGCTGCCTCTAGTGAAGATTTCTCCTTCCCCAATAAGGTGGTTTGCACCTTTTCATACCCTAGACTAATATAACTAGAAGTTGTATTGGAAATGGCTGTCACAATTTCTTGCCAATAAGGTGATCTAACAAGGTTGAAAGGAAGCCCATTGCCATAAATGCAACAAGCATTGCGCTGATCTGCAATCTTCCTTGCTTCAATTTTGAAGGAATTCTCCAATGGGCCTCTTTTTTGTGTAATCGAAGCATTATCTCCTTCAGAAGATGGTGCCATTTGCATAAAGGGATGTGGGCCAGCCGGTGTTAGATTTAGGATCAGAAATGAAAGCAATTAGAAAATGCAACACATAAGACAATGAACACAACAAGATACCTTGGGAAAACCCTCCTACTCGAGGGAGAAAAACCCAACAAATATATCTCTTATATATTGAAGGAATAAGAGCAGAAATCTGCCTACAACTCAGGCCCAACACAATACTGAATTTGATACAATGAATAATAACACCACTCCTAGATGCAAAGATACAAATGAATATTTTTTTTTTTTTGAAATTGGTCTGCTGCTACAAGATGATGATCTGCTGCTCAAGTATGAACTTCTTCTAGGAATGCAAATTATGATGAATGAACTTAATGATCAAATGAATGATCATCACCTTGTATTTATACAAAACGAGGTGACTCTTCATTTGGGTTGGCCTCTTTTGAGAAACAAGGTGACTCTCCATAAAATTATTATATATAGCAAGTCCGACTTGCCTTGGTATTATTTATCCTTCATTTTTAAATTTGAGAGAAAGATATCTCCCATTGCTATAACATCAACACTCCCTCTTAGCTAGGGAGGTATCTTTCCAGATATCCACGTTATGGAGTCTCTCAACATGACGCTCACAATGGCTACACCCATTTGTGGAAAACTCAAAGGTTCATCATGGAGTCTCTCAACGTGATGTCCTCATGGAGTCTCTCAATATGACGTCTACCATGGCTACTCCCATGTGTGGAAAGAAACACAAGTACAAGGGTTCATCATAGAGTCTCTCAACGTGATGTTGTCATGGAGTCTCTCAACATGACGTCTCATCTCAGTCACAAAGATGAACAAGGGCTCGCACCTCATGTTTCTCAGTCTTAGAGAAATATACACTACAAGGGCTTTCACCTCATATTTCCCTGTCTTAGAGAAATATACACTACAAGGGCTTTCACCTCATATTTCTCCTTCTCAGAGAAATATACGCTACAAGGGCTTTCACCTCATATTTCTTTGTCTCAGAGAAATATACGCTACAAGGGCTTTCACCTCATATTTCTCCATCTTAGAGAAATATACACTACAAGGGCTTTCACCTCATATTTCTTTGTCTTAGAGAAATATATATTACAACAAATCTTCATGATGATGTGACTCCCTTTGGAGCTCCAAGTACTTGCATCAACCTCTTGAACTCCTCATCCAAGATTGTCTACAATGCTTGCCTTAGAGGAGCGGTTTCCAATGCACACTTCTAGCACTATTGACTTGCTCGAGTCCAAGACTGTCCTCCTCGACCTCATTCCTGATCACCCTATTCTAAATAGGTTTGCGGAGCTACCAATGTCAAATCTAGATTAACTGTCTTGTGGAATTCTGTTCTCAACTGTTGAAGAGGTCTTCCAAGGATTTTGCACTTGGCCTTGCAACACTACAACCTCCACTTCTTCTTAGTGAGTCACAAAACTCCCTCTTGATCCTTGCCTCAGAGATTTCAAAGAAATCCTCTGGAAGTGAACTCCCCTCCATTGACCTGTCTTAGACCTTAATCCTTTTCTTAGACAAGCTCTTAACTCATGCCTTGAATTCTCTGAATTTGACTCCCTCTGAATGCCATTTCCTTCTCTTTGAAGAAATTGACCGACTTTAGAATAAGAAACCTTTTGAATCAACTTTAGAGCTAGGCTCCTTCTAAGATGTCCCTATGTCAATTTCCGCAATAGAGATATGTTATGTAGAACTTAATTTGCAATCTCGAGCAAAGTGATCGTACTTGTCACACTTGAAACATTGAATGTGAGAGAGATCCTTCTTCTTCGGTTCTGGGGCAGAATTTGATTCTTTGTCTCTATTCCTCTTTCTTCCTTTGCCTCTTTCTCTAGAAGTATGTGTAGCAAGAACTTGATTTTCTACATCATGATAGTTTCGCCCAATTCCTCTTGCTGCCAACCTGGACTCTTCTTGAATACAATCAGCTCAAATACGATCAAACTTGGGCAACTTGGATCTGCCACTGATGCTTTAAATAAAGGTTTCCCAAGATTGAGGAGGACCATTTAGTGCCAACATAACAAGATCTTTGTCTACAATTATAGCCCCAATAGTGCTCAACTGATCTCTCAAATCAGCAATCTTCATAAAGAATGAGATGACTAAATCATCTTTAGCCATTTTTACATGAAGTTGTTGGCTCAAAGCAAGGGCTCTGCTGGTGTTGTTGATCTCATACAATCTTGTTAGAGTATCAAACATTTCTTTACCTGTCTTCAACTTGGAGATGATCGGTACTAGGTGATTCATCACAGAGTCTATCATGATCTTTCTAGCCTTCATGCCATTTTTCTTCCATTGGATTTTCTCAGTATTATTGAAAAGCTCGGGCATATCACTTTCCACGAAATCAAGAAGATCATTCTTCTCTAATGCAATGAATACCTTGGGTTTCCAAAAGTTGAAGTTTGAAGCTCCATCAAGCCTATCTTCTACCTTGACACCGCTCACCATCTTCTTTTTCCGCACAAATTCACCTTCAAAGATCTGCCCTTAGTTCAGAAATAATTTGAACCTTAGATCTACAATACTTCAAGATCTGCCCTTAGGTCAGAAATAATTTGAACCTTAGATCTACAATACTTCAAGATTTGCCTTAAATGAAAAGTTGACTTGATTGCTTAAACAAATCTGATCAGATTTTTTCTTAGACCCACTCTGATACCATGTTAGATTTAGGATCAGAAATGAAAGTAGTCAGAAAATGCAACACATAAGACAATGAACACAACAAGATACCCTGGGAAAACCCTCCTACTCGAGGGAGAAAAACCCAACAAATATATCTCTTATATATTGAAGGAATAAGAGCAGAAATCTGCTTACAACTCAAGCCCAACACAATGCCGAATTTGATACAATGAATAATAGCACCTCTCCTAGATGCAAAGATACAAATGAATATGTTTCTCCTTGAAATTGGTCTGCTACTACAAAATTATGATCTGCTGCTACAAGATGATGATCTGCTGCTCAAGTATGAACTTCTTCTAGGAATGTAAATTATGATGATGATCGTAATGATCAAATGAGTGATCATCACCTTGTATTTATACAAAACTAGGTGACTCTTCATTTGGGTTGGCCTCTTTTAAGAAAGATGACTCTTCATAAAATTATTATATATAGCAAGTCCGACTTGCCTTGGTATTATTTTTTCATCTTTTTTAAATTTGAGAGAAAGATATCTCCCACTGCTATAACATCAACAATTGGTTGTGATAAGCTACTAGGAGGTTCTTTGCAAGCTTCTCTTGGCAAGAGGAGGTGCCATATACTTAGGTTTTTTACATGCCATGTCAACCTCCTCTTGTTCTTTAATATAAGCCAATATTTGGTGTTTTGTGTAATGTTCCCATTTTTAGCACTGCACTTTTTAGTGATTAATAGCCTATCCTCGGATGCTGGTAGGCTAGTTAGTGGCAGAATTAGGGTTTCTGGTTGCTTGGAGGTTTCTTTTGAGGATTCAAGGGTTTGCATGTTGAAGTTTGGCAGTTTGGATTCTGGATTCCTTCTAGGTTTTCAGAGAGCTTCACAGTCGTGTGACATGCAACTACAACAGAGGACTTTTCTGGACTTACTATTTTTAGTAAGTACGATGGTTGCTTTGATTGTGGTTAAAATGAGTTTGTAACAACTTAGTATTTTTAGCAGTATGCTATTTTTAGTAGCAGTTCAACAGTTCAGTGCATTGGTTATTTCTGGCAAGGCAGTATAAGCAGTTTGGTCTCCAACATTCTTGGAGCCTATTTTTGGTAGGTAATGGCTTAAGTGATTTTCAATTATGGATGCCTTAGTTGGAAATTATCAAGTTAAATATTTACTAAGGCTAATGGGACGCCACTTTGGTTAGATAAGTGATTTTTTTAATTAAGTCATTTTGGAGGCTTTATTTGGTGAATTATAATGTTTTAAGTGAAATATTAAGTTGGCATAATGGACGTCTAGTTTGGAGGAATATTTGCAAATTATAAAGTATTTCACTTAAATATACTTGGACTTCTATGTTATGAAATATTTGCATTTTGATAAAGTATTATTCCTCGTGTTTTGGACACCTAAAATCAAGGAGTTAAAGGTTGGAGTTCAAATGCAAATTGAAGTGAAATGAGAATCTCATTTGGGTGCCCTAATTGGAGGGAAAAGTGGATTTGAATTGAGGAGAAAAGTTATAAATATGAGCCTTGGCCTTCATTTGTAGTTATCTATTGCTTATCATAATGAAATGCTGTTGAAATGTTTTTAGACTTCCTGTTTTGAGGAAAGCATACCTCCTAGTTAATATCGGTTTCGTGTTTGAGATATAACACCTAGCTGATTGAGATTGCTTTTTCATCCAGAGGTTGTAAATTGGGCTTCAAGTTGGTTGTTTGATTGGTATTTCATATTTTGGAGTTGCTGGTTCGTGTTTGACTGTAGCTCTTTTTCATTCATAGATCCTTGCTCGTTTTTTGTGTGGTTTTGGGTATTGGTTTCATGGATGCAGTTGCCTTGGGCGCCTCTTTTTTCAAACTTTCATAATTTTTGGTGGAGTCCTTGATTTTCTAGACAAGTCGCCCTTCTAAAGGGTTTATGCTAATTTCTGTTTATGCCTTGGGATGTGTGTCAAATAAATTGGAGCTGTTCAAAGAGGTTTGTCACTTGGTTGTTGGTCGCACAACTTCTAGGAGTCATTTGCATTCAGTTTCACATCATTCGGTGAAGTTTTGGCGATGTTACGAGCATAAAGGTGAAATCTGCACTTGCTGTTTTGGTATTTCAGTTTGCTGCAATTTTATATCAGACTTGTTATTTCAATCATTCCAGCCCTATTTCATATACTGGATATCAAGTACTTGTTAGGAATTTATGCTCTAACATTTTGGTGATCATAGGATATCTATATCTCATTGTATTTGCAGATTGTTCATCATATTGTAATGCTAAATCAGTAGTAATGATTAGCTCTTTACTTTCTGCACTTTACATTTTGTATCCCCACTTTAGTGGAAGAGACTTGCCTCGCCGTCTATTTACTTTCTTGTACTGCTCGTTGAAAAGTGGAGGGGGTCGGCTAGCCGCCCAGACATTTACTTTCAATACTTTGTATTACACTCCCATTGAATAAGTGGTCAAGTTGCATCTCACATATTGCTGATCAGCTGAGACGTCTTGCATGTTCATTTCTTGTTATACACTTCCACTGAATAAATTGTCGAGTTTGCATCTCATTTCATTCTGATCGGCTGAGTCTTCTCATTGTACTTTCCAGCAGTTCAATTTATATGCTAACGATCCCTTTTTGAGTATGCTCTCACCTTGCCCATATTGGGATCTAGGTTGATCAAAAAGTGAAAGGGTTCCCTTCTGTTGGTTCATGATTTCTCTAACGTTAATGGGTGAAATTGCTTGTGGAATTTTTTTTTTTTAAGGGGATTATTTCATTTTCGAAACCCTTTTTTATCCGGCTCGGGGCAGACTTTTATTCCTTGTAAAGGAATAGCACATAAATGAGCTTTCACTTGAAAGTAGGAGCTCTTATATTGAGTTCCACATTGGCTACAATGCCAAACATAACCCCCACTACTGGGAATCTGTTGAATCATTGTCGTATGTTGCCAAAGAGGTGACGATGCATCATATTTCAATTGATTCTTTGCATCTATGCCAATTGAATCAGAACTACTAGCCATTCTGTATGAAACCTAAAATAAATAAATAAATAAAAAAATTACAAATTAACAACACAACAACTATTTCTTTTAAAAAGAAAATTGACTTTATATGAAAGATTGACTCACCTTTGATGGTTAGATCTTTTTAGTGCAGCTTTTTCTCCCTTGTTTCTACAAGTTGAACTCCTTCGTAGCTCTCACCGTAAAAAAAAAGAGACAAAACCTTAAAAAACGAACAATGGCAGCTTGGAGGCAAAAAATCGCGTTCTTGGCCTTTTGTGTTTGTGAAATGACTTTAATTAGGTTGGCCAAGGCATAAGAGGTCTTTTTTTAGGTTTCAAAATGTTTATTTTAATTGTTTTGGGCACTTTTTTAAGTGCTTGCCCCGCAGCTCCTCCTGGGTCTGCCTGGGTATGAGTCGGGTATGCCTAGGGTTCTGCTTGGGTGCCTCGGGCGGAACCTTGGTTGTACCTGGGGCCAGACCAGTGCAGGACCCAGACCAGGACCGAACCTGCCCGGGTATTGGAGGGTGGGGGGTGGGGAGATTTGGAAGAACTTGGTAACATAACAATGATCAAAGAGCACTTGAATTCGCCAGTCCACACATGACAAAATGAGGATAAACTGAAAATTAATTTCAAATATTATCCCCTTATGCTAAATAATATTGCATAAGTCACACAATAATGTAATCCTCAAAATGCAGAAGCATACATAGAAAATTGCACTTTCAAATTAATTTTTCATTTCTTCAAAAAATTTACAAGGCAATCTCCACAACTGATGTTACTCACAGCTGCACAGAAATTTGTTGTACTAATTTAGCTAATTTATTTAAAAAATCTAATTTCCAAAAATCTTATGTTCCAAAAATTAGCTTTACTTAATAAAAGATTCTTATCACTTATAAGGACGAGATGGAAGATAAGTCTAAATCACTAATGCATATCTACACTTTATTAGACTTATTTAGCTGATTAAAAGACTTTCATTTTAGTCCTTCAAAGTGAAATGCAAATTAGACTCACTTGAACCTTTCCACATGTTCACATTGAACTTGTGTAGAAGTTCCTATCTGAGTTAAAAAAGTCAACACTCCCTCTTAGTGAGGAAGAAATTTTGCACCAATCCATCAGCTACCAGCTAATCTATTGCCTCCTAAAAATTGAAAGGCTTTATGCTGCTGCTAATCAATGCTATGTAGTTAGGAAACTTCTTCAGAGGCCTGCTCTCCCTTAATGTGCTCCTAGGAGCCTCAACATTCTTCTATGCATCCCTCAATGTTTGTATAAAGTATAAACCATCAAGGTCTTTTGACATAACTAGAAGATGTTAAAGTCTCTCCCTCTCACTTAAAGGTTGCTGTCTTGAACTGGAAGCCACTAGCGTCTTTGGAGACTTTGGAGTTTTCTGCTCCTCATTGTCTGCCACTGAAAAGATCTCATGTGTCTTCTTGTATGCAAAGTCTTCCTAACACTTCACATCTCTATTGACTACTACTTTTCTTTGCTCTAGAATATAGACTTTGCAGGCCTTTGAAGTCTCATTGTAACCCACAAATTACCCTTCTTGCTGGAAGGTTCCAATTTGGTCTTCTTCTCTACAGGTATAAAAATAGGAAAACCAAAGATCCAAAAATGGCTCATCTTTGGCTTCACACCATTGAATGAATGCCTTTTTTGTGTCTCATCCTCCAAGATCCTATGAGGACACCTGTTGAGGATATACACTGTTGTAAGGCACGCTTTTTCCCAAAGAAACATTGGCAAGTCCAAGTCATGAATCATGGCTGTAGCAACCCCTATAATAGATTGATTTATCTTCTTTGCAACTTTGTTCTATTGTGGGTTGCATGGAACTGTAAACTCCCTCTTTATCCTTGCTTTCTTGTAGAAACCCCCCGAAGTCCTTGGAGGTGTACTTTCCCCCATTGTCCCATCTCAAGACCTTGATCTTCTTCCTTGTTTGATTTCACTAGAGCTTTGTACTCTTGAAACTTACTAAAGACCTCGTCCTTGGTCTTTAAGAAGTAGATTCATTCTTGTGAGAGAAATCATCAATAAAGGAAATATAATACATGCTTTCCACAATTGATTCTACTGACATTGGTTCACACACATTTGAATGCACTAAGTCTATAATCTCCTTAGACTTATGCTCATTGCTTGAAAAATAGTCTTAACATGCTTGCCAAGTGTGCATCCTCTACACACTTCCTGCTGTTCAATAGTGAACTCTGGAAGTCTTGTGACAATCTTCCTCAAAATAGGCAATGCTTAGTGATACAAATGCCCTATCCTCTTGTGCCATAATCACGCAGATTGTCACTATTATGGATTAAAGCTTGAACTGGTTCACCTTGTAACTTGTATAGATTGCCTTCTCTGACTTTATAATCTGTGCTATATAATTGGGCTAGATTCTTTCAGCTCCATAAGAACTTGCTGATCCTTGAATTTTATTGCAAAGCCCTTATTCTCCGTAATTGAAACTGAAAGCAAATTCTTCTTGAGACTAGTAACAAAAAACACATCATCAAACTCCAAAGAGTTACCTATCTAAAGTTGAAAGGGAATTTTATTGACTCTTGTTACTAGATACTTGGCAAGTTGGCATCATTGCCAAGCTCAATTTGAACTCTACATATATGTTCCTTTAAGTTGGTAAAATACTGTCTGGTTGGTGACATATGTCTAGACACCTCATTATCCACATACCAAGTATTCCTGGTAAGTGTGTTGGTAGAAAGACAAGATACTATTGAGAAATCCTTCTCAAACTTGGCAGAAAACTCATTCACTTGAATTTTCGCAGAGGCTCCCACTTCTTCCTGTTGTTTCTCTTGGTTCTTGTTTGGACATTGTGATGCATAATGATTGTACTTATGACAATTGAAGCACTTGATTTTTCTCAAGTCCTCGTTTCTTGGCCGTGCGGATCCTTCCTAGTCCTTTCATTTACCCTTGCTGTTCCCTTTTCCCTTATTTCCCTTTATCTGTCCATAGAGGGCTAAATTTTTGTCGCCACCCTTCTTGTTGTCATTTGACTCCATTCAAGTTTCCTCTTGAATATACTCATCCCACAGTCTTTCAAAGGAAGGAAGGTTCTCTTGGGCACAAATGCATTGAACAAATGCTTTCTATGAAGACGAGAATCCATTCTAGGCCAAGTTCACAAACTCTACATCTTCAACCTTCTACCTAACTGTTGCAAAAGTAACTAGTAATAGCATCTGATTTAGTCATTTCTATGGATCTGAGTTTGTTTCTCAATATCATTTTCCTATTTATGTTTTCAATTTGGAAAGGACTAACTAGAACATTAAACATCTCCTTGGTTGTTTCCATTTAGACAAATGAGGAATTAAATGAGCCTTTACCGCATCAATGATCATCTGTTAGTTTGTTGTATTAACAAATTCTAGCTTTGGGTTGTATTGGAGAAAAAAAACTAATTTTTGCTAGCCATGATTTAAAACCCTAGTCATGGATTTTTGTAACCTCTAGCTGCAACTCTCAAGGCCTTTGTTGCAGTTTTGTACATCAGAAAAACAACTTCCACTATGGTTTATAAAGATCTTAACTGTTGAAACAAACTAGTTGTGATTGAAAAACATATTGCCACGATTTTCTTGCAAAGAACACCTCCACAAAATTGCAGAAGGAGGCCCGTGATTTATAGAGAACAAAAAAACATGATTTTTCAGCCTAATCAGCCTGTGATTCTGCCCCAGCCCTTGCAGTGATTTTATACAAAGAATCTTGTGCGACTTAATAGAAAATCCTGTGTGATTTTCAGTAACAAAAGGTCCATGTTTTTTCTTTGAACACTGGTCACAATTTTTATTATTTCCACTGTAAATTCTTCCTTAGAAAATCCCTACATGACCTTGGAAATAAACCATGTGATCCTTACAACAAAGGCGCTTTGACTATTTCCACCTAAAACCCTGCAAAATTCTTCTTGCAACCAATAAGGCTTTAATACTATGAAGAAATTTTCAAATCTAGATGATTATTTCATAATGCTAAATAACATTGCATAAATCACACAATAATGAAATCTTCAAAATATGATAATTACACATTCAAATCAGTTTTACATTTCTTTGAAAAACTTACAAGATAATCTCCACAACTGATGTAGTTCACAGCTGCACGAAAATTCAGTGTGTTCTGTATGCTGCAATCTTTCTATCTTGCTCCTATCTTTATACTAATTTAACCAAAAAAATCTTATCTTCCAAAAATCAGCTTTACTTACAAAAAGCATCCTTATCAATATAAGGATGAGATAGAAAATAAGTCTAAATCACTAATACATATCTACACTTTATTAGACCTATTTAGCTAAATAGATAACTTTCATTTTAGTCCTTCAAAGTGAAATGCAAAATAAACTAGCTCAAACCACTTGAACCTTTCTACACGTTCACTCTGAACCTGAGCGGAAGTTCCTATCTGAGCTAAAAAACTCAACATAATCATGGTAAGTGGGGCATCAAAGTATGTATCCTTGGCAGTTAATTTATTTTATCAGGAAATAACTTATGTACTTATTGGAAAAGTATTGTGTCAAGTGATACTTATTCTTCTGTTTTATGGGCAGGAATTGCCATATGCAAATGCTAAAAAGAAAAAGGGTGCAAGTGTTGGGTTCGTTACATTCTCCAGTGAAGAGCATGTTACATTAGCTACAGAGGTATGCCTATGCATTGATATGTCTGTAGATGATAGTCTTTAATTGTTTGCTTCTCCATGATCTCTTCTTGACTAAGATTTTTAATGTGCTCCAAATGACAGAAATTGAATGGGCATAGTATAAACAAACAGCAATTAAAGGTTGCAGATGTTCTTCCACGGCCATGGGAGAAGCAACAAGCTAAACAAGTAGTTGAAGGAGAGAGAAATCACCAACATATGGATGATTCTGATGCATTGAACTCTCAAACACTGGAGACTGAGGAACTTGGTGATGGAAATCCTGTAGACAGCCAAAATTTGGCTACTGATGGATCTATTGTAAAGAAAAGGAGTGCCCGTGATGCTGTGACCCCTCTTGCAGACATGCCCTATGAGGAGCAACTAAATCAGAAGAAAAATTCTGTTATGCAGATCCTTAAAAAACTGGTATGTTTTTTACCTTTCTACCAGGTCCTTGATAAATGTTTATATGCACTTTTGTAGTTACCGTACATGTCCATAGGGAAGTTCAAGAATATATGCCATTCTCGTATTACTTAACTTGGGTTTTATTTCAGAAGAGAAATTGCATGCAGTCATATTGAAAACAAATTCTGTTTTATTGCCATAATGCTTTTCTTTTCCTAAGACAAATTTTAGGACTTTCCATGCAGGCTCGAAATGCCCGTAAGGCATGTCCAAGTGAGTTGGCACTTCCTGAATGGATTCTTTCTGCAAAGGACCGAGGTGATGATGCCTTGTTTTCTAACTAAAAGCTGTTATTTTTTTCTTTTTATAGAAATTGATTAGAACTACTTATTTTAGTTTGCTTGGATATGGTGTTAGTTGGGAAGAGAACTTTAAGAATGGTTTGAAATCCTGAGAATCATATTTATTTGAGGATTCAATTTTTTTAATTGCGAATGTCAGCACCTGAATTTACTGTATCATAGACAGATTATAAAATCTGTTGTTTAGTTGTATGTATTTTGCTTGAAAACAAAATGATTTGAGAATGGTTAGAAATTGTTGGAGGCCATCTTGATCTAGCCACCTGTGTCAAGTTTGTGGTATTTTGGCAATTCTTATTGCCTTCCTGTTATGAAACTTGTTTTCTGAGGAAAGTAATGGTTTTTTTAATAGAATAAATTTTCAAGTAAATATATGGCCTTATTAAATGTTTTTCCTCATTTATTTATTCATCGATGAGTATTTTCCTTAAAGATGATGAAACTTAGTGATGATTGTATAATGCTACTGTTATATCTGTCCATGTCCCTTTAGTAACGATTGTCCATGAAGATCAGCAGTAGCTTATCTCTTTCAGTTGTTTTCTCTAATGCCATTTCAAACACAAAAGTTAAGGTTCTATTTAAGGATTTTTCTTTTCCAATTTCCTTTCTTTTGAGGAAGAATGAATTCCACCTAAATAGTGTTTTATGGCTTCTTATATTAGTGGTATTATCCATCAAATTTTTCTAGGCTTGATCTTGTTTGCAGGCTGTAACCTTAAGGCATAAAGTAGCCTCCATGTTCTCTTTTGACAGAAGTGGTTATGGACATTTAGTTTCTCCTCACAAGTATATGTGTGAGCCCTGATGAGGAAGTACAAAGGCATATCCAAACAGCTAATCACAAGAAATTGACTATATTTGGATAGAGCTTTAAACATAATTTAAAAAAAATAAATTTTTTAACAACACTCGAACCAGAAATTATACAAAGGGTTCAATAACACTATCTAAGAAGATTTTAGAACCAATATCCCAAGTGCAAAAGACATTGTGTTCCCAAAACAATCATGAATTAGCTTTATTTCTACAATTTGATGTAAAAGAACACTGATTTGAAACAGATCTGTTTTGTCCCAGCTGAGGGAACCAACCAGCTCAGTAGACTTAAGCACTTAGTAAATGTATCTTCAAAGCCTTTTAACCTGTAAAATTGATCTGGTTTACTTAAAAAAATAGTGAAAGGGAGGAGGAACATGGGGTTGCCATCCACAGTCACAATCCTATTGATGCATACCAACTGCTATTGCAACAGTTCCATTTCTTAAGACTGTCAGCCAGTCAAAGATGGGTGTGTTGTGATATATGAATCTCTGTGTCACTGATTATAGATTGCCACGACTCCGAGAAGCACGTTTACGCAAAAGGAGCGCTTAGTATTTGTTCATGTTTCAGACAGACCTTATGCCACAAGTAATTTTTGATGCTAACTGGTGTGTGAATTCCTTAACAACTGTCCCAACTGAAGTGTCAGTTGGCCCTAACTGTGGCATGTAACCTACTAAAAATATCGTTCTCGAGACAAAACTAAGATAAAATAAAATATTTGAAGACTTCAGTTAAGATTTATCTCCATTCTGTGTAGCATGTATCACGTGAACCTTAAAGCTTAAAGGTGTTCTTCTGTCATGTGTATACTGCAAATATGCCTGTTTTGAGTAATTCTAATCTGGTAGATTCATAGCACATAGCTAACAGAGGCCTTCTTGTGCACATTCTTGTTGGATGTTGCTGTGGGTTTGTCTCTGGCATTGTCGCTATGGCAGTGTCTGTGGCTGGCTGTGAGAGCTCTATAGGCTGCTGTGAGGATTCTGTAGGCTGAGTGTCAATTACCATGTTGACTGATTCTCGCTCATGTGGTGGCTCTATGCTTTTGGCCAATACTCCTGGCGACTTTGGTGGAGGGGGCGTCTGCTGGTGCCCTCCATCTCCCCTAGTTAGTTGTCTATGCCTGCATCCTCTTCAATGTCATCATCGGCTGCAAGTGGCCCTGCTGATGGTGCTATTGGTGTTGGTGGTGCTGGTGCAATTGGTGGTGGTGTAGGAGATGGAGCTATCATTGGTATGACAAGTATTGGCTTGATCAGGATGGCTGTACGGGTATAGCCTCCCCAATGTCCTCCTGAGAGCTTGCCTTCCTTGCAAGTGAAACTTACTCTGTACTCATCTTTGTGGAGGAAGATAACTTGATCGTCTCCATTGGGTGAAGTAGGTGAAGAGTATCCGTGTTTTCTTTTCTTTACTGGTGGTGCTGGATGAGGTGTCTCCTCCCCCATTGTTTGTAGTGTGCACATCCAAGTTGGCCTGATAGAACACAGTTGGCCATGATGCGTCTAGTTGGCCTTCAGGCTGGAATTTACCCCAATTGTTAGAGGCTACCTGTGTATAAATGGCGTCTAGTAGGAGTCCAATGGCGTGCTGTGTCATGTAGAAGGCCTTGTGCTTCAAGCACAAGAATTCTCGTATCCTCTCCAAAAGTATATACAACAGAAAAGTAATCATTGAGAGGAAGGAGGTTGAGAGGATGCCCCTAGATGCACGAAGGATGTGGGTGTGGTTGTTGCCAAGTGTAGCTGGCGAAGGCTCTGAAGCCTCTGGTTTGCCACCAATTCTCGTTCTCGAGTAGTTTTGACCATGTGTACCGCCTCTGTCAATTTTTTCTTCGTCTTCTCCAACTCTTGAATCTTTCCCTATACCCCTTCGCCCCTTTCAGCCAGTTGAGCTTCTCGCTTGGCCAATTGTCTTTCTCTCTCCTACCACTTGCTCAAGGGTTGTGACTCAAGTAGGCTCTGTTGTTGTCGCCTTAGCCAACTACTCTTGGGATTTGTAGGTATGATTAGCTAACTCTGCTCGGATACTCTTGGCCTGTGCGTGTGCTCTATCTCTTGCTTGCGTAGCCTCTTCAATGGAAGTTATCTGTCGTCGCCATCTGAAGAAGATGTCTCTATAACACCTCTCCATGTCGTGGAGTGCTGAGAGCACTCGACCATGACTCCTTGCTGTTGTGGGTCTAGTTGGCTGCCAAGTAGTCAACATCTCAATTGTCTCCACTTTTGGCCACCCTTGTGAGATAAAGCATCTAAAAGATTCTCCTTCGCATCCAACTTGCACGAAGGTCAAGATCCTCTTCTCCTCCCTTGCAACTGAGGGGGTTGTATGCATTTGGTTGACCATACTTGATGAATACCCCTTCAGACTCATCCTCACTAGACTACCCCTCGCCTGACTTTGCCGGATGTTGCCGTGGGTCTACCTTTGGCGTTGTCGCTATGGCAGTGTTTGTAGCTGGTGGGGTTGGCTGTGAGAGCTTTGTAGGCTGCTGTGAGGGTTCTATAGGCTATGCCAATTACTAGGTCGGCCAACTCTTGCTCATGTGGTGGTTTTGTTCTCTTGACCAATACTCTTGGCAACTTTGGTGGAGTGGTGTCTGTTGGTGCTCCCATCACCCCTAGCCAGTCGTTTATGCCTATATCCTCTTTAATATCATCATTAGTTGCAAGTGGCCCTATTGATGGTGCTACTGGTGTTGGAAGAGCTGGTGGTGCTAGTGCAGCTATTGGTGGTGTAGATGGAGCTATCATTGGTAAGGTTGTAGTGATAACTAGTATGACTATAGTGGTAGGTATTGGCTATACGAGGATGGTTGGATGTATGGGCATAGCCTCCTCAATGTCCTTATGAGAGCTTGCCTCCCTTGCAAGTGAAACTTCCTTCATATGCATCTTTGTGGAGGAAGATAACTCTATGGCCTCATCATCTCCATTGGGCGAAGTAGGTGAAGAGTATCTGTATTTTCTTTTCTTTGTTGGTGGTGTTGGATGAGGTGTCTCCTCTCCCGCTGTCTGCACACCCAAGTTGGCCCAATAGAACACAATTGGACATGATGCGTCTAGCTGGCCAATGGGTTGGAATCTATCCCAATTGTTGGAGTATTGTGTATAGATGGCATCTAGTAGGAGCCCAATGGCATGTCGTGTCATGTAGAAGGCCTTATGCTTCAAGCACAAGAATTCTCGTATCCTCTCTGAAAGTATACTTTCCTAGTTATACACTCCCCATGCTTAGCTCGACCATGAGAGTAATCATCCACATTGTGATATCTGATGCCCTGCTAGCTCTTGTGAGTCTGCACTTGATCAAGACCAGGACACATTTCCGCTCGAGAGTGGCAAGAAAATTCTTCCTCAAACCTCTGTTCCCTATGCTCCAAATACTATCCTTCTCTTGTTGAGTGAGATCTGAATGATATACTCTCTCTAGAAGTGTCTCCTATTGTTGAGACATCTTCCCCTAGGTTTGGCTACTGATGCTCCTCTCAAAGGTATCTTGAATACCCTAGTGAATCCGGTAGGTGCGAAGGATATAGTCACCTGGCACCCTTTGTAGTCAACACCGACTTGTGAGAATGTCGGTTATATTGCACTATCATCTGGCACATGTATGGCTAAAACTCTTGAGAATTAAATAATGGCAACTGGGCGGCTTTATTCACCTGTGCGTGTTGAAGTGTCATTTTCAGAATGTGGTCATCTTGTGTTCCCAACCACCATGAGAGACATTTAGTGCCGCTAAGACTCTCCCAAGGGATAATGTCAGTGTCATTGTCCTTTACCTTCGCCATTTTCCTCGATGCAATGTGGGTCTAAAGGGTGGTGGTTGCTTCCCTTCGCTATTTCTCGCAACCATGTCTATCTAGTAATAAGTTTTTGGCACTTCTCGATACAAGTTAAACAATTCTGGAAACAAATGAAACAACTGAATTTATTAACTTGCCAACTCCTCTGTACTTTGCAATGGATGCTGGTCCGTATGAGCCATACAATAAACTCACTCTTTCGTGCGATGCAGATCTTTTGTATGGTATTTTTACCCCTTTGTGTCATGCAAATCTCCCAATTGAGCCGTATGGTCACAACATGCCTTTTCTCTGTCGTACTTTGTGCAATCCTTGTCCTCCTATACAAAATCTCTATTGAGCCCCTCTATATGCCAAGTCCTAGAGAGATTTCAATCTGTCGTATGGATCTCTCCTCTGTTCATTGTCGTATGCTGGTTGTTTGTGCAATGTAGTTTTCAAATTGTACAAGCCATATGGTGCGCTTCACTTTCCTCACCCTCTGTTGTACAGTTATGCCGTACGGATTTTTGTTTGATGCTTCAACTTGCTGTACGTTGCACACTTGATTTGGCTATATGGTTTAAAGTATGCATTTCCTGTGCCTATGCCATATGTACCGATTTGGTTGTGTGATCTCCTTGTGCATGTATCGTACGCACTCTCTATGCTTTCTCTGTCCTCACCATACGGTGAATCTTTTTCATACTCTAAAACCTTTTGAGAGTCACCATATAGTGAATCCTCTTTGTATGCCGTATACAAACTTATTTTGTAGGGTGTTGGGTTATATAGGTTTGGCTCCTTGCGTTCTCCTTCGTACGGTATTGGGCCATTCGATTTCCTTCTTGCCGGTTTCTATTTCTGCATGCCATACTTCCTCTATTCTTCCTTCTCTCTTGCGTGCTCCTCTCCATATTTGTACGACTTTTATGACCTAAGGTTGCCTTTTATTCTTTTCCTTTGGCAATACTTTGATATGTTTTTAATTTTTCCTCTTTAATTTTTTCCCTTTTTATAATTACTCTACAAAATATTTTCATGTCTCTTTTTTAATTTTTTCATACTTCTCAACTTGATTTTTGCTTTTTTCCCTTTCAACTCCATTGATTTATTTTTTGCTTATTGTTTTTTTAATTCTCTTAGCCATCGAATTTTCTTTTTTATCTTTTCCTTTCATCACCTCTTCTTAACTTCACTTTCGATGCATACCGCCATTTGCATGAGAAGGGAGGTCTTCTGTAATACTCTTCTTCGCAACATGTTCCGAGATATTCTAAGTCAAAGATATTATCTCCAAGAGGAGCAGGTCCCATACCTTTATAGCTGCCATGTGCGTACTACCCTTTGTATTGTTGATACCATGTAACATTTTCTTCTTCCATTGTTGATAGATGCTCTGGATTTGGCATCACTCGCCATAGTCCATTCGAAGCCACCAATGGAGGGGATTATGTTCTTTGGCATACTTGATTACTTCTTCGTTGTATCCGGATGGTGGTATGGCGATGAACATATCTTTTGCCATTATTAATGTTTTCAGGCATAGTCCTTCCTTTTTTGGATATTCGTCCCAATCATCTTCATTTTGGATTGCTTTTTCCTTTCTTTCCTTCTCAACTTCTTTGTCGCGTTCGTACAACATGTATCCTCTTCTTTATCCTTCGTATGGTGCATACAATTTCTAGTGGCCCCATACTCTTCTCCATAGTGCAGGTGTTCCGAACAAGGCATTTGTTAAATGTTTATGTACCCAGGGTACTGCAATTCCTTCTACCTTTTTCTTGATGAGTCTTTCTTCTACAATTTTTTGATCTCCTTTTGTTGTCCAATCTTCCTCTTCTACAAATTGGTTCCCAGTTATTCCCCAATACTCTTCTTCCATGGTCCCCTTCCACTTATCACCCAATCTTCTTTTGTTGCGTAGTCCAACATGTTTATTCCAGTTGTTGCTTCCTTTCTCTTTTGGTACGATTTCAACTTTGATCTGTTGATGGAGTCTTGTTACAGAGTTCCATCTAAATTCTCGAGTTTGATCGCTTCGTTCTCGCCAACTTCTTTGATTTTAAAGGGTCCAAGCCACCTTACCTTGAATTTACCTGGCTTAATTTCATTCCAGCCATTATATTTTAAAACTAAT
This sequence comes from Sequoiadendron giganteum, assembly GCA_007115665.2. Classification (NCBI taxonomy): domain Eukaryota; kingdom Viridiplantae; phylum Streptophyta; class Pinopsida; order Cupressales; family Cupressaceae; genus Sequoiadendron; species Sequoiadendron giganteum. The sequence continues at coordinate 581,708,964 of CM021107.1, forward strand.
TGGCCAAGTTGGAATTTCATTTGACGAAGGTGCTTGTCATGCCAGTACTTCACTTTTGCATTGCCTCTATCGCCCATTGTGCCAATATTCTTTGTTCATCGAGTTTGTTGAGTTGCAATAACCGCTCCTTCATACTCTCTATGTCGCCAAGTCTATTCTGCATGACTATTCTCAAGATTGGCACCATATATTTAGCTGACACTATCGCCTCTTGATCGTACATTAGTTGGAACAGTGTGTGCTTGATTCTCACCTTGTACATCGTACGATATGCCCACAGTACGGTAGGTAACTTTTCTTTCCAATCAACTTCTTTGATGCCACACGACTTGTGCATGACTGAGACAAGTACCTTGTTTGTAGATTTTGCCCGTTTGTTTGCACTCAGGTAGTACCGACTTGACAAGTTGTGAAAAATCAAGAACTCCGTCGCTTGTAATCTATATTGGGATGTCATACCTTGTTATGATTTGTTCGTTGATGAATCTTGTTGTACTAATTGCCATGTTGTCTAGTAGTGCTTGAGCCTTCGCCCATTTCGTCGTATTCGGTAGCAACCACTATGTACTTGCATCGATGTAATTGGCTGACTTTCAATGGACCGATGAAGTCTAGTCCCAAACAAAAAGTTCTTGAGGTTGAGATGGAAAAAGTGGCATGTAATCCCTTTTTAGAGGTTTGTCGACTCTCTGGCATGTGTCACATCCTACCACCCATTCTCAGGCATTTATGTGTACCGTCGGCCACCACAATCCTGCTAAGAGAACTTTTTAAGCTGTGGCATCCAATCCCATATGCCCTCTAGCTAAACCTTCATGTGCTTCCTTGAACACTCTTGGAATTTCTTCTTGCATTATGCATCGTCTCAACACATGATCAAATCCCATTTTATATTACAGACCATTAATGAGCTGAAATGTTTTGCTCTTTAGTGCTAACTTTCGTCTCTATCCGAGTGGCATCTCCTTCGAAAAGGTGGATATGGACAAATACTCTTCGATATTCTCGTACCATGGTGATAGTGTTGTGACTTGAAACAAGTGTGCATCAAGGAAGTCTTCGTTCACTCCCTTGAGTGGTTCACTAAACCAAATTTTGTATAACCGGTCGATGATGACATGACTCTTCCCCGACCGTACGATTATGGTGAATGTGAATTCTTGTAACAGTAAGAGCCATCGACTTACCCTTACTTGGATGATCGGTTTGTTTACCAAGTACATGAGGGCTTGATGGTCAACGTAGAACGTGAAGGGTGTAGCCAGCAAGTAGTGCCTAAATTTTTGTATGATGCACTCCACCCCAAGAGCTTTCCTCTCCGTCGTATTGTAATTATTTTTTACCTTTGATAGCAACCAGCGTGCAAAAATTACTGGGTGGTCTAACTCTTGCACTCCTTGTGCCAGTGTTGCTCCGATCATGTATTTTGAGGCGTCAACATGCACGTGGAATTCTTTGCTCCAGTTTGGATATGCCAAGATCAGTGAACTAATTAGTTGTACTTTCAACTCATTGAAGGATTTTTCCTATTCTTTTGTCCACACGAATGGTTGTCCCTTTCTAGTAAGTACGTCCAATGGGTAGGAGATCTGGGTGAAATTTTTGACGAACCTTCTATAGTATCTGACATGACAGAGAAATGACTTCACTCTAGTGATGTTCTGCTAGACTTCCATTTGTGCGATTAGCCTTATCTTGGCGGGGTCCATCTTGAGTCCCACTTTGCAGGCGATGTGGTCCAATAGCTTGCCTTGGGGTACCATTAGTTGACACTTTTTCGGATTCAGTGCCAGTCGTGCTACTCTGTACCGCCCATACACTCTCCAAGTGCCTTCAAATGTTTCTCTTGGTCACTGTAGATTGACCAGTTGTTGAGGAATGGCTTGAAATTCCCCACTAACATTTTATCGAAGATGTGTAGGATGATTCTACGAAAGGTTGCCAGAGCGTTGCATAACATGAATGGCATCCAGTTGTACGCATATACTCCATCCTCGACTACAAATGTCGTCTTCAACTTGTCTTCTTCAATGATGCTTATCTAATTGTAGCCTGAGAATTCGTTCATGAATGAGTACATTTCATGACCAACCACTTCTTCGAGGATTGTGTCGGTCAAGGGGATTGAGAAGGGATCCTTGATCGTCACCACATTCAGGCTTCTGAAATCTACGCAAATTCGAATCTGTTTGGACTCTTTCTTAAGTGATATGATGATCAGTGAATCCTAGTCACTGATTTCCACTTTGAAAATGATTCTTGCTTCTAGCATTTTCTCGCTTTCTTCTTGTACCTTAGCAACATAGTTTTTATTCATTTGGTACGATCTCTTATGTACGGGCTCTACTCTTGGTACTAGGGGGATCCTATGTATGCACAATTCTGGCAGTATTCCCTTGAGATCTTTATATGTCTAGGTGAATGTGTCTTTGTACTTCGTCAATATTTTAAATGCTACAACTTTTAGTATGGGGTCCCAATCATACCTCACCAAGATTGTCTTTGGTTTGCCTTCATCCCCTAAGTTCACCCTTCTAATCCTTGGTTCCTTGTACTTGATTATTTTGTCTTGTTCAAACTTGTGGGTTGGTGTGTCATCTAGTTTTGCTTTTTCTTGTATTTTTCGTACTCAACAGGGAATGTTTGATTGGAGGTAGCTTTGTCTTCTTCCTTGATCTCTCTGATTTGTAGCATGTTGTACTTGAGGTCCAACACCTCGTAGTCTTCCATCTGCTAGTGGAATAGATTGTTGAGAGAGCTCGTCTCATCCTCAGAATAACTCTTGAGGTCAATTATCCCTTCATCATTAGGTTCCATAAACTTTCTTCGTTTGCCTCTAATTCCCCTCCGTCAGATTCTGGCTCAAAGGATGCCAATTCCTTGTGCATGGCCGATTCTTCAGGTCAATGACGTACTTGCTCCTATTGCTCTCAATGGAGAGTGTGTTCCGTTTCTAGTTGTGGTCCGCCTTGGCTGCAATCAACCACCCTCTCCCAAGCAGTGCATCGTACGCCTTCTTTTGCAGTGGATGATGACAAAGTTAGCAAAAATTGTTGTGTGCCGATTGTCACCTTTTGTGCGATAGGTGCACCCAGTGGTTTGATACCATGCTGATTGACGCCTACCGAATGAAATGTTGGTGGCCAAAGAGTTGGTTTCCCAAGACACTTCCAAGTCTCTTTCGATAATACATTCACTCTTGAGCCTCCATCGATGATGGTTTGTGTCTTTCCCATGATTTCCATCTATGCGATGGCTGGCTTCCTCCCGATGTTCATTGTGAATAACATTGGATTGGGGGCTTGTTTTCCTTCCAGTAGTGCCAATAGTACTACTACGTCCTTGCTTGGATTTCTCGGTCAAACTTGGTTGTCATCGACTATGTTCGTGATTGCCACTCTCAATTGCGACATTGTATGTAGAAGATTTGTTGCCTTGATAGGTACGGTTGTTTGCAACATCTGCTATACGATTTTCTTCTCTGACTTCGACTGTAATGATGTACTAGCTGCTTCATTGAAGGTTTTCCTTTCCTTGGCCATCGCTTGTTCTACTTTTGCCTTGGCCTCTCAAAGTCTTTCCTTCTCCGAATGAGGGTCTGGGTACACAGCCTTCTTCGTTTATGCTCTAGTAATTGCCAGAACCTCATCGTCCTCCACTTCTAGCATGTTGATACCTTTCTGCTTCGGGCATTCAATGTCTTCGTGATCACCCGGTCTACACCACTTACATAACATTCCTCCTTTGCCTTGATTGATTTGGCATTCTTTGGCGAAATGATCCCATTCATTGCACTTTTGACACTGGATCATGGGTCTTCCTTTAGAATCATACTGGTTTGAGCTCCTCGGCCCACCGTTGTTGTAATAATCATTATTTCCTCTTTTGTTGTGGTACCCGCTAGGAGATGCATTACTATTATTATTTTGAGCTTTAGGAGGTGTGGTTGGAGGGGTTGACTGTTCCCCCTAGGTGAAGAGAACTTGTTTGTTTCTAGTTTTTAAATTGTACGGGCATTCCTTGATGAGGAATGCCCTAGTACTGACAAATGTCACATAATGATTTATTTGGACAATTATTTTTTGTGTGACCTTCTATTTGATAGTCGGTGCACCATAGTTCTTTAGTTTCGTTTGGGGTATCTTTGTCGGCCTTAAGTTCTTTCATCATGCGCATCATATCTCGTAGGAGGGCTTGAACAGTTTTAGATTCTCCATCACTACTCTTGTCTGTACTTTCATTTTTATCCATTTTCCTTTTTGTTTGAGAAGATGTTTTGTTTTCACTCTCGATGTCCATTGCTCGATTGTAGGCTTTGGCGTATGACTATGGAGGTACTACCTTCATTTTCTTGCAAAGTGAGGGAATTAGTCCTTCGATGAACCATTGCTTCTTCAATTCGTCGATCAACTGGTTTTCTAACTTTACCAACAATTCTTTGAGCCTTTGATTGTAAGCTCGTATATTTTCATGTTTCACTTGTTTGGTGTTATAGATTTCGGTGACGATTTCATTGTCGTTTTGTGATAGTCTGAACTTTGCTTAGAATGCTTTTCTCAGCGCATCCCATGAGGCTGTATTTTTGCTGCTAGTTCGGTGAACCAATCGATTGCTATGCCTCATGGCATTTTTGGGAATGCTCTCAGCCAATAATCTTTGTTGTCTTGGCCTTCTCACTATCCATATGGTCTCACAAGTTTTGCAGTGTCTCACTGGGTCCTTTGACCTGTTTCCCATGAATTTTGGCAATTTTTGCCTTTCCACACTTAGACTGGTTGGTGGAGTCACCATTTTCCTTCCTCGATGTTCTTCCCGTGCGTTGGACTTGTTTGGACTATTTTGCTCGGTATGTTCTAGTGCCTGCCTGGCACTTACGACCACATATGAAGTCCTCCAGTCATCCACCTTCAACGTCCTTTGCACTTCGGGTATCTTGGTGGTCGTTATTGCACTCCCTCCATTCGGTGGACTTTGGTTTGAATCCTCCAATTCTTGGTTCTTCTCTCGATGTGGATAATATTCTAATGCGGTGTATGTTATTTTCAATTTCTTTGGTTAATTCATTTTTAGAGTCTTTTTCTTCTTTGTCATTTGATATTGTCTCTATGGGCAGTTTTCTTGGTCGGTTGGCAAGGTTTTGGTTTGTTCCTTAGGCAAGCTCTTGGTTTGTTTCTTGGCAATACTTCTCAATTGTCTTCATCGTTCCTTTTGTTCTTTTACTCCCAGGGATCTTCATACCTGTTCTTGTGATGATTCCTAATCGCTTGGGATTTGTTTGTTGTCTTTATTTGGTCGTACAGACATTAATTTTAGGTAGTACGTCTACAACTATTGTCGCATTCTTCCTCCCATTTGTTTCTTTCTTCGTATCATTGTAGTATTTGCTGCCTTCTTTGTTCTATCTTTGTCGGCCCGAAGATCCTGAAGTATGATATAGTGATGTGCGATTAGTCTTGGTAATCTATCGAGAAGGCGATTGACCTCTGGGTTGACCATCAAATTATCCCAGATGGTTGCCTGAGGGACCTTTTGCTTGAGAGCTTCCCTTCGTACATGTTCCTTCAATGAGTTATTCTACAGGTTATGAGCACTTTTGTTAATGTGTCTTCTCTTCCTTTGTTTGCTTGTTTCAGCTCTTCGGCTGGCTGACCCATTATGACACCATTATTCCTATCTATGTGTTGCATACAAGAGTTCGTATTGGCAACGACTCCAAATGTTTACTCGCTTATCCTACTTTGAAGGATTTTTAGAGTAAATGAAAATAACAACCTACAAAACATAAATGAATACCAATCATGTTTCGAAAGATATAGCTTTATTCTCATTCATTCACATATATGCAATAAGAACATGAAAATCATAACATCGGTCCCCGACTATGAACAACATAGACGTATAAATTGTAGGACGATGTTGGTTAAGACAACCAACTCTCGGTAACTACCAACCGACTATAACAACTGTCAGGGACTAATATGTGAAATGAAAGAAAAAGGGATGATGAGATGAGGGGTATTGGATTGACGGGTGAGATGATGATGGAAGGGGGTCACCAAAATACAACACCTAGAATGCACCTTTTACCTAATTTCATTAGAGAAAGAGATCTCCCAAGGATAGAATTGACTTTCAACCTTGAGGTGAGTCAACCCTATTAGGAGGATCTGCTGTTTTCTTATGACAAAAATGACTGTAAAACACTTTTGGGAGATAAAATTAAATGCCTTAATAAACTCAATTATGTGACCTAAGACTTGAATTATAGAGCATTATGATAGCAAAAACAAAAATTGTAACTTTCAGGCAGATCTGGGAAGGGTAGACTGATATGTACTTGGCTTCAAAAGTGGCTTCTGAACACTATTGAAGGATACGTTTGCCCTAGGGTGAATGGGTCTTTGTACATGGGTCCAAAATCTGATTTCACAGTCCTTAGATCCCGGATCTAGGCTTTTGATTTCTCTAGATTCCACTGACGGAAAGTCAAAAATAAATTCTGTAGGTGAGTTTCCGTGGCTTGACAACTTTGACAGCTTTGCAAAATTGCTCTTTTGATTGATTTTCAGTCCTTCACCTGTAAATCTGCACATACAAAGAGGGAATTTTTTTTTGTTTTTGGGTGAATAGGGGTTTGCCTTAGTCAAACCCCGGTTTGGTAATTAAACCTTGGTGATGAAATAATGATAAATGAAAGGAATTTGATGAATGAACAATGCTATGTCACAACTCACCAAACCCTTAATGGTTGCCCTTAGAGGACTGAAGTCTAACACATCTCTCTAAGGATTGGATCTTACTTGAATTGGCTTGAATGATTGCTTGATTTGATGCTTGAATGCTTGAAACCTACATCACAATGTTAGCTCCAAAACATAATATGAACACACATGAATCTTGACATGATCACATGATCTTGATTTCTGCTGTAGATGATAGATAAATCTGCTCTTCAATGCTCTTGACAATAATATTTGCTCTTATGATCTCTTAATTGTGCTTTGCTAAGTTTGAATTGATAAAATAACTGTGTATTTATAGGTGTTTATCCAATTTCCCCAAAATTATATTCCACAAGTCGACATTTGAAACTTGAATTTGAATTATTAAAATGCTGCCAAAAACATATTAAAAATTGGGTCTTGGCTCTTGAGGAGGACCCAAATCTAGGACACACAATTTCCAAGGTTTTTAAATTAATGATGATAATTGTTTAATTTAAGTTTCCCTTTCGGAAAATGGGAATAATAAGGCTTTGGAATGCATAATTTAGGTCATTAGAAGCTTAATTAAGTCCAATTAATTAAGGGGATGCAAACATAGCGTGAAAATGTAAAGGAGTACATTTTTCTACACTACAATACATAAAACCAAAACATAATCATTTATTTATTTACTTATCCACTTAGCCAACTAAAACATGGTCAATTAGCTTTAGACTAACTATAATGCAAATCATTGATAATGGTTGCTAAAGGCAAAAGGAGTTCAGAGAATTTTGAAAGATTCTGTGACATTTATTATCAGTACAACCCACCATAACATGCTTATGCTTTGATATGGTCTTGGAAGCTTGCAATTAGACTTTGGATCTTCACAGATGATCAAAAGTAAGTCCAATGGGACTCGAAGATACAATAGTAAACAATATAAAGTTCTAGGAAGAGGGGACCCTAGAAGCAAAATAATAAAATAAAAATATACAAGACTGAATAAAGCATTGTGCCATTAAATTTTAACAATGAAGGGTAAACAAGAGCCCCAAAGCATGTGTCTGTGAAGACCAGTAGGAAATCTCATTGAGTATCCTTGCCTATGTTTGAAATGTAGGAATCGTCTATTTGATCACCAGTCATTGCGAAAGATTTGGTAATGCTTGTTGGGGAAAATACAAGGTTGGAGAGGCCTTACTAGGAGATCCTAGGAGTAATCAAAGTACTTCCTCTAGAAACTCCCTTAACATTCAAGGCCGATGTAGCTCCCATGCTAGAAAATAAACTTGTAAAATGAGCCTTTCCTATGGTTGAGGGGTTGGCTAGTAAGTAGTAGATCCATGTTGCTAGAGTGGGGTTGAGTCACACAGATGAGAATCAGTAAAGCTGTCAGGCTGAGGGAGAGTAGGTTAAGGAATCTAAGTAGTAATTGTGTCTTGAGAGAAGCACCACTTAACTGATTTGTTAGCTTTGTAATGAGAAGTATTATTATCTAAAGGCTATCATGTGTTGTCTGACGCTAGGGCAGGCTGGAAAAAAGAGGTGATCTATGCTAGACGGTGATGGCCTTGCAAAGAAAAAGAGCTAGGCATCACTAGTCTAAATATTTGAAGAAGGTAGATTGAGAGTTGCTTGTGTCCTTCTAGACTCACCTATTATAGGAATTTGTGCTAGAGGGTGAGCCTCACAAAGAAAAAGAGCCAAGAACCAGAGGGTGAGCCTCACAAAGAAAAAGAGCCAAGAACCATTGGTTTGAATATTTGAAGAAGGTAGATTGAGAGTTGCTTGAGTCACTAGAGGTAGTGATATCTCTCATAGTTCTTGGATAATTGTAGAAGGTAGATTGAAAAATTAGCTATAAAAAGATGCATAACTGTAGAAACCTAAGTAATAAGTAAAGTTTAAAGTTTAAACACATTGCAATGATTTCATTGAACTAGTGAACATTGGAAATCAAAATATAGACATTGGAACTACAACTAGAAGTTTCAAAATTTGAATTTCATAATCATGATTTATAATTACAATCAACAATGTTCAAAGTAAAAACTTCAAAACAACAAAACCAAAATAGTAATACTGATGACTCATGACTCATGAGTCAATGGCTAATGGCCTAATGCCTCCAATCATCCCCAAGCTCCATGTCAATCTCCTCATCACTAGAACTGTTGGACCCCACATACTCAAGCTCATCTAAACCAATACCAACTAGCCCCGTCTGTGTAGCATCATCATCTATTTGTGCTGGCTTTTTTGGCTCTACATGCCATCTGGCTGCTAGATTCTCCTTGTATGTAGTTGTGTTGCGGTCAATGAGACACAAGGCACTATGTACAACCACAAGCTTTTTTGCCCTCCTATAAGTAAGTCTGTTCCTCTTAACGAAGTGGATGAAGCTATAAATAGACCAGTTCCTCTCAATAGCAAAATAACTAGAAACTTGGGACAACAAACGAATGGTTAGAGTAGTAGTCAAAGATCTAGGTCCATGCATAGTCCACAACTTGGGGTCCTCTTGTGATATAGTCTCCAAATCTATCTTGGCCGCCTTTGAATATCCCCAAAGAGTGGCAAATTTTGTCCACTTAGTACAAATCAAGCTGGCCTCTATAGGATCATACATTTTTTCAATGGCCTTCATGAACCCTTCCTTCACCTCAACATCCTCTATAGGTGTAATTCTGCCAGGCCTTTCCACGTACCACTTCGGGTTCAATGTATAGGCAACCATGTGTAAGGGAGTGTTGAGCTTCTCCCATCTACACTGAATGATTGGATGCATATGCTCGGTGTAGAATTGCATTGTGGGGTCCTCTCGCACAATAACCTTCATTTGATCAAGCATAAAATCAATGCACTCATATACCTCTCCAAGGGAAGGTGCATTAGAATCCCTGAATCTAATAATTGTGAAGATTGGAGTCATGATGGAGACAATATATTTGGCATCAGCCCAAAAGACATCATTCTTCACCACCTCTTTAACCCTCAATCGTTGCTATGACTTTGACTCAGGCCATCGGTTCAATTATGCTATTATTACCATTAGTTGCAATGCCTCTTGCAACTCAAACATCCTCTCCAAGAGAATAAAGTATGATGCATATGGAGTGTCTACAGGTTTCAGGAATTCCTTCTTGGAGGACTTGAAAAGTGCATGTGAAGTATGGTGGTTGCAGATGAACATTTGCACATCTCTAGCATCACTAACAATTGTTCTGATCTAGCTGATTTTACCCATGTCCTTAAGTGCATTATTCATGTCATGCACACAACAAGGAGTCCACCAAATATGTCTATAGGCTGCTTCAATCAACTTCCGTGCAGCTTTGCACATATGGGCCGCATCTGTCACTACCTGCACCACATTTTGTGGCCCAACCTCCTCTATAGCATCCTTGAGGATCTGAAACTGATAATGAGCATCCTTGCTATGCCCTGAACAACCAATAGCCCTAAGGAAATAAGGGTTCGCTATAGATGTAACCATGATATTGATGAGTGGACGATGACTAATGTCCATCCACCCATCCATGACTATGCTGCATCCACTTGTGACCTAGGTTCTCTTCATCTTCTCCATCAAAATATTAATCTTGGAATAGTTTTGATCCAAGATTGTTGTCCTCAATTTAGTCTCCCGTGGTGGCACATATGATGGTCTTGCCCTTATTATCTTTGACACAACTTCCTTATAATAAAGAGAGTGAGCCACATGGAATAGAATGCCATTGGCAAAGAAGAATTTTCCAATGGCATCATCTACCTCGTCTTTTGCTTGCACATTGAATAAATTTGCCAATGGTTGCGAAGATGCCATCTTACGCTTCCCCTTAGGTTCTGCTGCACTTGAACTAGATTGATTTAGTGGCCTTAGATTTTGCAAAGTAGAAGTAGAAATTGCTGAAATCTGATTATCTTTACTCTTTTGTGGTAAAGTAGCAGATATAGGTGCTTCATCCTCATTACAACCCCAATATTTTTAATATTACAGGCCTGTACTTCAAGTTCCCTTCCACCTTTTTGCATACATCTACACCTTTGCCTCAAACAAGAAGGAAGTGAGCATTAGTTCTAGTAATGCTTCCAAACCATTCAAGATTACACATGTGGCACTTACACTTTCTAGTGCCCCCAGTTGTCCTAGGCTTTGTTGCCACCTTAGATGCAAACTGTTTTAAAGATTATTTTGGATCAGAGGGGCCCTTGGCCCATTTTTCAAGGATTTGTGAAGGGCAGCCATAATTTTTACTCCCAATAGAACTTGTTTTAGTTTCCTGAGGGTTGAGGGACGTTTGGGAGTCTCGAGGACGTCCCAGAGTCCCCTTTTGGTGTCTCCCTAGAAGAAACATCAAGGAAATGTGCCCTAGAGAAAAGGAGTGGCTAGGAGGCGGTGGAGGGATGGCGGGGAGGCGTTCCCCAGGCGTCCCCACGTCTCAGGTGCGCGTGGTTTTTGGGGGAGGGGGAGGACGCGTCCCCGTGGAACACTGTTGTAAAGTTAAGATTAAATATTATTAAGTTTCAAAAATTTATTCCCCAAGTTAGATGCCTAGGGGAATGTGTAGGAAACTTAAAATGTTTTTAATAAAAAGGAACTTTTGAGGGAAAAATTAAATATTTGAATTTTTAAATGGGCCTTTTGCCTCCAAAATCTATATATTGGGCTTTTGTGCTCTCATTTGGGCATTTGAACTTGCACACATACCAAAATGTTGCTGAAACGAACTGAGAAGTTCTCCAAGGTTTGATAGAGGACGGAAACCCTCATCAACTTGCTGGTTTTGGATATGAAAGACGATCTTTAGCTGGTCAAGGGTGATTTTACTTCAGGGATCGCCATTGTTTTCAGAGTTTCGCAGTTTGGAGTTTTCAGTGATGAAGATATTCAAGGTATTTTAATTTTGATATGTTTTGGTGAGTATGGTAATGTGTTTACAGGAGTTTTTGGAGTTGTTTGGTTAAGACTTGGAGTTTAATATGGTCTGGCCATACACCTTGCGAGGCAGGCCATTTCCCATCATTTGATTGTGCAGACTTATTGAGTGAGAATTTGATTTTGAGTTTTCTACCAATTACCTACCTATGCTGGGCAATTTTTTTAGCAAGGGATGTTGAGTTGGAATTTATTTTTCCTAGATTAAATTGCCCCTGGCAGGGCCATACAGCTGCAGGAGGGGTTTTGGAATGCATAAGTCTGACTTTGGAACAAATTTAAGGCTGCAAACCCACTCAAGGAAGGCACCCAGGTTGATTCTAGCATTTCCAAGGGATAGAATGCACTTTGGAGTGCTCAGAAATTTTAAATAAAATAATCTTGAAATCACCCCTGTGCATATCAAACCCTCTGAAGCGCTGCTATAGATTTCTGTGTAGACTAAATTGTTTGGGAATGATCAAGGATGGCTGTTTGGGAGCTAATATGCAGGACTGGGCAAACTAGAAGTGTTGTTTAGTGTTGGGAGTACTCCTTGAGACCTGTTGCTACAGCTGGGAGCTTGTTTGGAGGAGCTGATGATTCATGTTGCCATAGATGCTTACTGTAATCATTCAGGAAACAAGCTACAGCAGACCTGTTATGACTTCCATATGCAGTTCCCTTGAGGGGTGTTGTTACATACTAGTGAAAACAATGACACTGAAAACACTACTATAGGTTCAAATATAAAGTCATAACATACGTATCTAAAGTACACAAGTTGAATATCTAGATAGCAATACAAAACATCATTGGTATAGTTGGTGTCAAACAGGAACAGCAAGATAAGGCACATACGTTTGTGGGCCTTACATACTGTCCCCATGGAAAGCTGTAGAACATAGAAAATAGGACTATTTTGAACTTGTCTAGATGAATCTAACCAGGTTTCTTTCTTGGATAAAACTGTACCAACTCTGGATTCTATTGAATGCATTTCTATGGAAGGCATTTTAACTTTGGCCTAAGTAAATGGTACAGAGTCTACAGACTTCCATCTTGTTCAAAGGCATCAATTCAACTTCTGTGATTTTTGGAACTAGCAGGAGGAAAACAGAAATTTGAGACATGAAGAAAAAATCTCAGGAAAAGTGAAGAAATTTTACTTTCACAGATTTGAATAGTTGGCTGGATTGTGATTACTTCAAGCACTGCAACTTTGCTGATTACCTCTCTCATGGCCAGGTACAGAACTATTGTTTGCAGATGGCCATCTTCTTCCTCCATTGACACAAATTGAGTTTTTATTCCTTTATGTTCAATCTTTTGACTGCTGTGATGAAGCCCCATGCTGCTGATTTTTATTCTCTTACAAAATAATGAAGAGAAGGAAAATAAATGAGGAAAATTTAGAGGAATGAAAAAGTGCAAGAATTGAAGGATTGAAAAAGTGCAGTAAATATTTTGCCTTAACTCTGATACCAATGTGAGGCCAAAAAATGGATTGTGAATGAATTTGAAAATGAAAGAGTGAAAGCCAATTCTCATTAACTTCAAAACGTGTTAGAAAGTAGATATTTATCAAAATATGAAATGACTGTCCAGTTCATTTACAAGGTGACTGTTCAACTTCTGTTGTATTTAAGTAATAATATTATAATATATTATTATTACATTTATTACCTATATGTAGGATTATGTATTCCAAAAAACAAATAGAACACAAAGTTGTATTCTTCTATTATATATCAGGATAAATAATTACTAAGACCTTCACCTCCTTTTATAGAGTTTGGAAAGAAGACAGATAACCTAAAAGTAACCTAATATTAAAAATAAATTAATCTAATTTATAGTCACTAAAGTGACTTTATTACAGATATAAGTCTTAAATTTCCCTAATATTATGTACAATAGTGTTACAATTACTGCTCGCTTCTTTCGACATATTGCTTGGCACCTGCATTTTGGCATAGATATGGAACAAATTTCCAAGAATGAATTGCTCTTGCATTCTGTATATTGTTTTTCTATTACTTTATGATTCATGCCCAATTAATTTCTTCCATCACAAGGAGATCTTTCATTTTTAGATCTATCTGTCATTAGAGCTTGTTATTATGAAGATTAATTTTTTTGATCGTGCAAGTTTATGGGTATCTTATGTAAGGTTCATGTCTCAGATAATGTGAGAGATATAATTAGTTAATTACCCTTACAATGACCTTCCCAAGGTACTGTCTAGAATTTCATTGTATGGGTTGCCTTGGGATTTTGACATTTTGGCCCTTTTTGATGAGAAGGCACGTGGTGTTAGTTTTAAATCCTTCAAACTTGTATTATTTGAGCAGTTTGAATTGTCCTTTCTTGTGACTGAGAAATCTTCTTGAAACTCACAGGTGGACTTGCATGTCAGTTTGAGGGTATTCTTAATTCACCTGTTGTAAATGGGTATCGCAACAAGTGTGAGTTTACTGTTGGCCATTCAACAGATGGTGAAATTGTTGTAGGATTCCTGCTTGGTAATTTCAGGTAGGAAATTTCCTCTTTATCATCTGTTTTAGAATTATATGAATTCCTTTGCTCATTTATCATATGAAAACTCCAGGGAGGGTTTGACAGCTGTTGAAGAACCTACAAACTGTCCAAATGTTTCAACCACTGCTTGCAAATTTGCATCGATCTTTCAAAACTTTGTGCGGTCATCTCCATTACCAGTTTGGAACAAATATCAAAACAGAGGTTTCTGGCGACTTTTCACTGTAAGAGTTGAGAGCTTTCTTTCTGTCTTTTTGCGTACATCCCTGATAATTCATGTACTTGCAAATGGTTTCACTCTGCAATGCATTCGATGATGTTCTTTTTTATTTGTCATTTGTGCATTTCTTTAATTTGTGCAGCAGTTAGCTAGTTTCATTTGCTAGGCATTTTCATGCCATTCTGACTTGTTACATATTTTCCTCAATGGGGTGTCATATAGATTCTATTCAGGATATATCTCTTTAACATTTTTCCATTTCTACCAATATCGCAAATATTAGATTAATTATTTAATTATCTATTTGTATTAATGGTCAATTTTGTAACTGTTTGTAAATATTTTGGAAGGATTGATTGCACAATCTTTCTGCAGTTTCTGTTTTAGAAACTTGCTTATTTTGTAAATTATGTAATCTATTTATCGAGCTCTTTGCTCAATGTAAATTCTTTCGATTTTTACCATCTCTATTTTTACATGGTATCAAAGCATTTTTCAAATTTGGGCGCCTTTGTTTTGAATTTTTTTTTTCTTTTCAAGCAAATACATGAAAAAAAATAAAAAATCCCACATGTTTGGGCGTCTGTCTGCTCGGGTGTTGAAGAAGTCATGACTTTCTGCGAGTAAAGCGCTATTTTCTTTAATCCGTGACTATATTTGCATGAGAAAGCGACCTTTGCACATTTTCGCGTGTGTATTTTATTTCCGCACGACCTCTTGCGACGGGTTTCTAAGCCCGTGTATGTCTCTGTTTTTACATAGTTCGGGTCTGGAGTTTTCTTGCCCGCGCGTGACCCTAGTGTGAGACGTCTCTGCTCTGGCCCGTGGCGACCTCATCTTCGTTATTTTCAGGTCTTCTGCAACCTCCACAACGTCATTTTTGGGTGATCTGCAACACATTTTTGGGCGTGATTTTTTTCCTTTGATCATGTTTTGAATCTGCACCTAGTTGGAGACGTGATTTCTGGCAGATTTTCGAACATTTTTTCTGCAACTTTTTGGAGCTTTAATTGTAGCTAGGGTTTCCAAAAAGTTCGACTAGGGTTTTGACTGGTCATCTGAGGTCAAATTTTTTTTGGATTACATATTCCTTTTGGGTTTTTCGAGAGCTCAATTGGGTTGGTCAAATTTTTTTGGGTGCCTCGTTTTTGTGCCTCAAATTTTGTGCCATCAATACTTTGTACTTTTTGCAGTCTGTACTTGAATTTGCCTTTGTTATTTTTGCATTGGAACTCGTGTCAGGTTTTGTGTATCAGCCTCTTCTTAGTCCCTTGTTTTTCGTGCCTCAAAAAGCATGAAGATGGCGAGTTTGACCAACATTATGTTGGAAGGCAGTCAAAGATTCAACGACAAAAATTATAACACCTGGAAGTAGTGGATGATGACCATTTTTGAATACCGCTACCTTGATCAGATGATTTTGGGCAATGTTACTCGACCCACTACTACAGGGAAAGCGCAGGAGAAGTTCGATGAGCAGAATCGTGAAGCGATGATGCTCATCAAACTTTCAATAATTAATGATCAGCTACCTCAGATCGCGCTTGGAAAATTACCAACGGAGATTTTGGGATCATTTGAAGGGTTTGCATGAAACTTCTGACAAAAGCCTTGCGTTTTTCTTGAAAAACATGCTGTTTTCTATCATGATGGAGGAGAAGACAACATTGCAGGCGCACCTAAAGAAAATCCAGGAGATCGGAGATCAATTGGCGGCTATTGGTCGGAAAATGGAGGAGGAAGACATGGTCGTAATCACTTCTAAAACCTACCTAAGTCTTATGAATATTTCATAGAGACTCTCAACATTACGTCTGCTAATGTTGACCTGAAGTTTTCAGAGCTTTGTACTATCCTCCTATAGCAGGACCGTTGGAAACAACAATTTGGTAGTAGTGGTTCATCATCCTCTACAAAGCAAGCCTTTGCAACTAAAACCTAGTTTGAGAACAAAGGGAAAGGTCAGCCTTCGCAACAGAAAGGCTCAAGACAACTCTAAGAAAAAGAATATTCAGTGCAATTATTGCCACAAATTTAGTCACATGAAGAAGGATTGTCGTGCATGTTTGGCTTTTGAACAAAAGAAGCAGGGAGGGTCTCAGCAGAAAACACATGTTGCCGAGCACACTGAGCAAAAGGAATCTGCCTTTTACACCTTTATGGCTAAAAGACCTGCAGATCATGTAAAGTCTTTTGCCTGGTACATTGATTCAGGTGCTTCGCGTTCATTTCACTCATAGACGTGACTGGTTCACAGACTTCTCTCCGTTCACTGACTCGGTTGTTTTTGGAGGAGGCCAAGAATACACAGTTGTCGGGAAGGGCACTGGTCAGATTCAGTCTGGAGGGAATCTCATATTCCTCAATGTGTACTATGTTCCTGGCATGGAACTTAACCTTCTATCAGTTAGTCAGATCATGCGGAATTTTCCTCAGATGGATGTGGTTTTCAGCACACACATATGCTATATTGTAGATCGAGAGACTCACACAATAGTGGCAGTTGGTATTGAGGATCATGGCCTCTACAGGCTTGTGGACACAGGTGATTCTCCAGAGTTAGGCATGGCAGCCAAAAACTCTGTTGTCACCAGTCTTTGGCATCAACGGTATGGGCACTTAAATGTGCACTGTCTCTCTCAGCTTGCTCGGGAGGGACTTGTAGCTGGTCTACCTGACATTCAGACTCAACATCACGACGTTTGTGGTGCTTGTCAGCCCGAGAAACAACATCAGACACAGTTTCCAGATGGTGACTCGTGGCAAGTTTCTAAGGTACTGCAATTAATTCATGCTGATATTTGTGGGCCTATGAATACTCCTTCTGTTATTGGTTGTAGATATTTCTTTCTATTTGTTGATGATTTCAATAGGAAGATGTGGGTGTACTTTCTTAAACAAAAATCAGATGTGTTTAATGCATTTAAGAAGTTTAAGGCCTTAGTAGAAAAAGAGTCTGGTTCTTGCATAATCACTCTTAGGTCAAATAATGGGGGGGAATTTTGTTCTATTGCATTCTCCAACTTCTATGATACACATGGGATTAAATGCTATTTAACCACACCCTACACTCCTTAGCAAAATGGTGTTGTAGAGCGGCGCAATCATACAATTGTTGAGGTGGCCCGCTCCATGTTGCAACATAGGAGTGTTCCTAACAAATTTTGGGCAATAGTAGTTTTCATTGCAGTCTATCTCCTTAATCGGTCACCTACTCATGCCGTTAAGGGGAAGACTCCTGAGGAAGCTTGGATTGGTCGAAAACCCAAGATCAGTCATTTGATTTTTTTTGGCTCTTTGGCATATGTATGGATTCCAGATGCCAAACACTCTAAGCTGGATTCCAAGAGTCAAAAGCTTATGTTCACCGGGTACAGTGACAACCATAAGGCTTACTGGTTGATTGATGTAGACACTGATCGTCTTGTCTTCAGTCGGGATGTTGTCTTTGATGAAGAATGAGGACCGTTTCACCTTTCCTCGCCTGTTCAACATTCAGAGGATCAACCCTTGAAGGCTTCTGATTTGGGTGTACGTCTTTTGTTAGGTCTACCTGATGGGAGGGATGATGCAGATTCTATCTTTAATGATGCACAACCTAATTTTCCTCCGGATGATCTTGATTTTCTACCTGCTGAACCAGTTTCGAATCCACAACCAGTTCTAGCTCCTCCTGTAGCATTTGATGTTGGCACTTCTTCTCAGAGGCCTAAATGGTGGGCTAAGACTATTGGAGATCTTCATGATGATGAGCTCATTGAGGGGAGATCATTCAGAAACAAGAGCAAACAACAACATACAGTTAATTTTGCTCTCATGGCCAACATTCACAATGTCTATGAGCCTCAGACATATTCAGAGGCTATAGGAATTCTTGAGTGGGAAAATTCTATGGAGTTTGAATACCAGAGTCTTCAAAAAATTCACACTTGGGTCCTTTCTAATCTTCCTCCAGGGAAGAAGCCCATTAGTTGCAAATGGGTGTATAAGGTGAAATACAAAACTGATGGAACCCTTGACAAGTACAAAGCTCGTCTAGTTGCATGGGGGTTCTCACAGAAAGAAGGCATCGACTACGAGGAGACTTATGCTCCTACAACCAAAAGGAGTACCATATGGCTCGTCCTTGCATTAGCAACACAATTTGGTTGGAAAGTCCATCAGATGGATGTTAAGAGTGCTTTCCTCAACGATGAGTTGAAGGAAGAAGTCTACATGATGTAGCCTCCAGGGTTCAAGGTTGTTGGTAAAGAACACAAGGTGTGCAAATTGGTCAAAGCACTCTATGGCCTAAAATAGGCTCCTCGAGCTTGGTACATCAAGATTGACAAGTACCTTACAGATCATGGCTTTCAGAGGAGTCCATCTGACTCTAATCTGCATGTCCAACATACATGTAGTGATATCCTTATTCTTGTTGTCTATGTGGATGACTTGATCATTACTGACAACTCGACACATTTGATCCCTGAGATCAAACAGGATTTGTGCAACAAATTTGGGACTTCTGCATTATTGTTTAGGTGTCGAGGTTTGGCTGACTGAGAGCAGTATCTTCATCTCCCAGTCCAAATATGCTCGAAGTCTATTAGATAAGTTCCGAATGTAGGATTGCAAACTTGCCTCCACACCCATTGAAAAAGGGCTAAAGATGTCAGCTAAGTCAGACTCACCGGTAGTTGATGAATCATTGTTCAGGCAACTAGTGGGCAGCCTCATCTATCTCACTGCCACTAGACCTGACCTCAGTTTTGCAGTGAGCTACATATCACACTTCATGACAGCCCCCAAGGCTGATCATTGGGTAGCAGTGAAGCGTGTGCTGCATTATGTGAGGGGCACTTTTGATTATGGACTTGTTGTGACCTTTTCACACATCGCCCCATTGCAAATGGGGACCCTCTTGTTTTTTTTGCTTTTTTGGGTTTTTGCCTTGGCGTCGCAACTGCTAATTACCATGTTTCTTTTACAATGAGGAGTTTGAGTTTTTATTTGAAGGGTCATCCGAGTCAAGAAATGATTATGAACCAGAATCAATGCATGAACGTTGCCAAAGTGCTAAGAAGGCCTTGTGGACGATGATCGACTGTCATTTCGGTCAATTTTGACACTTCCTAAATTTTAGGGTTTCGATCCCGAGCCCCTATTTTTTAGGGACTTTTTTTTTGGCATTTTTAGCACATTCTGAGATCCCTATTTTTTAGGGATTATTTTTAGAAAGTTTCTATTTTTGGAAAATTTCTATTTTTAGAAAGTTTCTATTTCGAGAAAGTGTGCAGGTCATGGCTTTGTAAACGCCAACTTCAGAAGGTTGCAAGAGAAAAATGGGTGAGAAATTTGAAAAATCCGGAAATTTGCCTAAGGCATGGACATACATATGCTAAATTCGCCAAGCATGAAGAAACAAAAATGGCAGAGATACATGTAAGTCCGCCATGTAACATGCAAAAGAAAAAATTGCAAAGTGCAAGCCAAGTCCGCCATTGGCAAGGAAAAATTACGAGGCTGCAAGGAAGTCCGCCCAAACACTTGCAAGAAAATGACAAAGTCCGCCCAAACACTTGCAAGAAAAAATTGCATAAGGAAGTTGAAGTCCGCCCCAAGGTAAACATGCAAGAGAGTTGGCAAGTCCGCTCCAAGGTGTTGGGAGGTGCAAATGCAAGGTGAAGTCCGCTCCAAAGAGTTGGGAGATGGCAAAACATACACAAAGTCCGCCCAACAAGGTAAAAGGATGGCAAATGCAAGACCAAGTCCGCCATGTGCAAGGTGCAAAGAGCACTTGAAGTCCGCCCAACACAAAGAAAAAGCTGTAAAGTGCAAGCAAAGTCCGCCCAACACATGCAAAGAAAAAAAAATGACAAAAGCTAAGGGAAGTCCGCCATATGTAAAGAGTGCAAGGAGGCTAGCAAGTCCGCTCCAAGGTGTTGGGAGATAGCATGAAGGCTAGGAAGTCCGCCCAACAAAGTAAAAAATGGCAAGATGCATAGCAAGTCCGCTCCAAGAAGGTTGGAAAAGGGTGAAAGTGTGAAGAGGTCCGCTCCAAGATGTTTGGAAGTGGTAAAATTGCAAGTAAAATTCGCCTTATGTCAAATAAAATGGCAAATTGCTAGTGCAAATCCACCCCAAGCTTGGTAAAATGAAAAATCACACTAGGCAAGTGCACCTAGGCCATAAATGACATGAAAAAATACTTGGAGAAGTTGGAATTGAAGTCCTTTTTGCCTAAGTGTGAAAATTTGAGACATTTTAAAAATAAAAAATAAAAATCAAATTGCATGTCTGGCAATGAGGAAATTCACCAGAAGAAGGAAGAAAATGGCAAGGCAGCAAGCAAGTCCGCCATGTAGTTTGCAAAATGGCAAAGCAACAAGGAAGTCCTCCCAGCACATTGTGAAGTGGCAAAGCACACTTGAAGTCCGCCGTGTGTAAAAATACCAAGGCATCAACGAAGTCCGCCATATGTCAAATGGTAGAGACAAGATGAAATCCGCCCCTACCAAGTAAAGATGGCACAAAGTGTTGGTAAGTCCACCCCTACCAAGTAAAAATGGCACAAGGTATATGCAAGTCCGCCCAGCACATTGTGAAGTTAGCGAAAGCAATGAGGAAGTCCGCCCTTGGATGGCAAGAAAATCTTCTAAGGCATGAAAAGCAAGAAGTTTGCCTAAGGAGATGGCAAGCCAAGTGCCAAGTCCTCTCAAGCATGTCCAAGACAAGGTGAAGTTCACCCAAGGTAAAGTTGGCATGAAGTTGGTAAAGTTCGCACTCCAGAGGAGAATGTTAGGACAAGCTCCAAGTCCGCCATGAAGATGCCTAGCCATAAGGTCAAGTACGCCTAGCCAAGGAAATTTGAAAATTTGGCTAAGTAAAAAAGGGGTTGAAAAAAAACTCAAGTGAAGTCCGACCTCCCTCATAAAAGCAACGTCCAAGCAACTCCAAAGTCCGCCCTTGGCATGATAAGAAAATATTCTAAGGCAAGAACATGAAAAAACGAACATGGAGACCAAGGAGG
This sequence comes from Sequoiadendron giganteum, assembly GCA_007115665.2. NCBI lineage: Eukaryota > Viridiplantae > Streptophyta > Pinopsida > Cupressales > Cupressaceae > Sequoiadendron > Sequoiadendron giganteum. The sequence goes on from CM021107.1 coordinate 581,730,365, forward strand.
ACATCCAACCTGCTGAAGTGGCGCCTCGACCAATCAAATTGTTCCAAGTCGACACGTCCAGATTCAATGAACCTGGCACTCCACAATGCGGCAACTTTCTATTTTATTGTTGGTTCATATTTAGCAGGAAGGACAAGTGTCCCAAGTGTAATGTTCTCATTGGTCGTGAAGAGTTAGTTATGACAAGCCCTAAATAGGGTTTTATTTTGTAATCTTGGCTGTTGATTCTAAATCAATCTTGGCCATTGAATTGTAATTGGGGAGCCTATAAATTGAGCTCGTCCCTCATTTGTAAAGCATGGGAGCATGTTGCAAAACATGTTGAGATAAGTAAATTGTTGCATACGACTGCCAAAGTAATAAGTAATGCATTGTTCAAATTGATGGTGATTATTTCTCTTATTTTGGAGTTGGCATGGTTCTTATCCCTCATCATAATTTAGATTTTATTTCATGCATGTTAGACGAATGCAAGATTTGATAAGTATTAATTTATGGTGTAACTCTGCTCATACTTTCTTTGAATGGATGATTTTCATTCAATGCGTAAAGTTAGACTGAGCTTTTGATGTGTATGCTTTAATGTTTACTTCGAATAATATTGTTCTATTGATGGTGTTGTTCGTAGTAAAGAAATCTAAAAGCACAAAACCCTAGAAGATTGCACCCACTTTGTGTAGTTGTCGTTGAGCGTGGCGAAGCAAAGCGTGGTTAGTGGTTCCACCAAGTTAATACCGTCTCTTGGGTTCTTAGGGAGTAGCTTAGAAATTCTAAACCCTTATCTCCTTTTTAGTTTGTTTGATTTGAGACCCAAGCAATAGAGCTTTATATTCTAGACCTTCATTGTGAATTAAACAAGCCTAGCGTAAGTCCGCTCATGATTACCAGCAAATCACAACAACCACAGAGCTTATCCACACCCCAACTTACGAAACATTGGAATTACCTTGTGACCTGTCTCGCAATCTTAGCACGAAAGGTGGTTTTTCAAGAGAGGATAGAGCGTCTTCGGATACTTTATTCTAGTATGTTCGTGTGTGTCACAAAACATGCATCAACAGGACTCTTGTACACTCGGAGTCAAGATTCTAGACTTAGTGGTTTCACAGACTCAGATTGGGCAGGTTCAGTTGATGACAGGAAATCAACATTTGGGTATGTGTTCAGTTTGGGATCTGGTGCAGTCACATGGACTAGTAAGAAGCAGTAGGCAGTGGCTCTCTCCTCGACAGAAGCAGAGTATCGTGGAGCTGTTAAGGCAGCTTGTGAGGCAGTTTGGCTTCGCCAGATGCTTGCAGATATGCAAATACCTCAAGTAGGTTCGACTCCCTTGTTTTGTGATAATCAGGGGGTTCTCAAACTTGCCAAGAATCCGGTCTTCCATGAAAGAGCCAAGCATGTGGAAACTCATTGTCATTTCATTCGAAAGCTGGTTGAAGACAAATAAGTTCAGTTGCTGTATGTTCCAACAAAGGAGCAGACAACAAACATCTTCACCAAGTCCTTTAGTCCAGATAAATTTGTAAAATTCAGGAGGTCTCTTGGTGTAGTTGCTAGATTGACCATTAAGGGAGGGTATTAGATTAATTATTTAATTATCTGTTTCTATTAATGGTCAATTTTGTAACTGTCCATAAATATTTTGGAAAGACTCTTTGCACAATCTTTCTGCAGTTTCTATTTTAGAAACTTGCTTATTTTGTAAATTATGTAATCTATTTATTGAGCTCTTTGCTCAATATAAATTCATTCAATTTTTACCTTCTCTGTTTTTACAGCAAACAAAGGTCACAGCACTCTCTAAGTACCTAATAATTCTGAGTCTGACTTCAAGCAGGCCTAAATGAAACCTGCTGAGTCTGTTTTGGGTCCAAGTCCAAGTAAAAAATCAGCCTGCCGAGTCTGTGTGCCAAGTTGTAGTATGGAAACACTGTAGCAAACTAAGGGTATAATTCAAATTTATTTTTGAACCCAAATTGGCTTGTCATTTACAAATGCATATTCTGTAAATAAAATTTTTATATATACAGTGACTTCTTAATAGTGCAGATTCTGTATTTGTTAAAGCATTGCGTTACAATATCTACTTTTTTGTTCAGTTAGCTTTGACTGAATTATGGTTTGTTTTAGATTGAAAATACACTCTTAACATGGAAAATTCCAAAGAGAAGTTTAGTCAACAACATGTAACTGGGATTCACCACAGTGAGCAAAACACTTAATATTTTTTTTTATCTTCTTTCTCTTGCCGAACCTGCATTTTATGTCCCTTGGCCCCTGATGCATTTTCCAGTATCCAAGAGACTGTCCTTTGGTCCAAAACATGTCAAGAAGTACAAAATCATATCCTTTTACAGATTGTGCCACTTCATGTTGCTCCACAAAACAAACATGAGCCAAGATTGGAACTTCTTTTTCTCCAACTGTTCGAATGTTACAATGATTAAGTGCTTGAACATGAAGAAACTTGTTCAGCATTAGTTTTCCTTGAAAGGAATGATTCTTGTATTGCCACTTATCTTTCTATGAAGATTCAGATCCTCTTTAGGCTGCTTTTTATCATAGTTAGTATATAACATATAGCTTTTTTAATTCTTGATGATCAGTATTTGTTTGCCCTCCTATAGAAAATTGCCTTTCAGTCTTACACGTAGGGGCTGCCAAAAACATAAACACAAACATCCAAATGAGCAACATCTATTAGTACTTCATCAACGAACATGGAAACAACTGAAAACTTCAATTTAACTTGCCTAGTAACTGTCATAGGTGTTAATGTTAGAAGCAGCTTCGGGCTGCTACTTCTAGCCCACATTAAAAAGCAATTTAAATAATAGCCTGTCGGCTATTTAAATTGAATGGCGATTGCATTATGAAGAGACACGTATTTCTTTTCATATGAAATAATAATAATAATAATTATTAAATAAAAGCTGACTTTCTGAAAAGTCACGAGTTTTCTCTTGAGGAGATATTTATTCTTGGGCCGACCTCTTGGTTATAAAGAGACGCATCTCTTCATGGATAAGCATATAAATACAAGATGAAGACTTCCATTTCCAAAATCAAGTTCATTCATAAGAATTCGCATTCCTAGAGGGAGTTCGCATTTTCCAGCAGATCTTCAATTTGTAGCGGCAGATTGATTTCAAGGAGAATTATATCATTTGTATATTGCATCTAAGAGAGGTGCTCTTATTCATTGTATTAAATCTGCATTATCTTGTGCCTGAGTTGTAAGCAGATTTCTGCTCTTATTCAATCAATATATAAGAGATATATTGGCTGGGTTTTTCTCCCTCAGGTTGGAGGGTTTTCCCAGGATATCTTGTTGTGTTAATTGTCTTATGTGCTGCATTTTCTGATTGCTTTCGTTTTTGATCATAAAACTAACATGGTATCAGAGCGGGTTTGAAGAAGATCTTGATCAGATTTATTTTGCAGCGATATTGTTTATTTTCCTTCACCTTCTTGTCCTTCACCTTCTTGATCTCCTCTATCACTTCCTCAAGATGGTGGACGGTCTCAAGATCGAGGACAAACTTGAGGGAGCATCAAATTTCACATCATGGAGATTCAAAATTATGCTCACCTTGGAGAAAAGTGAGTTGGCAGAATTCGTGGAGAGCACAGCTCCTGAGCCTACGGATGAGGAAGAAAAGGTTCAATGGAAGAAGAAAGGTATTAAGGCAAAGAAGATGTTAGTCGATTCCGTAAAAGACCATATTGTTCCTATCATCTCCAAATTGAAAACAACAAGAGAGATGTTTAAAACTTTGGAGGAGATGTATGAAATCAACAACACAAGTCGTGCTTTAGCCTTAAAGCAACAACTTCATTATGTTAAGATGGCAAAAGGAGAAATTGTCGTTGCTTACTTCATGAGGATTATTGAGTTGAGAGATCAACTCTCTTCTATTGGGTATGTTGTTGACAACAAGGACTTGACCATGTTGGCTCTTAATGGTCTTCCTTCATCTTCGGAGTCTTACATTCAAGGAATTAGTGCAAGATCGAAACTTCCTAAGTTTGATCGTTTGAGGGCAGATTGCATCCAAGAAGAGTCTAGGTTGGCTGTGAGAGGTATTGGTCGAAGCTCCACTAATGAAGACATTCATGTTCTTGCCACTCAATCCTTCAGGAAGAAAGGGAAAGGTGTAAAGAAAAGATATTTCAAGAGGAATAGAGATAATGAAGCTGATGATCCTCCTGCATTCAAAAAGAAGAGGGACCTCTCCAAAGTCCAATGTTTTCGATATGACAAGTATGGTCACTATGCAAAGGACTGTCCTACCAGTCCTCCATTGCTGATGTTAATGAAATCTCTCTGCAGAAGGATTCATGTGAATACCTATTCTATTCTGCCTTGTCAAGCAATGTAACTACCAACACCAACACTTGGCTGATTGATAGTGGTGCCTCCCGCCACATTGCCAAATTTAGAGAGCATCTAACTGATTTGGTGGAGAACGATTCTAGCGAACAAGTCATTATTGGAGATGATGCTAGTTACTTGGTGAAAGGAGTTGGGATCTCCTCTCTTCACTTGGATTCCGACGTTTCCTTGCAATTGAATGATGTGCTATTTGTTCCAGGCATCAAGCAAAACCTTGTTTGCATTTCAGCCTTGGAAGAGAAGGGGTACCAAGTTGCATTTTCAAAAGGCAAAGTTCTTGTATGGACAAAGAACTCAAACATCAAGTCTACTCAGGTGATTGGAGATAGACATGGGTGTCTCTACAGACTATGCACTCGTCCACTTCAGGCTCTAGTGCATGATTCTTCAAGTTTGTGTGATTTTGGGTTTGAAGATTGGCTCACCTTCACTTTCGAGCTCTACCTATCATGGAGAAGATGGTCACCGGCCTTCCAAAATTCAACTAAGAGCATGAAGGTACTTGCAAAGGCTGCGCTTTGGGTAGAATACAAAAGGTCCATTCCATAATAGTGAAAGTAGATCCAAATGTATTCTAGATCTTATTCATTTTGATTTATGTGGTCCAATGTCTGTTGCTTCTTCGAGTGGTTTCTTGTGTTACATTATTTTTATTGATGATTACTCTAGAAAGACTTGGATTTATTTCTTAAAATCTAAAGAATCTGAGGAGGTATTAGAGAGATTCAAAGAATTCAAAGCTTAGGTGGAGAATTTGTTCAGGAAGAGGATCAAAGTCTTGAGATCCGATAACGAAGGAGAGTACACTTCTGTTAGCTTTTGTAACTTTTGCATTGAAGCTAGGATTGAGAGGGAGTTCAACGTTCCTTATAATCCTCAATAGAACGTTGTTGTTGAAAGAAAGAACAAATCTATTGTGGAAGTAGTCAAAGCCCTGATTCATGACCAAGATTTGCAAATCTTCCTTTGGGCTAAAGCATCTAGGACAACTGTTTATCTTTAGAATAGAAGTCCTCACCGGATCTTGGAGAACATAACTCTTGAAGAAGCATTCACAGGGGTGAAGCTTGAAGTAAGTCATTTAAAGATCTTTGGATGTCCAATGTATGTTCATGCACCAAAGAACAAGAGGACAAAGTTGGAACCTTCTAGCAAGAAGGGGATATTTGTAGGCTATAGTGAGACATCAAAAGCCTACAAAATCTACATTCCAGGCCAGAAGTTAATTGAGATCAGTAGAGATGTCACATTTGAAGAGGATGTTGCATTCATAAGATCCAAGGGCACTCATATGGAGATCGATGATGAAGAGCCTCCTCAAGCTATGGAAGTTGACCACGTTCCTGAGAATCAGAGGGAGGCTCCAAAACCTAAAGAAGATGATGATCCAGTTGAGCCCTTGGAACCTACTGATGGGCCTACAAATATTGTGATTGGAAGAAAAAGACCTCTTTGGGCCAGGAAAACAATGCAGGAGGCAAAAATGTTTGTAGCCCCAAGAGGAACTTTCAGAGAAAGTAAGAGACCTAATAAGTTCTCCAGTTATGTAGCTTTGATGAGTCAAATTATTGAGTCAGAGCCTTACAGTGTTGAGAAAGCTTCTAGTCAATAGGTTTGAAAAGATGCTATGTTTGAAGAGTATCAGTCTATTCTCAAGAATGATGTTTGGGACATCGTTCCTAGACCTGAAGGCAAATCTGTGGTATCTTCTAAATGGCTCTTCAAGATCAAGCATGCGGCTGATGGGAGCATTGAGAAGTACAAGGTTATATTCGTGGCTAGAGGGTTTTCACAAAAAGAGGGAGTTGACTTTGAAGAAACCTTTGCTCCAGTGGCTTGTTATACTTTAGTCAAGACCATCATTGCTATTGCTGCATCTAGAGGATGGAAAATTCACCAAATGGATGTGAAGACAACCTTTTTGAATGGTGTAATCGAGGAAGAGGTATATATTGAGCAACTTGATGGATTTGAGGTACATGGGAAGGAGTCTCATGTTTGCAGGCTGAAGAAGGCCTTGTATGGTCATAAGCAGGCTCCTCGTGCTTGGTACGAAAGGATTGATCGTTACTTGTTAAGTTTGGGCTTCTCAAAGAATGATGCTGTTTCTAACCTCTACTTCAAGGTAATTGATGGTGAAGCATTGATCTTGGTTTTGTATGTTGATGATTGATTATTACTAGAGAAGAACACCTCATTATCAAATGCAAGAAGTTAGCTTTTGAATTTGAAATGAAGATTCTTGGTCTCATGCATTACTTCCTTGGCTTAGAAGTATGGCAAAAGCTAGATGAGATGATTCTAAGTCAAGGGAAGTATACTATTGATATTTTGAAGAGATTTGGTATGATGGATTGCAAATCCATGTCTACGCCTATGGAGACCAACTTGCATAAGTTGAAAGAGGCTACAACTAGTTCAACTCTGGTGGATCCCACGATGTACAGGCAATTGATTGGATCATTGATGTATCTAGTCAACACTAGACCGGATATTTGCTATGCATTGAGTGCACTTAGTTAGTTTATGTGTGAACCAAGGCAAATACATCTAGTTGCAGCAAAACATATCCTGAGATACTTGCGTGGCACAGTTGGATATGGGTTGAGATATTCTTCAAGTGTGGATTTGCAATTGCATGGTTTTACTGATTCTGATTGGGTAGGGTGTGTTACTGATTGGAAGAGTACCTCTGGATGTTGCTTCAGTTTGGGGTCTGCAATGATATCTTGGTGTAGCAGGAAGCAGTTTTATGTGGCACTGAGTATAGTTGAGGCCGAGTATATTGTAGGTTGTGTGGCAGCTCGAGAAGCAGTGTGGCTTCAAAAGCTCTTTGCAAGATTGTTTGGACAATCAATGGAGCCAACTATCATTCATTGTGATAACCAGAGCTGTGTGAAGCTTTCAATCAACCCTGTGTTTCATGACATAACTAAGCATGTGGAAATCAAATACCATTATTTCAAAGATATGGTATTGAGGAAAGCAATTCAATTGAGGTATATCAACACTGATGAGCAGAGGATAGACATTCTCACCAAACCTCTCTCTAGGATAAAGTTTGTGTACTTTCGAGACAAGCTTGGTATGGTGGAGAATCAAGCCCTAACTGAGAAGGAGTCTTAGTATCAGTGATCCTCTTTAATGCATTTCTCTTTGAGAGAGATTTGAGGTGCAAGCCCTTGTTAATGCATTTCTCTTTGAGATTTGAGGTGAAAGCCATTGTTAATGCATTTCTCTTTGAGAGAGATTTGAGGTGCAAGCCCTTGTTAATGCATTTCTCTTTGAGATTTGAGGTGAAAGCCATTGTTAATGCATTTCTCTTTGAGATTTGAGGTGAAAGCCCTTGTTTCCATCCTCTGGGAGAGCCATGGTGGATGTCATGTGTGTGACTCCATGACAACATCACGTGAGAGTCCATGATGATTTTCTTGTACTTGTGTTTACACCTTCTGGGAGAGCCATGGTGAAACGTCACAATGAGGTGACAACATCATGTTGAGTGATGAGCACTTGTACATACCATACATGGGTGTAGCCATGATGATTGATATCACGATGAGGTGATATGCTTCTCTTCACACATGGGTGTAGCCATGGTGATTGACATCACGATGAGGTGATATGTCTTTTACAGTTGGAAGTATCCTCCCTAGTTGATAGGGAGTGTTAATGTTAGAAGCAGCTTTGGGCTGCTATTTTCAGCCCACATTAAAAAGCAATTTAAATAATAGCCCGTTGGCTATTTAAATTGAATGGCAATTGCATTATGAATAGATACACATATTTCTTTTCATATGAAACAATAATAATTATTATTATTAAATAAAAGTCAACTTTTTGAAAAGTCGCGATTTTTCTCTTGAGGAGATATTTATTCTTGGACGGACCTCTTGGTAATAAAGAGACACATCTCTTCATGGATAAGCGTATAAATACAAGATGAAGACTTCCATTTCCAAAATCAAGTTCATTCATAATAATTTGCATTCCTAGAGGGAGTTTGCATTTTCCAGCAGATCGACTTCAAGGAGAATTATATCATTTGTATATTGCATCTAAGAGAGGTGCTCTTATTCATTGTATTAAATCTGCACTGTCTTGTGCTTGAGTTGTAAGCAGATTTCTGCTCTTATTCAATCAATATATAAGAGATATATTGGCTGGTTTTTTCTCCCTCAGGTTGGAGGGTTTTCCCAGGATATCTTGCTGTGTTAATTGTCTTATGTGCTGCATTTTCTGATTGCTTTCATTTCTGATCATAAAACTAACAATAGGAGCACATTCCCTGATCCAACCCAGACCAGATGGTTGAGGGTGTTGATAAATTTTAAGGCCAAGTTTGTAAACAATATCTTGAGCAGTCAAGTTAGTTTGAGAACATGATACAAAGAATGCATCAACCTTAACACCATTAACATGAATCTTGATGTTAACAAATGCTTCTTTTGCCTACAGACCAACCTTTCTATTAGTGCAAGACAGCTTAGAATCCACTTCTGAAGTAATGTACAATCTCTTTACGGTTTTACCCTTATTCTTCACAACATTGTTTTCATTTATGTTGGGCATAGAGTTTTCTTACCCCTCTTACCTTATTTGTAAGGGTTCTTTTCTAGATGCAACTTCCAAAAAGAGGACTCTTTATGATCATTCTTTTTTGTGCTACTTGAATTTACCTTCTTAGTCTTTGCTTTAGCCTCATTTGTCTTAGGAGAGGATGGAAGACTAACCACTAGAAGATAATGAGCATGTGAACTTGCCTTATCAATGCCAACTGGTTTGGAAGGCAAAATAGGCACATCGAGATGCTTATGTAGGTCTCTTATTTATTTCATTAAGACCTCATCATCTTGCACGTCTTTACCCATTTGTATACCCCTTATACAAAATTTGCTAGTGTATTCTTGTCACCTTATCCATCTTTCTGTTTTAAGAATTGCTATGCCATACATTTTCCCTCTTTATGAGAAATAGGATAAAATTGTTTCCTAATCAATTCTTTAAATCGGTCCTAAGAACTTATTGGAGCTTGTTTATTTAATGTTATAAAATACAAGACACTCTCAAACCAAGTTAGAGCATGTTTTGCTAACATCAACTTAACAAAGGAAATATTTTGTCTGAAGAGAGAGTGCATGCTAAAATATAACTCTAATTGTGCAAACCGGTTATCAAGCTTCTCTGCATCCACATCGCCTCTGAATGGTGGAAACACAATCCTAGCCTCTGCTGAATAGAGGTTTAGTTGGAAGACTGTCCCTCATTGGAATTGGCCTTGCCTTTGTCTAACCTCTCCATGAGCACCTCCATTAAGCGTTTCATTCTCTCCATAGATTGAGAAAAGCTTCCTATATCAGCCTACATTGTGGGGAATCTTGCTTCAACATTGAACTCATATTCTCTTGCAAAGCTAAAATGCTTCTCAGCTCACTTCTCCACCTATGGGACTAGTCTCTTTACAAAGGTAATATTTCTCCTGTCAATTTCTTGTGGACGAGAACCTTTGAAACAATCACAACAACTTCCTCAAAAGAAAGAACTTGCTTTGATACCACTTGGTTTTTAAACTTGCATATTTATACCACACCGACGACATCAATATTCAGATGTAAATCTTAGAAAGAGAGCATTAAAAGACTGAATTTGGTAAGCAATAATTAACAAGGAAATGTAAACAAATAAGAAAACAACTCCAAGAAAATAGGAGACTGATATGTCTTGGAGAAACCACTTTGGCTAAAAAACTCCAGCCAAAATGTGAGCACTCCAAACATGGCATTTCCAAGAGGTCTAGCTACTTAGGCTTTCAAACAATGCCTGAACACCTCTAGTTTTAGCTCCAACAACCCCTAAGAACTCTCCCAGATTACTCTCCTATCTCTGCTTTTTACAACAGTCCTAAAACTGAGGGAAATCCTTTAAAAATTACCCTTTACAGCTCTGGAACATGCATTTGAATATCAAGCATCAAAATGATTACAAAATCTTCTTATCGACTATATAAAGATTTATATTGCATTTGGGATAAAAAAAACTGGGTAAACTTGCCAAAACAGGGAAAACTGAGAATCTAGAACACCACTAGATTCCATGAAATCTTGTAATGAATTTGCTGCATACGATGGAATGAAGATTTCATGCCCACCTTGGTGATTTTGTTTTCACCACCCATTGCAACTGGCAATTTTGTCACAGTGAGCAAAACATTAGTTTCTGATCTTCTCTCTCTAGCCAAAACCTGCATTTTGATGCCCCATACCACCTGATACATTTTCCAGCATTCAAGAGACTGTCCCATTTCAAAACATGCCAAGAAGTACAAAACTGGGTCCTTTTATGAATCAAGATTGCCCTAACCTAATTATGGGTGTATAAACAGAGTAGGACATTATTTAGAGAAATTGTTGTGAAATTAATTTCATTGCTTAGTTCATTTGAAGATTGTTCTCTCGAGGATGCACAACTTTCTTGTATCATTTTCTGGGCATTTCCACTATCAGCTATCATGTTCTATTTGATCTGATGTTTCTATTCTTTTGTACACCACTATTGTTGTTTCATTGTATGTTATTTCGCTTGTACAAATAAGGAATATCATTACAATTGGTATAGAGTAGTGGTTTGAATGACAAATTATTGAGGTAATGGCATGAAGTGAGGGCCAGACATCATCAATGTAAACATTTTTTAACTTGTATTTTTTCTTGTGGCATTCTTTTCTTGGTCTACTACACTTTTGTGCTTTGTCATGCATTTTTTTCCTTTTTCAAGTCTCAAGTGGCATAGAGTAGAGCTTTGATTGACAAATTTGTGGCAGAGTCATGGAGCAGTGACCAAATTTTGGTAATACCACTCTTTGGTTAAACTGTTTTACTTCTTGTGGGAGTCTTTTTTGGATCTTCTGCCCTTCATCTTCTTCCAAGAATTTAGCTTTTTCCCTTTTTAAAGTCTAAGGTTGTAGCTACAGATTGCATACAGTTTTTCTACTCAAGCTCCATCCCTAAAATAATTTCTTTGATCCAGGAGGAATTTTAATATTCTGAGTGTTCAAGGGCACTCCTTGTCAGCGAGTTAGGCACAAAAAGTTGGGGTTGCAGAAGATAGCAATCATTAATTATTTCTTTGCATGGTCACCTTATACAACTAAACAAGCTTCACCAAGTATGATGAATGATAGAAAACAGTATGTAACATTGACGACAAGGTTTTGCATCTTGAATGGTCAGTTTCTTGAATTATTTCATTAGTGGATTGTGCAAAGTATCCAACATAAAAGCAAGATCCACAAAGAGGAAAACCACAAAAGGATGTAATGCAGATGATAACAGAAGTTGAGATGAAAATATGGCTAGCAGTCAATGGTTCCAGGGAACATAATCAGGTTCTAGGGATATGGGTGCATTTGGTACCACCAAGTTTAACTGTCTCTTAACTCAGCAAAAAGCAAAGGGTCTCTAGTACTACTGCAGTAACAAATTATTCAAAGGCCACCTAGTATGTAAAGAAGTGCTTCAAGATGATAGAAAATGAGGTCATCAACAAATATGAGGATGCAAAACAAGAACAAAGGGACATAAATGATGACCAAGAGGTGTCAATAGAAGAGAAATTTCTGATTCTCAATAACAAATCATTCAAAGGCCACCTAATATGTGAAGAAGTGCTTCAGGATGATAGAAAATGAGGTCATCAACAAATATGAGGATGTAAAATAAGAACTAAAGGACATATATGATGGCCAAGAGGTGTCAATAGAAGAGGAGTTTCTGATTCTCAATTTATGCATAGGTAGGATTCAACAACTCACAGTCTCTTAAATTGAAGGATACATGTAGAAGGACAGATCATTTCATTGGGAAGAGTATTGGAAGTGGACTTAAATTGTTTTGCTTACTCTGTCTTCAATACTTAACTTATGACTGTGACTGGAATTTCAATCACATGTGGTGTTAGTGTCATAACTCCATGGAGGATTATTTTCTTCCTCTCCCATGTGTTATGTTTCTTGGCAAAAATGTTGTCTTATGGTCACACTGGCCTGAATAGTGGGGTAGTTGTTTATTAAATTTAAAAACATCCTTATTCTCTTCTCTGTGGAACAAAAGATCTATGTATGCAATGGCCTTGCAATTTCATCTTCATTATGTGAGCAGCTCCCATTGAATGTAAAATCAAACATGAATGGAGCAGTGTAATAACATAACTATACTCCTTGGAAGTTAAGGAGTTGCAAGAGTTCTTTCAACAACATGAGTAGGTATTTGAGAAGGCTCCTCAAGGTTTTCACTTATTTCTGGAACCTGGTCTTGCTATTGCTGATTCAATAGCCATTGAGATCAAAAGGAACCTGGTCTTGCTATTGCTGATTCAATAGCCATTGAGATCAAAAGATCAAATGGAGATTGTTACAAATGTTTGAAATCACAATGCTCTTTTGCTTTGGATAAACAATTACATTTGTTCAAATAAGCTTTCTTTGGTTGGATAGTGATATTGAACATAGAACAACTTAAATGACACAATTTGAAAGGCAATTATGGGTATCTATCTGCTGCTGCTACCTCATAATTGCACGGAAATTTAAAGCTTCAGGTAAAAGAACATGTGCAGAATCAACACAATACGTCTCTAAGTCTTCAAGGAGAATTTGGCTATGGCACAAAACATAACGTGGCAACAAGTAGACTTGCATAGAAGTGAATACAAAGTCAGAGATAAGGTCTTTCACAAGCTTCGACTAGAACATAACCATCTCTAAAAAATCATGAAGTAACAGGGTCTCACAAAAAGTCTGTAGATTCACAAAACGCTCCATCAAATTGGTAGTGTAGCTTGCAAGCTGAAGCTAACCCCTTCTTTGCAGTTCTATTTGATTTTCGACTTCTCATTCCCGAAGTTAGTTATCAGTGAGCAGATTATAGTACAGAGAAAGCTTTTGAAGCTAGACAAAGAAGAATCATCTTGGAATGAGCAGTGCTTGGTCAACAAGTGAAGAAATTGTGCAACAAGGCAATCGCAAAATGTCTTATCAAATGGAAGAACCTGCAATTGAGGACGAGTTTTTCTTGCAAAAGCATCTATAATTGTCAAGCAACAAGGACAGAGATCTCTCTAATGGGAGAGCATGATGCCCCAACCCTACACATGTTATGTATATCCAGGTTGAGTAGCCAACATGTGGCACACATATCCCTTGAGTAGTTTTCTAGGAGCTTCTTTAGTTTGCTTTACTTGGTACTTTTGGAAATTTCCCCCTGAAGTGATTCAATTTTCTTATTTCAGTATTTCAGCATTTTATTCATCATCTATCATTTTAGATTTTGTCTGCTATTGATATTTGATGAGCACATGCTTATACTGAGAGGGGGTAGGGGGTCAATCGGTATAAAATAATCTTTTACTATTTCAAATTAATAATCACAATAATATCAATCACACAATATCAACAAAAAAGAACACAAGATTTACATGGAAACCCTTTCGGGAGAAAACCATGGAGAAAGTGACTGCTTGGATCTACTGTCCAAATCCAGCCACAAATAAAATACTTCTTACAAAATATTCGTAGGCACCAACCCACTGGAGACAGCAATCTCCAATGCTAAGCAACAACTTAGCAAGAGACACCAATCTCTTCTATTGAGAGGCACCAATGTCTAACTCAACAAAGTTGTCTTCTTGAGAATAAATCTCCTTGAAAAATCTGCCTTGAATGATCTTCTATTATTTTATTCTCCTCAAATCTGCTTGTGTTTGTATGGTATATCTTCTATTCTCCACACATACATCCTTCACCACCGATCACAAACTTCATTTATACCTTTTGAAAGAGGGTGACTTCATGAAAGTAAGCAACTCTTCACTAAAAAAACCTCTCTTTTCCAAAGGAGGCGCCTCTATGTATCTTTATTTATGGGTGCCAAGATGGGGCCAGCCCATGATAATTTAAATTTAAATTTATTTATTATTTTAGAAGGAGAGGGCACCAACATAGAAGGTGGTTGGCCATCATAAATAAATGAATTTTATCTAATGTCATTGCTGCCATTGATAGGATAAAGTCTGCCCTTGGAATGGTGCAATTTAGTGGGCTTTGGCCTTCATACTTTCAATCCCATTAACGATTTTCTTGACATCAGCAAACTGATTTCTTCTTTGACATCAATGACAACATTTTTCATCATCAATGACTTAACATTTTCAACAATATTATGCCCTATTTTGCTATTTTTCAATGGATGGATACTCCATTGGGCCTTTGCTATTTCACTTGCATACCATATAACTGTGATAAATTCTTTGAAGTAGTGCTGGCAGAATACATCCGGGACATCTATTGGCCACAGAACAAATGTCGCTAAGATGTGCCAGGACTGTCCTCTTCAGATGGCAGGATGCCAGGAGGGATAATCTCTCAAGAAAGCCTCTGCTGCATAATTTGGAGTGATTTGGGGAATGGCTACTTTATCCTTCGGTACAAACTCCCTTTTTAATCTGCGAAAATGATTTATTGGAAGTATTAAGTGGAATTAATCTTCTTCTAAGAAGATGCAGGGAGGCATGTTCTTGTAGCATGCTGTTGAAGTCAATGCAACCTGCTAAAAATGTGGATGAAAACGAGATAACATGCATAAATCACACGTGAAGTCAAATGCCTGTCATTTTTGAAGAAAATTTCTCTCATAGAACCTTCTACTAAATAATTTGTTTTCATTGTGTTTACATATGAGATGGCCTTGTAGGCAATTAAAGGTATATAATGATTTTAGATACAAAGTGTGTTTATTAAAACAAATTAGTATTTTTTTATACATTAATTAGAGAGGGGTCTATAAGAGGCCCTCACCCAAAACAATAAGACACAAGCATCAATGTGAACCCAATACCAAGCTCTTCCAAGCACTTAGTAGAGACTACTACAAACTCCTTACAAGTGAACACGCTAGAAATCATCTAGGAAAGACAAAGAGTCACTACTTAAAAATTCACTTTATTTAGAAACTGTATCCACATTAGAAGCCAACCATGGAATACCAAGAGTCACAACTTAGAATTCCATGTTAGATGTCCGTCCCTATGAGGATTTGAACTCGAGTCTCCACATTGAGAACCCCTTGGATGAAGAACTCTTAAAATTACATCCACCCAAAATACAATCACCACCCTAGAACAGAACACATCCACTGAACACACCTAGACCACAAAAACAATGGCAAACAGGCATAAAAGTTAGAAGAAGTAGAGGGTAAAACCTAAGAAAACCACACGAAAGATACAACTCAAGCATTGGTGACAAGCATCCTCCTACTCCTATGGAAGAGGAGGTCCTCCATCATTCACTGGGATTCTGAGCTATTAATTGAATTTCTTTTGGTTTACAAAACCCTCCTTTTCTTAGGAGTGCTAACTGGCAACAATCTCCCTGAGAGATCCCACTGAAAGATTCCAAGACATCTTGCTCCGAAGGAAAATTTTGAAGTAAGCAATTCTCCTCCTGCTGGGCCACATCATCTTCCACAAGAAGTTGCAGTGGATTATCCAAAGAAACAGAGCTTTGCAATCTAGATACCACACCAGTAGAATTATTTTCCACCCAATCCAGACTAACCTCAGAAGGCATCCAGAAGATGCTTCATGCTGACAAGGCAGGAATCATCCATGAGTCCTGCAAACAAAATCCTTTTTTGGAACCCATTTCTGTAACTTAACCAAGCCTCTCTGCATCCACTAAGAAGAAGAACAGATTGAACTCTGATGCCCAGTCTGGTTGAAGTGAAGCATCTGATGGGCAATCCCTCATAATCCACATATTGTACCCAAGTACTAAGAGAGGAATGGATGCTATAAGAGCGAAGAACAGCACTTGAAAGGTCCATACACACAGACCTTGGCAAAGCCACTGAATGATCCTTCGGAATCAATTTTGACGAAGGCATCTATCTTCTTTGCCAATAGCTGAATCATCTCCATAGATGTACAGGCCAATGAAATATTGTAGAATTGGATTCAAAAGGGGAACCTTTGAGAAAACAACTCGATCAGGATCAACAAAGGCTGCCAGGGACATAAAAATAAATTAGATCTCCCACAAAACCATGGTCCATGCCTCCACACAAAAGCCTGGTCCTCAGCTGAATTGAAAAAATGTAGAAAGAATCCTTAGAAAGACGGGAGATAGAATCCATCTTGATTTCCAGCCAAGAAGATTCCATCCACTGAGAACTCTGTACCATTTAGACTTCTACCCACAAATTTGAAAACCAAGTAATTATTCTCATCCACCAAAGACATATTTGGCACAGAATCATCTGGGAGAGACAAAACAGTCAGAGAGGGTTCCATGTTAAGGGAATATCACCCAAATAACCAGCACCGTCAGGAGGTACCACATTAGTGTCAGTACGAATCTTGGATCCCTTCAACACAGGCACAGAGGCTTTAACCAAAACTGGTGCCAGAGCCCCTTGCTCCTTTAAGAGCTCAGTATGACAAACATAATTAACCACAAGAAGGGAAAAGGTTGCAGGCATTCTTGCAGGTGTGCTAAACCATCCGTTCAACTGGCAGATCTGACTTTTGCACTTCTACAGCTGCACTCTGCATCACATTCACACCAGACCAAGAACCCTCTCAGAGGAGCCCAACACTGCATCCACAGGGCACCAAATAATTAGATCTGGGATGTTAGATGGGAACTGAACAGGTTTATAAGAGGTTCAAATACCTCTCAAAGACAAAGAACCGCTGATATCTGCAGACTTCCCCAAACAGGAGTGGTCACAAACTGCCTCCTTCCCTATGTCGCCACCATCATTGGCAGATACAGCTGTGGCCCTTCCCAATATTTGCTGAACCCTAGCCTCTGCTCGTGAATGCACTAATTAAAACAAGTTAGTATTAATAAGCTTTGATGGGCTGATTACTTGCTGAAGGTTGTGTTTGGCCTTAATAAGATTTGATGGGCTAATTTCATGATTGATGGATTTGAAATATGAGTCTCAGAGGCTATACATGCATGTTAACTGTTTAATTTTTTAAAATTACATTGTTCTTTTATAAAAAAGTCTTCACATTTTAGTCTTTATTTGATAGACATGCTAAAGAATGTTTTTTGTGATTGAGAATATTATGCTGAAAATATGAGTATTCCGCTTTTCATTTCTGGAATCTAAATGCTTAAAAGAAGTATTATATAACTTTGTAAGGTAGTCAGGTGTTTAATAGATAGCATCTATTAACAGGTTCGAGATGGGCGAGCCCCAAGCCAGGTTTCTAACTCAGACAATGAACAGCCTAATATTGCTGAGGTTATGCTTATTGTGCAGGTATGTTAATTAAGGAGTTGCTTGTTTTGCTGTAGTATGGCTTGGACACATTTTCTCTCATCTTTAACACTACTCTTGTATACAAGCTGAAAATGTTGTGATATGAAGGTGATTATATTGTTGAACTGAAATGTTTCAATTATAGATTTGCTCAGCAGGTGTTGAGGAGAAGTTGAAGTCAAGTGAATTCAAGAGAATGGCTCAAGAACTTACAGTTGCAGCAGCAACAGCTTCTCCACCTCTTCCTCTTACTGCTCTTTTTGTGCAGGTCCTTTCCTTATATATTGATGAACCATAATTTTTTGAGAAAACATTGTCAATCATGGTTATACTAACTCTTACTACTCTTCCTGTGCAGGTCTTAACTTTATCCACTTATGAACTATCACTTTAACAAGAAAATTATCAATCATAACTTTTTCTTGTGGAATTTATACTTTTTATTAGGTTCCAACATTTAAATTGAAGATTGGAGAATCAAATTTAACATTTACACAGCTTAATTTGACTTATGTGGTGTGATTAATTGCCAAAAATGTTTTACTTGTTGATTAATGGAACAAAGTAAATGTGCACTCTGGGAACAGATAAGCCAATGCCCTTTTATGGTAAAGATTTGCACAGGCTGGGAACAGTAAAGGCACTGCAAACTTTTCTTGCAAAAGCACATGCTTATTCACAGTTCTATTAGCAATATGTGTAATTAAACATTGCCCAAGTGTATATGGTGCTGTTTAAACAATGCTTGAGTTTTGGAGACCTGTTGGAGATTTTGACAACTGAGTTCTCAAGGTACAGTGGTATAGATATATCAACAGATCTATCCATTTAGGCAGTGCAGTTTTAATCTGAAGTGTAGGAGCACACTCATTCTAATTCAGAAGTTTCAAGTGCTGTCTTATTGTACTTAGATCAAATTAAAATTTCAGGAACGAACACCATGGCTAGAGAACATGTTTGTTAAATGCCTTAAGATTAGGTAGTAAGTCCCCGTAGATGAATTGTTGAAACTCCTGAATTACTGCTTGGTATATAATCTTCTAGCAATGTGTGGTTTAGTTTGAATTGTACACAGAGGTCTGGATGCCCGCCCTTAGTTTCTTGATCAAGATTTAGTGCACACACTCCAAGTACAACAGCCACACAGACAGAAAATTGGTGTATTTGGATTTGAACTGCACAATAAATAGTGTTTCTTGTTCTAACTTGACTAAAAGTACTGTGAAAATCCAAGGGCCTTTTGTAAAAATGAGAGAGCTCATATCACTTATATTCAGAATAATTTCTAAATCCTGGTTGAATTGCTGAAATAAGCCCCTTAATTTTTTCTTGGAATTTTCACAACACAAACTAGCACTATGCCAATTGATTAGTGTTAGCTTCCCAAAAAAAATCAAACTAAATGCACTCTATGCCAAGAATGTTAACCAAGATCCTTTAGAAGGCGAGGTGATAGCATATGGCGGAGGAAACTAAGCTACAACTGAAAATTGAATTACAACTGAATACAAGTAGGCGGTGATCCAGCCATAAGAGTTTCCATGCTACCACTTAATTAGTGGGGGGAAAAACATGACAATTCAAAACAATTCATCCGCTTAGCAGGCATCCACTCAACAGTGGGGATTCGCCACTTCAACAGTGGGTGAAAGATAAGATACAATGTTAATTTTTCTCTACATTGGCGGCAAACCTTCCAGGGGTTACAATGTTGTGAATTAAACACAAATAAATGCTGAAATAAAAATGACTGGAACAGTACTACTGTTACCAGCATTTACAATGATCTTATAACAATGAATATCATTAGAAATCTGCTCCTAAACAGCTGCAATAACTTTACTATATTTCTGATTACAATGATGAACTGAAAGGCCAAAAGAATATAGCATGAAAAGGACCATACCAGGTCTGATTTACAAACTAGCAAACTGTGATTATCAAACCAACAGCTATGTAAACTTCCAAATGTTAATAACTCCCACAAATTTTCACCAAACTTCAATGAGACAACAACTGATCATCATTAAATTAGTCATATCTTCACCCAAAGAGCTTCTATCTCCTTCAAATGGACTGCACATTAAATTAGCAGCATAGATGCCCAAGAAAGATTGCACAACATGAAAAGAATTAAGTCTGATATAAATTTCCAACAAACTCTAATTCAGACCAGCAAGCAATACCATTCAAATTGCCTATTTTTTCCATAAAACTCCACCAAGTCACCCCAAACTGTAACCAACTCATCTTAAGAACAAAGTGCCCATTAACATTGGTGTTCCAATCCAAAAACAGCTTGCAAAGAAGGTTCGAATCCCAACGATTACCATGTGAAATGGTACGGCTCTAGAAGAGGGGGATCTCTTCTCTTAAATCAATGGCTTCACTAAAAAATCTGAAAATTAAGCACATGGGACACCTATAGCATAGAATTGAATATCAACAATACCCACAACCAAATAAATTTTGCTCAAAGAGATATGAATTAAAATCTTCTTCAGCCAAATAATAACCAGCAACATAAAAACTGGAAATATCTCACCAAAACTCCACAGTAATGCTCAATATGTACTTCTGAATGAAGCACACTCTCAATCCACCCTCTAGGGAACCATAGTTTTAGGCCCGAAGAATGGAGTAGAATTGCTAAGCTTCCCCTTAGTCGGGTTCTGAATTCAATCCAACAACATTTTGTTATAATTTTTTCCAAAGATCCCAAATAAATGAGCAATGGCTTGCTTTTATAGAATTGAAGATGACTATTGGCTTTCCATCTTCCAAAAGGGACGCCCATTTTACTTTTGCAATAATTTAATTTTAAAAACCTTTAATTCACTTTTTTTTTTCTCTTCTTCATTTTGGCGTCCAAGTTTCTTTAGGGAAATGTTTAATTTGTTCAGTTCCTTTATGAGGCATCTTCCCTTAATGGCCCCCTTTTAAAACAACATTAAGTCATTAATCTAGGCCATGGGCCTAAACTGTATTTTAAAATATTAATGACTTAAAATATATCATTTCACCAAAATGAGCTTCAAAATGTTGAAAGCCTATTATGCTCCAAACTGCACTATCCGAAATGGAAACTAGCTGACTGCTGATGCTATTGCCCAAGATGGCATTGCCAGAAATAAAACTTACTAAAAATAGTAAATTCTGAAAAGTTGCCCAATGCCTTTGCATGTCATACCACTGCGAAGCTCTCTGAAAACCCAGAAAGAATCTGCAATCCAAAACTCAAAACTCCAATGTATTGGCTAAAAATAGCAAGTTCCCAAAAAAGGTTGCCAGATGGAGATGCATGTCACACCATTCCGAACCTCTCCAAAAACCCAAAAAACTCCACCAGACATGCATCAGAAACTCTAACGTGCAAACCTTCCTTTGACGAGTCTACGGGCTTTCGGAAATAGGCTATCAGTCACTGAAGGGCGAATAGCTAATATGAGGACATAACAATTGCCGAGTTGAAGACAATTCAAATTGAAATACTATGGTGGTCTTAACATTATTAGATGTGAACTCTAGAGCTAGCCATCCTTCTATCCCTTGTTATTTAATTCTAAATTATGAAACTAATCTGGGTGTATCTTGGCTCTTATGTGAATCTAGAAGAAGCTTACTATCATCAAAAGTGAGCTAGCAAGTGTCATTACCTTATTCTAAACAATTTTTTTGAGATTAGGAAATGCAGCATTCCATAGAATTTATTTGCAGAACATATAGAATACAGAATTTCAGAACATTGTAGCCTGTCTGTTACAATATGTAGTGAATTAAATCAGTATATCTTAAGTCAAGTGAGTTGCAGATCAACAATTACACTAATTTGATATAGCCCTTCTCCAGAGAGTCTTGTCAAATGATTCAAGTGTCAAGAGGAATGTTCCTCAAATGATCTTAGGCAGTAACCTTGATTCAATCATTTAATATGTTTTCTTGGTGATTTTGACATCAGTTGTCTTCAAAATATGAATCTTAATAAGTTAATCCAATTTTATGTTGATGTTTATTTACTAGCCCTTACAATGTCAGCATTCAACTTTATGAAACTTCATGTTAATAGGGAGCATAGCTGGGCCCTCAAATACTTCTTATTCTGAACTATTTTCCTTGAAGAATATTTTGGATATAATTGAAAGCAACAATGCCTCTTTCATAAGCTTGACTAAAGGATCCTCTCTCTTTCCTATAAGAACATGGGAGTTCCTATTAAATGTCATAGTAGTTGCCTTTTCCATCATACAACATCGAACTGAAGCATTGAAAATGAATACATCTAGTGTCTACTATTGCTCTCGGATGCTAGTATTCATTCAATGTCTTATTTATGAATATGTTTTCATTATAGTGAGAAATAGTGTATGGCTGTGGGTCTCGTGTTGGGACTGCAGCCAATAATATTGATAGAAGATGATATGTGTGGGTGGCAGGGGGTTGTGAAATGGTGCCCTTATCTACTATATATGTTGTTGCCTCGTAGTGATTGATTGCAAGGATATTTGTTCTTATTTTTGGTTCTTGTTGCTGTTTAATCTTGGCCATGGTTGTACTAGGGACTTTCATATTTGGTGGCCCATTTGTATTCTTTGATATTTCTTGTCACACTTAATGTCTAGGTTTCAACTTCCACAAGGAGAATGCCTTGCCTACCCGATAGCTCATTTCCTGCAGTCTACCATGTCTCATTTTGGATGTTTGAAATGGTTATCCTCATTAATAGTGAACAGTGTTTCAGAAAACACATGAATAAGGTTGGGATCTTCTTGCCTTTTTGTCTGTTGAATCTAGCTCTACTGTCATGATTGATACCCTTGAATTTCTCAAAGGTGGTTAGAATGAAGAATGTGTTATCTTAAGTGAAGCTTTCCAGAGGTGTTCTTACATCAGTAGTGTAAAGTTTACTGTGTTCGGAAAATAGCAGAGTGCTTTACTTCTTGCCTCCATCAATTTACCACCCTTGATTTCTCAAGAAATGAGATACTGCTTCTGCTGCTTCTTTTCCTGAGGAGCCCAATAAGAAAGCCAGAGGACTGAACACTAACAATGGAACTCCTCCTCGATGCCAAGGAGCATATGAACAGAAAATTGATAGAAATTTTGCATATATGGAGCAAAATCTGAATGATACAAGTAGTGTGTTCTAGAGAGGATGAGCTCAAAGTGTTGAGGAATTGAATATGAATCTGCTGGTAGTAGCTCTCTACGAACTAGAATCCATTACCTATCTTTCAATCACCAGTTTTCCCTTAAGATTGACAATGTTGTCAATGATACAAATGTTTGCCTAAAGTGTGAATGTGTATTTATATATATGGTCCGTTCTGTCTGTATGCTTTGTTTCCTTTATCATTGAGTGTTATCTCGTGTTATTCAAATCTTGATTTTTTGGATTCCAAATTCACAAATTTTGGTGTTTGTTTCACTCTGATGGCATTTTTCTATGCAGGACCACTTGGGTATTTCCAATGCAGCACCAGCAGATGCTCCATTGTTCCCAATACATCTGCCTAAGGTTGTGGCAGGTAGGATTGTAGATGATGATTGCGGAGAACCTGTAGGACAAATTCATGATTACATAAATAATCTTTGCTTCCGCATATCACCAACTGCTTTTTTTCAGGTTGGTCCTCATATGAATTCTATGGTATTTTGGTTACAATATTGTAAGTTATTTCTATTTAATATGATTAAAATGACTTATGATTGCTGTTAGGTTAACAGTCTTGCTGCTGAAAGACTCTATTCCCTGGCTGGTGATTGGGCTTCACTTAGCCCTACAACACTTCTATTTGATGTATGCTGTGGGACAGGCACAATTGGTTTGACACTAGCTAGCCGTGCTGGCATGGTAATTATTTTTTTCCAAACTGCTGCAGGTGTATTTGGTTATGAACAATGTTTAGTATTCACCTTGACTAATCCATTGGAAGAAATCAAGCAAGTAGCCTGTGCAACTGATTGCTAGTATTCGTTTCGCAGGGAAGCAACGCAATTAGTGTATAATTTTTTTTTAACATATGCTATACTGATTTATGGATGAGTTTTTGTTAGGTTGTAGGAATTGAAATGATTGCCCCTGCTGTTGCTGATGCCCAAAGGAATGCAGAAATTAATATAATAAAGAACTGCCGGTTTGTTTGTGCAAAGGTTAGAGAACTTTCAATTCCAGAAAAAAGCTGGACATTTTTTGTACCCTGTTCAAAACCATGATGGTATCTTTGGTAAAAATGTTAATGTGCCATGGTCATTATGGACATGATACAGGCTGAAGATGTGACGGATTCCTTGCTCAAAGAGTATCTTGATATAACAGCAGAGACAGAATCTGATATGAAAGAAAATATCAGTGACAAGAGCAATGATAATATGACAAAGGAATGTTCCATTCAATCTGAAGAACAAAAATCTGTTTCTTCAGTGCCTACAAATGTAGAAGATAATTATGTTGATAGGGAATGTGAAGAACTTGATAATAAAGGCACAAGCTCTTTAGGTATCTCTTCTCAGGAAAATGGCGATTCTGAAATAAAAAAGGAAGATAGTGCAGCGAAACAGTTTAACGATGTTGTTGCCATAGTTGACCCACCACGTGGTGGTCTACATCCTGCTGTAAGTATAGTCAGATTCCAAGCAAATGTGATTCTTATGTTCTTTTATGATCTAAAGAATACATGAATTCTACATGAAATGAATTTAATGTTTGGATTAACTTCCCTGAAATTCTTGGTTTGCACTGTACAGGTCATCAAAGCTCTTCGCACTCATCCGCGCTTGCGACGCCTTGTGTAAGTAATCATAGAACCCTGTTCTATTCCATCCAGTGATCATACTATTGATTGGATGGTCCATCCTTTCAGACATAAATAAGCATTTTAAATGTGACGAAGAATAGGGGTGGGGATTAAAGGTACTTATAATGTCTTGTTTGGAATGTGCAGCTATATCTCATGTAATCCAGAGACACTATTAGAAAATACAATTGAACTTTGCACACCATCAACTGACAAAAATGAGAAAGGGAAGGGGAATAAACGAGGTTTCAGACATATGAGCAACTTAGGTCATGCTAGGCAGCGTGCCAAATCCATGCCTATGTCAGAAGCTTTTCGCCCAGTAAAAGCAATGGCTGTAGATTTGTTTCCTCATACACCCCATTGTGAGATGGTAATGCTGCTAGAAAGATAGGATCTGAATTAGTGGAATTCTTTATCTTCTATATGTAGCATACCCATGGGCAACATGGGTCGTGATAGGCAACAAGCCAAATCACTGCCTACTTTGGAAGATTTTTGGTCTATAAAGGCATTTCCTCATAATCCTTACTGTGAGATGGTAATGTTGCTGAAAGTATTGGAATGTCGCAAAGATTTTTAGTAAAATTATTATCTTCTAGACATTGAATTTCCATTCATACCACAAGCCATTGGACAATGTTTGGTATAACCGTATGTGTTACTGCCCAATGTGGCCCTCCTTAAATGCAGGTTTTTTTTTTTCATTTTGGCTGCTGTATTGCAAATTTAATGAATAATATAAAATAACTTCTGTGCTTTATAATCCTAAATTATTTATGTATTTTTGGTTTTTGTACATTTTAACAATCAATACAAATTTCGTCAAACTCTTTGTATACAGTTTCTTATAAACTCACTTTATAAGATAGAAGATATCTTCTCATATATTTTTTCTAACCCAAATGAAGTTTAATACAATATCGTTCAATATACATTAGCTTTAGAAATCTGACAAACTTGTTAAGACACGACGGATTCTGCCATGTCCAAGCAAGTAAGTTCCCACAATCAAACCCAGATTCACAACAAGATTAACTTAGTTTGGACACAAAAAAAAGTCAATAATGTCAATTAATCAACATGAATATTGTTTGTAAATCATTAACCGTTATTCATAGCAATGAGATGATAGAGGTGGACGATGATTCCCCCGGCTGAACTTAGAAAAATAACAACTATGAATGTGAAAAAGAGCGAGCATTCATTCAACAGCATCCATGTATGACAATTAGCATTAACAACTAAGAAAACTCTATTTAAACTAAGGTCGTGGATATTTGTTGTTCGTTGAATTGCCCACAATTGCGCATTAACAACTAAGAAAACTCTATTTAAACTAAGGTTGTGGATATTTGTTGTTCGTTGAATTGCCCACAATTGCATTATTGTTTTCACAAAAATGAAATATTCCAACTTTAAGGGAAAGAGAATAAAGCCTAAGATTCATGGATCTTGGAAACAACTTATACGCCACATTCCCGCTTTAAGTTTGACTTAGGGAATTGAAGGAAGAAAGATAATTTGTATACTATGCACCCCTGCCACCCCTATCTTAAGTTGCCATACCCATGATTTTACAATTCAACCCTTCAATAATATATTTATATCACCAGTTGTATAGAAATATATTTATATCAATGGATATATGATTCCTAACCAAGTTCTCATTCTGTGAGGATGAGTGAGATCCAGATGTCGACCAAGAACAACTATGCAGAAAATTCAGAAGAGCATTGGCACATGTAAACTTGGTACGCAATTACAATTCATATTTAGAATGAATCTTACATGACGAAAAATAGATTTACCAACACCAGTTTTCATTCGTGTAAGATAAGTAATGTATTATTGTAATGTGGAGAGTACACAATTGTGACCCCATAATCCACATGCCTGCTGAAGATACGACTGGCTTCTTGTGGTAGGGTCATTTGGAGATCATTCTTTTAGGAGTACTCCCATTTACCGTTACACCTCAGCCTCTTAGACTTTTTTTTATCATATATTACCATAGATTTTAATTTTTAATCAGTTGTTATTAACGATCATTATATTTTTTATTTTCATATTATAAGATCCTTCGGACCCCAAATATACAAAATTCACAGGTTTCCGTGCACCTCTAATGTTGTTCCATTCGAACCGAACTTCTTGCAACAATCATTTTACTAACATGAAGTCAAATAACTGTTGCACCAATTTTGAAAATTGAAATGAATAATACCTTGTATAAGAAAACTTGTGCTATGTGGAGATGGATGAATTAGACATAAACTATGTCACCCCAAGTATAAGTATTCGGGATAGGGATCGTAGGGGAGGGGGAACAAGTCTTGGGGACTATAGGGGATGAGGGATGAGTTTTAGGGATGACATTTTTTTGGGTCATGATAGGGGACGACAAAGAGGGCAATTATATAAAAATTAAGAAAAATTTAAAATATATAGAGAAATTTCAAATCTTCATATGGTTACATTGATAAAATATTATTTATATATATATATATATATAGAGAGAGAGAGAGAGAGAGAGAGAGAGATAAAACATTTGTGTTGATGGAGAATTCACATGAGAGTTAAACAAATTAGCAAATGCCAAAACTTAATTGTTTTTATATTTCGTTGTCAATATGCATATGATTAAAAAATAGAATGTAATACCCCTCCGTTTTGCTTTTTGTTCAAATTACTTTATGTTATGTTTGGTTGCAGTTACTTTGATACTGGATACATTTTGTTATGATGTTTTGATCGTTACTATTAAGCGACAATTATTATTGTGGGATGTAGTTATCTGATTATTGTTTCACATGCATTATGGATTAATGATGTTGTAAAGTTAACATGAGATGTTATTATGAGATTATTGGAATTATGATGGAAGTGTCAGTTTCGATGAGTGTATTGGTGAAGAAGACGGGTTCGCATCACTCGTTTGCGAGCGTCCTGCGAATCCGTAATTCTTTCTTCACGGTGTGTATTATATGCTGGATATATTGTATGATGTTGTTTACTTGGTTGCAGGATTGCAAGTACATGACATCGACTCCACCTAGTTTCACAGGTTCGAGTGTGTCGATCTAACGGTTAAATTGAACGGGAGATAGTAGCTAGGTAACATGTGTCAAGTCTACGCCCTAGCCTTAGTGTGTCGTCAGTCGTGTGTGTCGAGTCATTGTCTGTCTTGCTTTAATATTATTTAATTTTGAATGATTCTTGATTTGGAAATAGATATTTAGAATAATTGCATTTAAATCATGTTGATGGTTATTTAATTTAAATAATGCAATGTGGATAAAAGTTTATATTTAAATTAATTAATTATAATTTAATCCAAGCGGGTTGAATTTAGTTATTAAATAATTAAATTAATTAATTAAACGTGATGCAAAAGAATGAAAGGAAATAAAAAAATTAAAATTAATTTTGGAATTTAATTTCAACGTGTGGAAATAAAATTAGAAATTGTAATTAAATGTTTATTTGAGAAATTAGTTGCAACTTTGAAAATTAATTTATTATTTGAAATTGCATTTTAAATTGAAAGTGGGTTTTCAAAAATTAAAATTGAAATTGAAATTGAAATATCTAATTTGCATGTAATGTGAATTAGGGTTGTATTAGGTATTTTTATTTTATAATGAATGCATATTTTAATTTTAGGATAGGGAAAAAGTTTTAGAATTTTTTTTTATTTTTTACAGCAGAGAATTTTTTTTGGAAAATTGCACAAAAAGGGTTTGAAGAAAGTTTTGATTGTAGAATTGATTGAAGGAAATATTTTTTGCATTTATTGGGTTTTGGATTGGATTCATTGGAGGATTAAAGAAAATTTAGGAAATCTTTGGAGGAGACTTGCATCAGAAATTCATCTTTTTCTGTAGATTCTTGTACCAGGTTTTCTCTTTGTGTTTTATTGTTGTTGATTTTTTTTTAAAAAAAAATAGTGATTAAAGATTTGTTTGTTAAATCTGTTTTAGAAAACAAATTTGATATTAGAAGAAAAGAATTAAATAAATTTACAGCTTTTGCTTGTGAAAATTCTTGAGTGAAAATTGTGAAAACATTAGTTGAATTTAAATTATTTGGGGAAATCGATTATGTTACTGAAATCAAACATAGAAATTGAACAATGCATTTTGAATGTTTTTAGAAAATGAAACCTTCTATTTATTATTAAAAATCGGATTTTAAAATCCGCAGGGGAGTTATATTTTTCATGGTAAAATGGTCTGGTTGCGTCACATATAACTTCACTTACACAAACTGCGTTGCCAAGAAATTTAAAGGGTTTCTGCACTTTGAAATTTTCTTATCCCTGTCAAAAAATCGTAAATATTCAGATCGTAGTTTTTGAGTTATGCTTGAAATACGAGATTGCTGTTAAGTTATTTCCCATGGCTGCTCTGATAATAAAATAATAATAAATTGATATTTATAAATATTAATATTTTATGT